>CM019154.1:45774792-45864433 GCA_009733165.1 Naja naja
GTTTTTCCTCAGTGCCCCTTACAGATAAATGCCATACTGTAGAAAGGCGATAGAAGGAAGACTTCATGCAATTAGTGGACAGGAGGCAGGACGCTTTAATAAGAAGTGGAAAACTTCACCCTGTTGTCTAGAGAACACTCTCATCTAATTTCTGGATAATCTAACCCAAGGTAGGCCGACCTTGGCAATCATCACTTTAATTTGCTTTTATCTGCATTTGCTGTTCACTGCATTTTTTTCCTCTCTCCCTCTAAAATTTAAATTTATACTGTTAACTTCCACATGTTGCTTTACGCTTATCCTCCTCTGCAAATTGTCTCAGTCAGTTAATAAATTTGCAGCTGTGACTGTAGTAGCAAGAGCAAGAGCAGATATTGCTCTGGCTACTACTACCAGCAACCATATTATTTTATTAAGGCAATAGGCCATTCTTTATCAGGCCAGTTTTTCTTTTAGATATGTCGAATATTTTGTTAACACTCCTCCAACAGCCATTAAAAAAAAACCCCTAATGGTATTATACCTGTCGGATTTTATTTTAGAGAACAGGGACAAAAGCCACATATATTAGTTTATTCTTTCAAGAGTCTTCTGTTGTCTTCTATTGTTGATTTAGGTTGGGTGGCCAGCTGGACAACTTGATATTTACAGCCAGCTGAGAGAAGAATTCAACTTGCTAACCACGATGTCAAAAGGTCTATGGAGATTCTCAGTTATCTAGATCATGGCAACTGGACTTTGTTTTTCCTTGAAGACATTTCGCTTGTCATCCAAGAAGCATCTTCAGAACTGAAAAAGCTTCTAAGATGAGACATGAAACGTCTTCAGCGAAAAACAAAGAAAAGTCCATTTCCTTTTGGAAAATACACCTTTGGGATATTATGTCCAAAATAAATCAAATGCAAAAAATACCCTCCGCCCCAAACAAAACCCAATTGCAATTTTGCGCGTTAAAAAGGAGCACCTTGGGTATGTGACGTGTCTGGCTACATCCATGTCTTGGCAAGCCTCAAAAGTCATCCATGAGGTCATACAGATGCTCTATCTTGGGTGGGGAAGCAACATAAGTTGTTAGATGCAAGTTGATAGCCCAAACTTGAGACAGCCATACCAAAATAGATGCTGCAGGCTGCTGGATTCTTAAAAGTGAGACACTCTGTGAGTGCAGCTAGTTTGCAGTCAATCTCTCTGTACCTGCTCTATGGAACATGTCAAGGAAGGAAGGAAGGAAGGAAGGAAGGAAGGAAGGAAGGAAGGAAGGAAGGAAGGAAGGAAGGAAGGAATTGAGATAGAGAGAAAGAGAAAAGAAAGAGAAAAGAAAGAAAGAGATTAAGACAGAGACAGAGAGAGGAAAGAAAGAAGAAAGGAAGGATGGAAAGAAGAAAAAGGAAAGAAGGAAGGAAGGAAATCAAGACATAAAGAAATAGATTGAGACAGAGAGAAAGAAAATAGAAAGAAAGAAAAAGGAAAAAGTAAGAGATGAAGACAGACAGAGAGAAAGAAAGAAATAGATTGAGAGAGAGAGAAAGAAAAGAAAGAAAGAAGAAAGGAAGGTTGGAGAGAAGAAAGAAAATAAAAGGAAAGGAAAGGAAAGGGAGATGTTTGTGCACACATCAGTGAGCCACTCACACGTCCCAATTGCAAATAGGCCACGACTCGGTAGTGGGCAGCGGCCCACAGGGTGGGGACCCCTGCTCTTAGTGGTTTGCCCTGTCTGTAGGTGGAACTGATCTTAGATATTCTTTGGTTGACCTGTTTACTGTTAGCTTGCTTGGTAGTTCCTTCATTGGGTTTAGATGCAACTTCAAACGCTGCATTCCATCCTCAAATGTATTGTAAACTGGCAGGAATTTTCCAGATTCTCTAAATCACTCACATGTAGGAAATCCGTAGACAAGCCCCATTGCCAACCTCGCTGGAATAGAGACGCAGGACAAGCAAGCCCATTCGAAAGGCAACGAGTCAGAGGTCATTATTTTCAGCCATCATTACGTACACCAAACGCAGATGGCACACACGGCTTCCACGCATTACACCTGTGTCCTTCAGAACGCCTTTAAAAGGTCAGGCTTTGCACAAAAAGGTAGCAGAGGAACACGGATGCAATTCGCCGAGATGTTATTTGTCTCAGGTTCTTTTTTTTTTTTTTAATTTCTCCTGAAAGAGAACTCTTTCTAACGGTGGCGTTATTTTGTTTGACAAGGTTCCCATAGTGCCTTTGCAGAGGAAGCAATTTTCAAAAACACGCACTGTACTTATCGTCATCAGACCCGTTTGGAGAGCACTTTCCAAGGATGCAAAATTCCCAAGGGAGATGCAAAGTGTTTTAAGTGGAAAAAATAAGTCTCTCTTTTACGACTCCCGCTTCACGATTGTCACGCTTCATGCTTGCCCGTGTGTGGCAGCAGCCCCAAAAGCTAATACAATCCTTGGTTGTATAAACATAGGCAGGGAATCAAAATCACGTAAGGCAGGGACGGAGAACGTTTTTGTTGTGGTGTGCCGAAAGCAGTGCCATGCATCCCACCCCCGCGCATGCACATGCAACAACCCCCGCCCCGCCCCCTTACCTGCACTGCGCATGCGTGTACCTCCCAGCTGATTTTCGGCCTGCTTGAGGCCGTCTTCGCCCTCCCAGAGGCTCGAGGAAAGCCTCTGCAGCCTTTGGAGGCCGAAAAACGGGCCCGTTTCGTCACTTCCGGTATTTCCGGAAGACCCGTTTTTCAGTCTCCCGAGGCTGCAGAGGAATTACACCTGGAATATTGCATCCAGTGTTGGTCACCACATTACAAAGAAGAGGTTGAGACTTTGGAAAAAGTCCAGAGAAGAGTGACTAAGATGATTAAAGGACTGGAGACGAAAGCATATGCAGAACGGTTGCAGGATTTGGGTGTGGCTAGTCTAGAGAAAAGAAGGATGACTAGGAGGACATGATAGCAGTGTTCCAGGATTTGAGGGGCTGCTGCAAAGAGGGGGAAGTCAACCTATTCCCCAATGCACCTGAAAGCAGGACAAGAAGCAATTCTTCATTGTGCCCAGAGAGAGAAATATCTGCCTCTACCCAGGATTGAACTCACAGCCTCCTGATTGTGAGGGCGAGAGCTCCACCTGTAGGCCACTCTTTTGAACAGCCACTAAATGAACTGTTGTAAGTTGAGGACTATCTGTAGGTAAGGTGCAATTTAGTGGCCTCAGAGCATTGAAGGTAAATCTATTGCCTGAGCTGTTTTCTAAAGCAGCTGGCCATAAAGTAGAAGCTCTTTTTTTAAAAATATATTTTTATTAAGTTTCCATTATTACAAATTCAAGACATCATGATTTCAACAGCATTTTTTGACATCTATGCAGGTTCTTATCTTATATAGCTTAACACATTATATTTATATTTATTTAATATTGATTGACAACTTTATCCATAATTATTATTCTTATATTCTTATATATTCTACTTATTTACATTTCATTTTCTTGAGGTCTCTTACAGATTAGTTTCCTATCTTATTTCTGTTTGTTACCCAATCATACCATTTATTCCAAATTAAGAAATATTCAGAGGCTTCTTTTTCCTTCAATTTCAACGTGAGCATATTCATTTCGTCACTTTCCATTATTTTTTATAATATTAATTCCTCACTAGGGTTATGAAGTGTCTTCCATACTTGTGCATGTGCTATTCTGGCGGCTGTGAAGATATGTAACATCAAATGTTTTGAGGAGGTAGATGAACTCTCCTGAGAGAGGAAACTAAACAGCCGTTAGTTGGGACCTGAAATTCAGAATCTCCTCTTTATGGTTACGGAAAGAGGGTACAAATAGCCCCATCCCTTCAGATGATTCATATTAAGTTCTTAGAGAAGTAGTTTCACATGACAAGAACCGACCCTAGAAGCTTCAAATGAATCAGAGGGGAAACCAGAAGAAGGCAAAAGAGGAAGGAGAGAAAGAGGGAGGCGAATAAAAGTGAAAGATAGATAAAACGCAACATGGCTGCTAATCCACTGGTGGCACTTCTGCAAAGACTAAAAAAATAATAGAATCCCTGGGAAGGACTCAACAGATGGAGAAAAGGGCCAAGTCCAGTTTAAACATCTGGCTGACCGTACAACGAACCATAATAATTGCCTCCGATCCCACATACACTCTGTTCAGTTTTCAAAATGGGTGTGAAGAGTAACGTTTCCACAACACTATAATAATTAAGTAACAATATAGTTACTTAATTATTCCAGTTTTAGGATCGTGTTTTCTGAGGAAAGCAAATTCAGAACCTCTGGAACCTTGCAGGACTAATGAACAAATTAAAAAACAAAAAATTGGAAACTCAACACCTCTCCAAGAACAAGCAACAGGATCTCTGACATATTAAAAAGTTTTCAACTCATGACAACCATTTTAGCAATTTCAAATTTTTCTACCTCATGGACAAGGGCTAGGCTACCCTCTATGAAAAGAAGTCCTTCCTTTTTTTTTCAACCCAGGAATAGAAGAGTAAGAAGAGTTGGGAGGGACCTTGAGGTCTTCTATCCAACCCGCTCTGTTCAAGCAGGAGACCCTACATCATTTCAAACAAACGGTTGTCCAGTATCTTAAGATGTTGGAACACCCACAACATCTGGAGGCAAGCTGTTCTGATGGATTGATTTGACTTGTATGCTGCCCCCTCTCCGAAAGGACTCAGGGCGGCTCACAACTAAAAACAGACAATAAATTAATTACCTAAAACAATATTAAATACTACAAGCCAATTAATCTAAAACCCTTATAAAATCCTAATTAATCTGCTGATTAATTGGTCTGACTTTTAATTCATTCATGGTGGATTAATGAATTAATTAATTGTTCTAACACTTGCTGCCATGTTTCACAGCCAGAACCGACTCTTCAAAGAAGAACGACACCAATTTTTGCAGGGCAACCTCTGGCGTGCTCAACATCTCAGCACCTTTCAGATCCCATAGAAGCTTCTCTCAAATGAATAGAAGACACATTAGGAGAGAGGAGGAAATGCAAAATGACACGGTACCTCATGTCTTGGTGCAGTTTTGAGAATGATGACCAGTTCCTCACACTTCTTTTTTTCCTGCGTTGCAACTATTTGGGTAGTTCTGAGCATGTGTATCTTTGCAACCCAAAGGTTTCATGAGGGCCTCTCCATTTCCTTTGTGGTTTCGTCACAGGCTACAGTTTCCGTTACTGATGAGAGTCCCTTTTGCACTAAGTCGATGCTTTTTTCTTGTGTGGAAATGCTAGCAGTTTTATCAGTGGTTTTAAGAAGAAGAAAACCTAGAGGGTCTTCTACTTCATTAAGAAGCCTTTCAATTAGTTTTTTTTTAAGATCTACATTCCCTACTTTCATGTCCATTCATGAAAGAAGCGTAAAGAAACTTATTTAAGTAATCAGCACTCAATGATAGAACTCAGTTTCATTCTTAAGGCTAGAGGTTAAATGTGCAACAAATGTGAAGTCCCTTTTCTATCTTGGTTAAATGAGCCTTCTCAAATGCAAATGGTCCAGTCTGAAGATATGCTCTTTGGTTCTTTCCATAAACATTCGATACATTATATTGAAAACCAAATCCTCTAAGCATATACAAAGGGCCTTCCTTTCTTACCCAGAGATTTGAATTTTGAGAGCTCTTAGAGAGGCGCCCCAAAAGTGCTTTTACAGGAGGCAACTGGACTTTCTTGTTTTTTCTTTGAAGACGTTTCGCTTCCCATCCAAGAAGCTTCTTCAGCTCCGACTGGATGGTGGGGGAATGGAAGGATATATACAAGGAAGTCCAGTTGCCTCCTGAAAAAGCATCTTTGCGACAGCCATGGCCTGGATGACTCTTAAGAGTCTCCATAGACTCTTAAGAGAGGCAGAGACTGAGAAGTTTTTGAGGTTAAGCCATGGAGATGGGAGATCTTTGAAGAGGAACTTAATGTTTGGAAAAACCAAAGGCAAATAGAAAAAGGAACTGAGAAAATAAGAAGACCTAATAATACCAATGATAGCATGGATAGGACTCTACCAGAACTCCAAAAGGTAGTTCTGGACAGGAGATTCTGAGAAATGTTCATCCATTGGGTTAAAAAGAGTGAAACTGGTGGGAGCATTGAGTGCCTTCTATATCCACGTGATAGGGTTTAGAGAGCAGGTGGAGGTCGACCCACCGAATCCGACTGAGCCCAGCTAAGAGCCTATATTAGGACTTATCTGGTAACTGTGGAGGCGGCAAAGAGGTCATACCTCTCCGCTCTCATAGCGTCCGCAGAGGACCGCCCAGCTGCCCTGTTTAGGGTCACCCGCTCCCTTTTACATCGGGGGGCGGGGTTGGATCCTATGCAGGGTAGGGCTGAGGAATTTGGTCAGTATCTGTTGGATAAGATCGCTCGGATTCAGGAAGGGTTGGACTCTGATTTGCAGTGGTCTGAGGAGGGAGGTGCAAGAAGTCCGGCCAATATCATCTGGGCTGAGTTTGATCCTGTTTCTGAGGATGAAGTGGACAGGATTATGAGACGACTGAGTTCCACCACGTGTTTGTTGGACCCGTGCCCTTCCTGGATGGTGTATGCCATCAGGGAGGTCACGTGCGGCTGGCTCCGGGCACTAGTCAATGCTTCGTTAAGGGAGGGCTCTTTCCCCGCTGCCCTGAAAGAGGCGGTGGTGAAACCACTCCTGAAGAAGCCTGCCCTGGACCCAGCCATGTTGAACAACTTTCGTCCAGTCTCCAACCTTCGTTTTTTAGTGAAGGTTGTTGAGACCGTGGTGGCTCAACAGTTTCCGCTTTTCCTGGAAGAAGTGGACAATCTAGATCCCTATCAATCGGGCTTCCAGCCCGGGTTCAGTACAGAGACGGCTTTGGTCGCACTGGTGGATGATCTCTGGAGGGCGCGGGACAGAGGATTTTCCTCTGTCCTGGTCCTATTAGATCTCTCAGCGGCTTTTGATACCATCGACCATGGTATCCTATTGCGGCACCTTGAGGTGTTGGGAGTGGGAGGCACTGTTTTGCAGTGGTTCTCCTACCTCTCGGGGCATTTGCAATCGGTGTTGGCAGGGGGGCAGAGGTCGGTCCCAAGGGCTTTCACTTGTGAGGTCCCTCAGGGGTCGGTCCTCTCGCCCCTTCTGTTCAACATCTATATGAAGCCGCTGGTTGAGATCATCCGGAGTTTTGGGGTGAGGTATCATCAGTATGCTGATGATACTCAGCTATACATCTCCACCCCAAACCAAATCAGTGATGCCCTCTCTGTGATGTCCCATTGTCTGGATGCGGTATGGATCTGGATGGGCAGGAACGAGCTACAGCTCAATGCAGCCAAGACTGAGTGGCTGTGCGTACAGGCATCACGTTCCAGTGAACAGATTCCATCTTTGGTCATGGGGAGAGAGGTGTTGCCCCCTGTGAATAGGGCGCGAAACCTGGAGGTTCTCCTGGATTCACGGCTCAGTTTGGAGAAGCAGGTGGCAGCCGTGGCCAGGGGGGCCTTTGCCTAGGTTCGGCTGGTTCACCAGCTGCACCCTTACCTGGATCGTGATGCCCTTTGCACGGTCACTCATGCACTTGTTACGTCCCAACTTGACTACTGCAACGCTCTCTATTTAGGACTGCCCTTGCGTATCATCCGGAGGCTCCAGCTGGTGCAGAATGCGTCAGGGTTGTGATGGGAGTTTCCCGATACTCCCATGTTACGCCCCTCCTGCATGAGCTGCATTGGTTGCCGGTTGCCCTCTGGGTGCGATTCAAGGTTCTGGCATTAACATTCAAAGTTCTTCATGGCATGGGTCCAGGGTACTTGCGGGAGCGTCTCCTGCCGATATCAAATACCGATCGCCCTGCACGTGCACACAGGCTGGGACTCCTCAGGATGCCGTCCGCATGACAATGTCGGCTGGCGATGCCCCGGTGAAGGGCCTATTCTATAGCGGCTCCCACCTTATGGAATCAACTACCTGTTGAGCTCCTGTCGGCTCCCGATCTCTCCTCTTTCTGGTGCGATCTAAAAACCTGGTTATTTTTACAGGCTGGGCTGGACTGACCTCCTGGGGGGGAGGGGGGATTTTTAATTGGATTTTAATTGGGTTATTATTATTATTTGGCTTGTAAGATTTAATTTATTTTTAAACTATTTATTGTGTTATGTTTTATTTGTGAGCTGCCCTGAGTCCTTTCGGAGTGTGGCGGCATACAAGTCAAATAAAATAAATAAATAAAAATAAAATATTTCTCACATTACTTTCTTTCTTTCTCTTTATAATAAACTTTATTAGTCTTTTGTATATTTTAAAAATAAAACAAAAAATAAATATCATGACATTAACTGTTTTGTGACATCCATCTCATCCATTTCTATCTTTTGTGCATATTTACAAATACATACAATTTTGTGCGGATATATACATTTAATCTGTAAGTTGCTTATCTTTAATTCCTTAAATTTCTATCTGTCTTATTTCGATCCAATTATACCATTTTTTCTCACGTTACTTTCTAAAACTATGCCCCACGAAGGCTTGAAGAAATGTTATGATTTAAATTTTGAGTTAAGTCTTGGTGGTCCGTGACCATGGTTCATGGCTACAAAAGGTATTTAAAAGGTGTCCATGGTGAAGAAAAAGTTGAGAACTATACCTTAGGCCAACCGTGGGCAAACTACGGCCCGGGGGCCAGATCTGGCCCGTTCAGCTGTTCTATCCGGCCCGCGGAACCGAAAGAGCGGAGGGTTCTCTTGCTCTCCCAGAAGGCCACGTGAAGTAATCTAACTTTGAATTTATATTAGTTCACACAAACACTCCATCCATGCTTTTGTTCCGGCCCTCCGGTCCAGTTTAAGAACCCATTGTGGCCCTCGAGTCAAAAAGTTTGCCCACCCCTGCCTTAGGCAGTAGAAAGGAGAGGGGGAATCAAACTAGCATCTGAAAGCACCTGAAAGCACGACAGGAAGCAATGGATGGAAATTAATCAAGGAAAGAAGCAACCTAGAACTAAGAAGAAATTTCCTGATAGTTAGAACTATCAACCAGTCGAACAACTTGCCTCCAGAAGTTGTGGGTACTCCAACACTGGAAGTTTTTAAGGAGAGACTGGATAACCATTTGTCTGAAATGGTATAGGGCCATGATGGCGAACCTATGGCACGTGTGCCACAGGTGGCACGCAGAGCCATTTGTGCCGGCATGCAAGCTGCAGACAAACTTACCTCACTGTGCATGCGCGCACATCACAGCTGATTTTCGGCCGGTTTGAGGCCTTTTTCGGCCTCCCAGAGGCTTGAGGAAGGCTTCTGCAGGCTTTTCAGGCTGAAAACTAGGCCCGTTTCATCACTTCCTGTTTTTCTGGAAATACCGGAAGTGACAAAATGGGCCTTGTTTTCGGCCTGAAAAGCCTGCAGAAGTCTGCAGAAGCCTTCTTCAATCCTCTGGGAGGCGAAAAAGGCCTCAAACCACCCGAAAAACAGCTGTGAGGTGCAGTGCAGGTAAGAGGACGGCAGGAGTGGGTGGTAGGTGGGGATTGCACGTGCATGCGTAGGGGGCGTGGGGTGTGTGCATTGTCTTCTGGGTCCTGGCACGCGAGCGTAAGCGTGCAAGCACGTACACAATTTTTGGCACAGGAGCCCAAAAAGGTTAGCCACCACTGGTATAGGGTGTTCCATTTTTCACGAGTTCCTCTCCCAGGCACCAGTCCTGATGGCAAACCTCAATAATAAACACTTAATTGCTTGTTTCACTTGTCACCTAAGTGCCTTGCGCCCTGAAGCATAACGGAGGATGCTAATGTGACACATTATTATGCTTATCTCAGAAAAGAAATATTACTGCAAAAGGAACTTAAGTGCTCCAAGCTTTCCCTGCATGGCAGAGTCTAATTTTAAAATGATTCCCTCGCCCGCCAGAAAATCCGTGGCATGTATGGCCAGGCCCATTTCTAACATATATATTTTTTAAATTGCTAGAGTTGTAAGTTAGATGTGCTCATGAATGCATGCTTATCTAGGTCAGATAAGAAGTCATCTCCGAACTGAAGAGATGTTTCAGCTATGGCAAGGACCAATATTGATTAAAAAATAAAATAAAATTGATAAAAGGACAGAAAGAAGAGGTACTCCTAAAGGAGAGGAGAAGAGGCAGGAAAGGCTTCAAAAAACATTGCAACAAAAAAGCTGAATCCAATGCAGGTAGTCCTCAACTTACAACAGCTCGTTTAGTGACCATCCAAAATTACAACGGCACTGAAAAAAAGGGACTTATGACTGTTTTTCACACTTATGACTGTTGTAGCATCACGTGATCAAAATTCAGGCGCTTGACAACTGATTCATAGTTATGACGGTTGCAGTGTCCAGGGGTCATTTGATCACATTTTGTGACCTTCTGACAAGCAAAGTCAATGGGGAAGCCAGATTCACTTAATAACGGTGGCAAGAAAGGTTGTAAAATGTGGTCGAATTCACTTAACTCGAGTCTTGCTTAGCAACAGAAAGTTTGGGCTAAGTTGTGATCGTAAGTCGAGGGCCATTTGTATTTTAACCCCTGAGATGCTTCTGTCCTACAGCTCATGCATGAAAACTTTTTGCATGCCCTATCAGAGTAAACATGAATCTTGCTGCAAGATTGATGGAATCTTAATTCAAATGGGCTTAAGATTGCCACTTTGACAGGTTTAATTTTACTTTTCACTGAATTTCAAAGGCCTTCCAGCATTGCTGTCAAGGCAATACCAAGCCAAGATAATAAAGCAAATCTGCAGATGCATATATGTAGATTTGTGGGGTCCTTAATGCTCTCTGGACGTGGCTGTTTTCTGGCAGACATTTCATTACCCAACTAAGTAACACCATCAGTGCCAGAAAGGAGTGGGGTTTGCTCTCTGTTTATATACAAGTGGCTTGCCTTGTCAATGTTGGTTCTTGGAAACAACATTCTTCTTTCTCCCACCAACACTGACACTTGTATATTAAAGAAAACAAACCCCATTCCTTTCTAGCACTGATGATGTTACCTAGCTAGGCAATGAAACGTCAGCAAGAAAACAACCAAGCTCAGAGATCACCAAAGACCCCGCAGTTCAACCTCGAGCTACAAATATTCTTTTCTATTTGTACATCTAAATCGACACAATTCACCATCTTCAGTTCAAGTTCCATCCACCCAGAAGTTTTCAACATTTAACAGATGTTGTGTGAATCTAAGCTGCAAATCAAGTATTACTTCAGCTGAAATCATTCCTCGCAAGTGAGCACAGGGTGTGCTTGGCTCACCCTAAATCTGATAAGCAGACATTTGGGGAGGAAATTGACACACAACCCAAAAGGGTACAAAGCCACAGAAGAAGAAGTTTCTTAAAACAAGGAAGGAGGAAGCATGTTTGCAAGCGTGTTTCTGCAGAATCTGCACTTCAGCCCAAACTTCCAGCACTGGGGCCTTCCAGATGTGTGTTGGGGTGAGAAAAGGGGGCAGCTGCAATTTCAGAACATCTGGAACAGTACCTGTTTGAGAAAAAGGTTGCTCTTAACTAAGTTGAGAGAAAACAAGAAGGGTTGTGGTGGAAAGAATGTCAGGATATAGTGCAATCAATGGCTATATAGCAATAGCACTTAGACTTATATATCGCTTTATAGTGCTTTACAGCCCTCTCTAAGCAGTTTACAGAGTCAGCTTCTTGCCCCCAGCAATCTGGGTCCTCGTTTTACCCACCTCGGAAGGATGGAAGGCTGAGTCAACCTTGAGCCTAGTGGGATTTGAACTGCCTAATTGTAGGCAGCTGGCTGCAGAAGTAGCTTGCAGTACTGCACTCTAACCACTGTGCCACAGAGGCTCCTATATTGAAAGGGCAATTAAGTTGGTAGGACATGAACAACAATATTTATTTACTGATTTGATTTTTGTTCTGTCTTTATTATTTTATAGCTAACTAAAGGCAATGTTCATACACGATACTACTTCATAGATGATACTCCTTCCTCCTAGTTTCCTCAAAACAATAGTCCTGTGAGGTGGATTGGGTTGAGAGAAGAGTGACTGATCTAGTCATCCAGTTGACTTCATGCCTAAGGTGGGACTAGAACTCAGAGTCTCCTGGTGATTGGCCCAAAGTCACCCAGCTGGCTTTCATGCCCAAGGCGGGACAAGAACTCACAGTCCCCTGGTGATTGGCCCAAAGTCACCCAGCTGGCTTTCATGCCTAAGATGGGTCTAGAACTCAGAGTCTCCTGGTGATTGGCCCAAAGTCACCCAGCTGGCTTTCATGCCCAAGGCGGGACAAGAACTCACAGTCCCCTGGTGATTGGCCCAAAGTCACCCAGCTGGCTTTCATGCCTAAGGTGGGTCTAGAACTCACAGTCTCCTAGTGTTTGGGCCAAGGTCACCTAGCTGACTTTCATGCCTAAGGTGGGACTAGAACTCACAGTCTCCTGGTGATTGGCCTAAAGTCACCTAGGTGGCTTTCATGCCTAAGGAGATACTAGAACTCACTGTCTCCTGATTTCTAGACAAGCACCTTAATCACTACACCAAACTGGCTATGTTAGTTTGCACGCGAGTCTCCAGATTAGAAATCTGTATCTCGCATAGGATAGCAGCAGAATGCTTGAGGTAAGATTGGATTGTCACTGTATGTGTTCCATACTGGCCCAAACAAGCCCATATTCAACAAAATTTTCTTTTGAAGTAGCAAGCAACGTATGGCGTGTCACAAATACAACTAAGGCTGTTTAATCTCTCCTCCGTCCTCCTAATGCTAACCACTTATTTAATTAAATTTGTGATGGCTGCCCACTCCAGTAGACTCTGGTCGACCATGGCTTAAACTCCATGATATAAATTGGAACTAGCTATACTCCTGTTTCATTTTCCTCACTCTTCATTTATTCCGCTTAATCCGTTTATTCTTTTTCAGTCCTTTACATAATAGGGCTTACCTCCAAAAGGGAGTTAAACAGCCTGGATGTACATAGGTATATCTGATTATTTAAAAATAAATATGTAAAACAATTGCAGTGCAGTCCTTTGTTGATCAAGAAATGCAAGCAGGAAAAAAGTTTTCTGCAAACTCAGTCCCTGGGCCAAAGCTGAGAGCAATTCTTCTTTTCAGCTCCATAAATAAAAACGAGACACTGATGGGCCTTAAGGGAACATGACTGCAAATCTTCTGCAATTAAGTGAACACCCCAGCAGGTGCCTTTCCAAGCCAATTGCTTAAGTTGACTCAAGCAAGGTCAGTGGTGCACTGCCAAAATATTTGGACAATATATTTCTGCACAGTTAAGTATAATTTATTCCTCTCTCTCTCTCTCTCTCTCTCTCTCTCTCTCTCTCTCTCTCTGTGTGTGTGTGTGTGTATAAGATTACATAACACCCTGAATCATCAATAATCACATAGCCTATATTTGCACAATGCTCTTCATTAAAATGTGGTTTGGGATAGTCTGTTGCTCAATTGGTTGTGGAAAAAACCATCCAATCTGCTTCTGCAGCCCTGATGGACGATGGAGAGTGAAAATTACATTTAGGCGTGCAGGAAAAGGTAACCTATGTAATCATTGGTATTTATTTCGAACCTACACAGGTAGTCCTCAACGTATGACCACCGGGCCCCCAGAATTTCTGTTGCTAAGCGGGGCAATTTGCGAACGCACGGATTTATGATATTTTTTTTGCCATGGCCATTAAGCCAATCATTGCAGTTGTTAAGCGAAATCAAACAGTCTTTAAGCAAATCCAGCTTCCCCCATTGCTTGCCAGAAGCCGGCTGGAAAGGTTATATATGACCCTGGGTCACTGCAACCATTGTAAGTAGTTGCTGGTTGCCAGGCACCTGAATTTTGATTGCATAACTGGGGATGGGTTATAAGGGCAAGGACTAGTTGTGAATCCATTCATTTAATGGCTGCTCAAAGTTAGAATGGCCCTGAAAAACATGATTTACAACCTGCTCCTCACGCTTATGATCACTGCAGGATCTACATGGTCACGTGATTTAAAAAACTAAATTAAAAAAACCAAAGTTACAAGTACAGATTAGGTGAAACCAGGCTCAAAAACAGTAACTGTGAGAGGGACCTTGGAGTCCTAGTGTACAATCACTTAAACATGAGCCAGCTGCAGCAGCAACCAAAAAAGCTAATGCAATCCTTGGTCGTATAAACAGAGGCACAGAATCACAATCACGTGAAGTATTAGTACCGCTTTATAAAGCCTTAGTAAGGCCACACCTGGAATACTGCACCCAGTTTTGGTCACCACATTACAAAAAAAAAGATGCTGAGACTTTGGGAAAGGTGCAAAGAAGAGCAACAAAGATGATGAAAGGCCTGCAGACTAAAACATATGAAGAACGGTTGCAGGATTTGAGTTTGACTAGTCTAGAGAAAAGGACTCGGGGGGACATGATAGCAGTATTCCAGTATTTGAGGGGCTGCCACGAAGAGGAGGGGATCAAATTATTCTCCAAAGCACCAGAGGGCAGGACAAGAAGCAATGGATGGAAACTAATCCAGGAGAGAAGCAACTTGGAGATTAGGAGAAACTTCCTAGCAGTGAGGACAATTAACCAGTGGAATGACTTGCCTCCAGCTGCTAGGGAATTCTGGGAGTTGAAGTCCTCCAGGCTTAAAGTTGCCAAGGTTGGAGACCTCTGTTCTAGACAGTTGTTATCTTGAAGTGTGTGGCAGCCTTTGTAACAGTGTCCCAAAGGTGCTTTTCCAAAAAACAAATGGATTTTCTTGGGTTTTTTTTTCCCCCTTGAAAATGTTTCCCTTCTCATCCAAGAAGCTTCTCCAGTTCTGACTGAATGCTAAGACCAGATGACTGCAAAGGACATAAATCCTTCCATTCCTTCCATTCCAGAACTAAAGAAGCTTCTTGGATAAGAAGCAAAACATTTGCAAGGAAAAAAAAACAACAACAAGAAAGTCCAGTTGCTTTTTGCAAAAGCACCTTTGGGACAGCCATGACCTGGATGATTAAGAATCATGTGCAACGGTGAAGGATTTTCCTAGAGTTGAGTATGCAGGTTTGCCCGAACTGGCCCAATACCGGCTGAATCCCACTCCTGATCACATGATCAAAAGTCAGATGCTTGGCAACTGACCTGTATTTATGACGGTTGCAATGTTTCCAGAGTCACATGATCCCCTTTTGTGACCTTCTGACAAGCAAAGCCAATGCGGAATGCCAGATAAACAGATAGATAATAGATAATCAGAGTTGGAAGGGACCTTGTAGGTCATCTAGTCCACCCCTCTGCCCAAGCAGGAGACCCTACACCATTTCCAACAGTTGGGGGTCCAATCTCTTCTTGAAGGTCTCAAGTGATGGCGCTCCCACAACTTCCGAAGGCAACTTCTGTTCCATTGGTTGATTGTTCTCACTGTCAGAAAGTTTCTCCTTATTTCCAGGCTGAATCTCTCCTTGTTCAGTTTCCATCCATTCTTCACTTAACAACCGTGTTGCTAACTTAACAACTGCAGAGATTCACTTAATACCTGTGGCAAGAAAGGTCGTAAAACGGGGCAAAACTCACTTAACGAATGTCTTGCTTAACAACAGAAATCTTGGGGAGGGAGGGAATCAATTGTGGTCGTAAGTCAAGGACTACCTGTATGCCTTCCCATAGTTTTCAAAAATCCATGCAATCTAGGAAAAAGGATGGTACGGACCAAGACATAAACAGTGTTTTTATTTTTTTGGTCTGCATGCAGAATGTTTGCATGGGATTTTTTATTTATTTATGATTTCCCTTATTGTGTTTCTTTCTTCAAGAAAAGCAAGATAACAAAAGGTCACGTTTGCACACAAGAAAGATGCACCTTTGTTTCTAAAAGGAGGCCAATCATGGTCTTTCTCTCTCTCTCTACTCCGGGGTATATTTTCAACCTGTTTCACAACCACAATAAGGACTGCAACTATTGTTTTGTGGCATCATTGCTCCATCATCCTATGAGACTCAAAAGCATCCACACCCATTGCTTAATTAAGACAATTAAGCCCCCCAAAAGTAATTTTCCAGCATCAAACATGATGGGTTAAATAACAAGATGGACCGGTAAGAGGTTAGTTCAGGGTTCAGAAATAATTAGGGGGCCCCAGATACTTAATCAGAACAACCCTAGAAAATACACAAAAAATGCAAACATAACCCCAATACTACATAGGCAAAACTACGGGAATGTCGCTGCACTTACTTGCTATTCCACAACTCAAAAGCTTTCCGAGTGGCCTTATTAACTTTCCAGGGAAATATATGTATAAAAATAGCCGTTATTGCTGAATAAATTACAGACAAAAGGGGCCAATTTGCAGAAAACAGAACATTAATGTATTTTTAATGGCTGAGCTAAGAGTACAGTGACATTGAGTGTTGTAATTCTAGTGCATTAGCAATGTTTGTATACATTAGGCAATAATGCTATAATATCAAATGTAGTTCCGGAAGCCAAAGAGAGAGAGAGAAAGAAAGAGAGAGGGGGAGAGACTTAAAATTTAGCAATATTTTTTTAGAAGCAGAAACACAAGGAAATCCTTTTCTCCTAGCTGTTTTGTAACATTTTGAAACTGTCTTCTCCTTAACATGTCAAATAAAACAGATACAAAAAGGAAAATAAGGGGATAGTGTTTATCTTTAATGCTGGCATTTCAAGTCTTAACAACAGTTAAAACACAAGCATGTTTAAGTCTTTTGGGCCTAACCTCTTAGGCTGTTTCAAAGGAAGTTCTTCTGAGGGTGAGGTAGCTTTACCAACGCCAATTCAGTGGGTTTTTTTTTAAATATTTATTTTGTATTTCAACTTAATAAATACCAGAATTGGGAAACACCACCCATACTTCCGTTGGTTGACTTCCACCTTCCCAAATCAATCAATTAAACGTTTAATTGATCGAGGGCAAATAAATGGACCAAGAAGTTTATTTCTTTTGTTTGGTTTCCATCCTAGAAGCAGTTCATGAGACAGGATCAAAATCATCTTTCCTTCTGCCCTCTCCATTAGCTGGAGGGATGCTGATTAAGTCCTGTGAGACCCTAAGAATACATCAATCCCTTTGCAGATTCTTGTAAAAACTTCCTAAAGTTTAGAGACTAAGAATGATGGTTAAGTGGAACCCTTAAATCACAATGGAGTGTGAAGCTTTGACCATGCCCTAACAGAAATGCAATTAAAAGTCACAGAGGGTGAAAGAAGATTTTTTTTAAAAAAAATCACCTTTGGTGGACTTGTGTTATTCAAAGGCCAAGAAGAGATTACTAGAAATGTTATGATAATATAATTCCTAAACTATTATTCCAAGGTTCTGGTATTCAATACTGTGAGAATACTATATTATTTCATTTGCCTTTTTTTTTCCTGGGCATCAACTGTGTTCAGGGCTGATGGGTAATTTGTTTTCTTTCTTTATTCATCCTCTTTCCTTGATAATTGTGAAATAAAATTTTCCTCTATATTATAATCTGACTTTAAGGCACCCATGGTTACCATTTACCAAGCGATTATATAAGCAGTTAATGGAACAGGACTATTTATCAAGTGGTCTATGAAACCTAACCAATATTTTCTTATTTTCCTTTATTTTCATCATAATTTGAAAATATTTGAGGTTGTCTGTTAGGAATCTGTACAACAATTAGTTGGGTTGGCAATATATAAACCAACAATGTATGTTTATAGCTCAAGAAAAGAGAGGGTCAACCCAGGGGTGGGATTCTACCAGTTCGCACCTATTCGCTAGAACTGGTTGTTAACATTCTAAGCAGTTCGGAGAACCGGTTGTTAGAAGAAATTACTGGCCTAATCCTGTAAGGAAGGCAGGAAGGAAGCATTCTGGTGTTGCTTACAGAAACTGCCTCTCCATTAACCCTTATTACATTCTTGCCAGGACTAGACTTCCTGTCTCAGGAACCTCTCTGGAGTTCTTTTTTCCTCCTTTGCTGGTACTTTGCTTGTGTGGAGTGACCATTCAAAGTTACAATGGCACTGAAAAAAGTGACTTATGACCATTTTTCACACTTACGACTGTTGCAGCATCCCCACAGTCATGAGAGGCCAGGCGAGGAGATGCGTGCCTCAATGTAAGTGATATTGAGTTGGCCACGCCCAGCCAATAAAATGACCACCAAGCCATGCCCACCAAATAAGCCACGCCCACAGAACCGGTTGTTAAAAAATTTGAATCCCACCCCTGGGACAAGCTATTCTCCAAAGCACCTGAGGGCAGGACAAGAAGCAAGGGATGGAAATTAATCAAGGAGAGAAGCAACTGAAGTGCTAAGGAGAAATTTCCTGAGCATGAGAACAATTAATCAGTGTTATGGCTTGCCTCCAGAAATTGTGGGTGCTCCATGACTGGAGGTTTTCACGAAGAGATTGGACAGCCGTTTGTCTGAAATGGTGCATTTCTGCTGGCTTCAACCAATTTTCACTTTCCTTGGCATTTGTATTTTTGGCAACCTTACGCATTTTGTTTGGTTGATGTTATTTCAGTTCAGTGATGCATACGGTATTTGGATGCTCCGTAAGAAAGTAATACCGCAGATCAATAATTATAAGTGCATTTTTCCAGATGGTTCATGGCCTTCCTCAAGGACCTGGATGGCTTTTCATCTCATGGTTACTTAGCAACACCAGCCTACATAACAACAGAGTTTGTTCTACCAGCTAAAACCCCTTTCTTTGAACTACAGAAAGAGATGGATGGAGACCATCAAGGGGTTTGCAAGAGCTTCAGCTGTAGTTTGACCTTTGACCATTACAGGTAGTCCTGGACTTACGACCTTAATTGAGCCCAGCATTTCTGTTGCAAAGCGAGACATTTGTCAAGTGAATTTTGCCCCGTTTTACGACCTTTCTTGCCACAGTTGTTAAGTGAATCACTGCAGTTGTTAAAGTTAATAACACAATTGTTAAGCAAATCTGGCTTCCATCACTGGAGGTTTTTAAGAAGAGATTGGACAGCCATTTCCTGCCTGAGCCGGGGGTTGGACTAGAAGACCTCCAAGGTCCCTTCCAACTCTGTTATTCATTCTGTCATTCTGTCACTCCTTTTCCTTACCTCTGAATTCCCAAGAAATGGTCCTCAGAGGTGCCATTTGAAACTTCCTAACAGAAGGGCAACATCAGTCAGTTTAAATCTTCTTCAAAGCTCCCTTTCTATGTATTTGCAAGGGTTGGAGAGGTGAAGGGAAGAAAACCACGACAATATCAATTCACTGTATTTTCATGTTGAAAGTGGAGTCCCGCTGTTTGATCCTTTCAACTTCACTGATCAGCTTACCGCAATTTATTGTCTTAAAGCCAATGGCAGCGACAGAAAATGGCCAAAGGTGACCATTTCTATTTGTGGAAGAACTAATCTATCCTTGCTGTACAGAGGTGTCCAAAGACTGGGTTTTTTTTTTTGTCTATATGAGTAATGTAGTGTGCGTCTGTCACTATCTGTGTGTGTAAGGATAGGAAATTGAATTAGGCTTTAGAAGGTTGCAAAGAAAGTGGGATTTCTTAATACTAACCTCCTGGGTCTTTATGACATGATTTTAAAAAGATATTTCTCTCTCTCTCTCTTTCTGTCTCTCTCTTTTCTCTCTCTCTCTCTCTCTTTCTTTCTTTCTCTTTTTTCTCTCCCTTTCTTTTTCTCTCTTTCTCTCTCTTCTAGAATTTAAGACTGCCCAAGATGATTTTTGACAAGGTATTTCTCCCTCCTCCTTCCCTCCCTCCCTCCCTCCCTCTCTCTCTCTCCTAGAATTTAAGACTGCGTAAGGTGTTAATTTCAAAAAGGCCAAGGAGAGACACTTGAAAATAATTCAAGTTTGTAGTGATTCTTTCCAGCTTGACAGAAAGGGGTGGATATAATTGGATCTGGATAATTTCTTCTTATTCTTCAAGGTTAATTTTGTACTGTCCACAAGCTGATGATCTCAAAGAGGTCAAGTAGGATGGGGTACTCACAACAAGTGGATAGGGAGTGTCTGGAAGAACAAACTCCATCAAAATATTGGCAATGAAGTAGAAGAAAGTTGGCTTGACTTTCAAGTCAAGTTATAGTTGAGGCTTCATGAGGGATGAATCCTTAATGAGGATTCAAGAGTTCTTGCTCTTCCTGTCATTTGTACTTTTATAACTGTCTGGTTTGGTACAGCAACCAAACAGGACAGCTACAGACTTCAACCGATCGGACTGCAGAAAAAACTATGGCAGCCAGCCTGCCTTCTATTGAGGACCTGTATAGGGCTGAGAAAATATTTACAGACCCTTCACAACCTGGACATAAACGGTTTCAACTCCTCCCCTCAGGACGTCACTGTAGGACCTTGCATGCCAAAACATCTAGACACAAAGACAGATTTTTCATTTATATCATCACTCTGCTGAACATCTAATCCTCACACTACTGTCTAATGCAGGGGTCCTCAAACTTGGCAACTTTAAGAGTTCAACTTTAAGAGTTAAAGTCCACAAGTCTTAAAGTTGCCAAGTCTGGGAACTTCTGGTCTCATGTCTAAGTTGTAGGGCTGCAGTATTATTATTATTATTATCTTCTCATCTTCTTACAATCTCCTCTTATTGGTATCATTATTATGATTATTATTACTCTGTTGCTTTGCATGTATATTGAGAGCTTCTGCACAGGAGACAAATTCCTTGTGTGTCTTATCACACTTGGCCAAAATATATTCCTGAAGACAGAGAATTCTATGTGAATGGAAGACTACAAAAATTGTGGGAAGAATCTGAATCTGAGTTTTCAGCAGTTGAGACCACTGCATCCTTCAACTGGGATGGCATCAAAGATCTTGAATGTAATCTGAAGTTCTGAGGTTCCTATCTTCAGGGACACACAACAGTCACTTCTAATGACACAAGGCATCTTAACACAAGAACAGACTTTCACAACTCAACTCTCCAACATCAAAGGTTTCCTATATTCCAGCAACTGTGGTTTTTCTCCCTTGAGTTCCCCTGGACTCAAGTCAGCAGTCTTTAGAACTGTACCACTGTTGTTTCTTTCATATATAAGCAGTCCTCAATTTACAACAGTGACTGTTGAAAGTTACAATGGCACTGAAAAAGTGATTTATAACCTTTTTTTCCACACTTATGACCATTGCAACAGCCCCATGGTCACATGATCAAAATACACACAACAGGCTTGATGGTTCAGTGTCCCAGGGTGTAATCACCTTTTGTGACCTTTTGATGAGCAAAGTCAGAAATTTTTGATTTTTTGTTTTGTTTTCCCACATTTTGTCGATTGTACTTTATTAATTTATTTGATTTTTTGTTAGTTTTTTATTTATTTGATTTGTCAATTGCTTACAAGATAATAGGTATAAGTATATACATAGTTATGAATACATGAAATGGATACATATAAGAAAAATAAAAAGAAACAATAGGGCAGGAATGGTAGGCACTTTGGTGCACTTATGCACGCACCAAAAATGATTTTTATTGTTTTTATTTTCATTTTATTTTTTTGTGTTAAATATGATTTTACATTGTGTGAGCCACCTTGAGTCGCCATAGGCAAATAGGCGGCAATATAAATTAAATCAATCAATCAATCAATCAATCAATCAATGGGGAAGCCAGATTGACTTAACAACCGTGTTGCTAGTTAAACAACTGCAGTGATTCACTTAACAACGGTGTCAAAAAGGTTGTAAAATGGAGCCAAACTCATTTAACAATAGTCTCACTTATCAACATAAATTGTTGGCTCAATTGTGGTCGTAAGTCAAGGACTATCTGTTTCTGGAACTCCGCATTGGACAAAGGCCATCCCATTCTTATTTTAGTTTGATGGATCGAATGTCAAGTAAAAGGCCTCTGGTTTTTTTAGATTGCACAGCCTCCAGATGAGATTTTTCTCAGAATGGCATAATGGAGCACGATCTCTCTAGCTAATGCTGCTGCTCAGCCGAAAGGAATGATTAATTCTTAGTAATGAAACTTTGCATACAGAATATCCCAGTTGGTTTCTCCATCTTAAACAGTCCAAGACTGCAGAGTTAGAGAAAACATATGAGGCAAAGGAGGTGACTTGAGAAAGGACCACACAGTGCCATAGATGAATATGTACATATCCATTATAAAATTCCTTTTGGGGCTAGCAATTTTATGCGAAGGGCAAGTAGTAATGGAGATAGACATTAAAGGTAAACCACAGAAATAAAATGAAGATATAGTTAAATCTAAGGGCACCACACCTCAGTGGTTAAAGCTGCTGAGCTTGTCAGCTTTTGCCCAGGTTTGAGATCTGAGTGCCATGCAATGGGGTGAGCTCACATCACTTGCCTCAGCTCCTGCCCAGCCCTGCCCGTTCAACCTATCAGTTTGAAAGCATGCAAACGCAAGTAGATAAATAGGTATCACTTTGGTGGGAAGGTAACAGTGCATCTTGGCATATAGCCATGCTGGCCACATGACCACGGACATGTCTTTGGACAACGTTGGCTTCCTTGGCTAAGAAACAGAAATGAACATCGTTCCCAAGAGTCGGACACGACTGGACAGGGGAATTCTTTACCTTAATTTTTATACCTAAATCTAGGTTTGTGTACTACTTTTGTGCCTTTGAGTCTGTGTTGACTTCTGGCGACTGCCTGACAATCCCTGAAGTTTTCTTGACAAGATTTTCTAAAGTGGTTTGCTGTTATCATCATCTTTTTCTTCCTAGGGCTGAGATAGTGGGACTGGCCCAAGGTCACTCAACTGGCTTTGTGTCTAAGGTAGAACTAGAATTCACAGTCTCCTGGTTTCTAGCCTTAACCACCAACTGACCTTCTGAAACTATGCAAGCATAATTCACTGCATCTTTCTAGTTTTGCAAACCTGCTTTGCCACCACACACACACACACACACCACTGCACACACTTTATTTTTTTCAAAATCTCACTTCCTTCGTTCGAAGGATTTGATACCTTTCATTCAGTGAAAACTTTGCCAATTGTCCTCTTGCTTTCAACTCTTTCACTCCGGACATTTACTGGTCAACTCAGTCCTCATTTGTTCTCTGTTTATCACCAAACTAGAGCCAATTTGGTGTAGTGATTAAAGGCATTAGGCTAGAAAATGGGACACTGGGAGTTCTAGTTCCACCTCAGGCACAAAACCAACTGGGTGACCTTGGGCCAATCCTCCTAGCCCTAGGAAAGCCAAAATAAGACACTGTCTTATAGCACTAGGTCTTAGGAAGGTCTAGGTCTTAGACGGTAGTAGAAACAAACCACTTCTGAACAAATTTGCCAAGAAAGCTGCAGGAACTAATCCAGAAGTCAACACTGACTCAAAGGCACAAATCAAACGAACATGACCAAACTATTTCAATATGTTTCTTTTACATCAACTGCTCATTTTGCATCCAGTCCTCATTCACAGACCAATTTATTCTTAACTCCCCTTCTCCAGTTTTACTAAACATACTGTCAACTCATAAAACATTCCTATGCCTGTTTTAGTGGTTGCCATAAAAAAGTGGGGACAGGAAGGAAATCTGGAAGAGCGGTGCAGCAGTTTGAAAGTGAAAGTACATTCCAACTCTTATCTTTAAAAGATTGTAACTAAAATACCAGAGCTTTTGCCTGCGAATATATTTAATTGGAGAACGTGAATGATGACACTCAGCCCGTGACCGTGCTCAGTTGCAGAACATGATTTATGACACACCCAGGGGGGAGGGGGGAAACAGGGTCACAGGGGACTGTAAATTACCTATGCCAGCGTTGGCTTCACACAGGGCAGTGCCAGTATGTCGCCTCTAATAAATCCTTTGAATTTTTTGAAGTTTGGCTCGAGAATCATGATTTCATTAGAGATTGCTGGAATCCTGACATGTACTTCCTAAGCGACATACGAAGTCTTCCACTTATGAACATGATTGAGCCCAATATTTCTGTTGCTAAACAAGGCAATTGTTCTGTGGGATATTTATGCACTTGACTGAAATTTTAGTTGCTGAAACATGTCTTTCATTCAGATCTAAACAGCCAGTTTCTTAAATTCGATAAAGCCCATTTTGGAAAGATTAGATCAATGTTTACACACTTTTAAAAACTAAAGTCAATAATCTAAAGATAATTTGCTGCTTCTAGAAACTATTATAGGGCTTACATGGACTTGTGCACTCAATAGGATTAAAAAGAGGAGGCCGATAATGAATTCCATGGTAAGCTGGGATGATGCCATGATAAGGATGAATATATAAGGTACAGGTAAGCCTCAACTTACAGCCATTCATTTAGTGACAGTTCAAAAGTACAACAGCACTGAAAAAGTGACTTAAAACCAAACCTCTCACTTATGACTGTCACAGCATCCCCATGGCCACATGATCAATATGGCTAGTCTAGTGAAGAGAAGGACAGGGGAGACATGATAGCAGTCTTCCAATACTTGAGGGGCTGCCAGGGAGAGGAGGGGGTCAAGCTATTTTCCAAAGCACCTGAAGGCTAGACAAGGAATAATGGATGGAAACTGAACAAGGAGAGATTCAACCTGGAAATAAGGAGAAACTTTCTGACAGTGAGAACAATCAAGCAGTGGAACAGAAGTTGCCTTCAGAAGTTGTGGGAGCTTCATCACTGGGAAGCTTTCAAGAAGAGATTGGACTGCCATTTGTCAGAAATGGTGTAGGGTCTCCTGCTTGGGCGGGGGGTTGGACTAGATGACCTACAAGGTCCCTTCCAACTGTTAATCTGTTTATTTGATCAAAATTCAGACACTTAGCAACTGGCTTGTGTTTTTGACAATTGCAGCATCTCGGAACTATGTGATTGCCCCTTGCAACCTTCCTTGATGGCTTCCAACAAACAAAATCGATGGAGAAAACTGGATTTGCTTAATGACTGCATGATTCATTTAACAACTGCAGAGATTGGCTTAACAACCATGGCAAAAAAAAAAGCTTGTCAAATCGGACATGGCTCACTTAAAAACTGCCTTGCTTTGCAATATAAATTCTGGTCCTTATTGTGTTGAGGACTGCCTATCTATCCTGCTTTTTCAAACTGTCCATGTCCTGGTGGAGTTCATTTTGTCACTTGATCCTGTTTTATATTTATTTATATTTTATGTTTCTTAACCTCTCATCCTCCCTGCAAATTTATTTATTTTGTCAGCGTTCTAACAACTGTCCATTCTGCCCAATAACTCTTAAGACAGACATCTTCTCAAAGGCTCCTTTTTAATTGGATAGTAACTGGCACAAATAGGGAACCCCAAATCTGAAAGTTCTGAGCTTCCTTACAATAAGTAACAACTACAAATCCATCCCCTGCACCCATCATCACATCACGTGGCCCAATCACCATCCGTCCCAAGTTAAGACTTCCTCTCACTTATGCGCAACACAACCTGACCTTGAATGAGAAAAATAATGTTATTATGTCTAACTAGATATACTCCCAAGAAATTCCTCCCTCCCACTTTCCCAGGCTCAGATGTGGCAGCGTGGCAGCATCTGATCTCAATATGGCTTCCAAAGCTGACATATTTATTAGTTTGCTTGTAAAATTTATTGGCTGCCCATCTTACCCAGTGGTTGGATTCAGTCAGTTCACACCAGTTCGGGAGAACCGGTTGTTAACTTTCTGAGCAGTTTGGTGAACTGGTTGTCAGAAGAAATCATAAGGCAGAGAACCAGTTGTTAAATTATTTGAATCCCACCACTGATCTTACCCCAGGGTAACTGGGTGGCTTACAATCTTAAAAGGATAAAAACTATACAAAAGCTTTAAAAAAAGCCCACATAAATAAAATACTTAAATATTTATTGTGCTGGATTCCCTTCCCATATTAACTAGGCTATGTCTAAGTCATAGTACTAAAATATTAAGTCTATCTATAAAAAAGAGAGATGTTTGCCTAGCATATGTTTGAAGTTCCCTATCATGACTTGGACAGGCTTTTAAATCAGTGGTATAATTTAGCTGGCTTGATGTGATTTAGAGAAATGGTTGTTAAATTTTTGCACACATTAGAGCAGCTAAATCCAATACTGTATTCACATTTTCCTTGCTTGAACAGACACAGCAAGAAGGAAAGCCCGGAGCATAACTGACAAGAATTAGGCTTGGCATTATTAACAAGCAAAGCCAGAATCCCAAAGGGAGAAGATGCTCCAGGCTTTCCAGCCAGCCAGCCAGCTTGTCCAGGCAGAGCGGGAATTTATTTAGCAATTTGTATTGAAAATACTGTCTTAAGTACCTAATTAAAACAATAAGTCCTATTGATTTCTTCTTAATAGACTTTGATGGGCGTAATTATGCCACTTGGATGAAATCTTCTTCCAAAATTGTATATGCTCCTATCCTATTTAATTCGGTAGGACACCGGGTGGGATGATAAAGAAATAACGTAACAGTGCAAGACCAACCATAGAGTGCCATAGAACATAAAATAAAATATAAAATAAAGCAATATTTTTTTTAAAAAAACCTAAAAATGGCCAGTAATTTAAAGAAGGTATCCAGCAATTTATTTTTTAAATGGTGATTTTGATAGGAATTTTGCAATCTTGTTAGATGTTTCTAACAGAGGTGGTATCCAGCAGGTTCTGACCAGTTCTGGAGAACCGATAGTGGAAATTTTGAGTAGTTTGGAGAACCAGCAAATACCACCTCTGACTGGCCCCACCCCCATCTATTCTCTGCCTCCCGAGTCTCAGCTGATCGGCTGGGTCTTCTTTGGTTGCCCTGCACAGGAGAACGGAGCTGGAAAGCAGGTTAGTGGGACAGTGAGGGAATGGGGATTTTGTAGTAACCTTCCCCCGGGAGAGGGGAGGGAATGGGGATTTTACAGTATCCTTCCCCTGCCACACTCACCAAGCCATGCCCACCAAGCCACATCCACCAAGCCACACCACGCCCACCAAGCCATGGCCACAGAACCGGTAGTAAAAAATTTTGAATCCCACCACTGGTTTCTAAAAATGGATTACAAAGAAGAGTCATCTCACAGTTGCAATTAAGATTACTGACAACTGGAACAATAAACTGGGTCTATAATTTTGAAAGTTGAAGTCCATGCATCTTAAAGTTGCCAAAAATTCAGAAGGACCGCTCTGAAAATCTTGCAACTAAAATTGACCAGGATTATTACATTGGAAGGAATAGAAAGGTACTAAAAGATCATAGCTTTTAATCCCTAATGCAAATAGGCCATGGACAGTTCTATGCAAGAATAATTTCAGAAAAAACAAGAAACGGTTCTAATGTGTTTATCAGAATTGACCAATCGTATTAGTTTATCAACGTATAAAATACAAAGAAAAATGGAAATAATGGGAAAGTAAGAGAGGAAAAAGGAAGAGGAAAAGTCTACGGTAAGAGTGGGGGAAAAAACATTGACTTCTGACTCTTTTTAGGACAACAGAATAATTACACACAGCCTCAACTTTTTCTTTTGTGTAATAATAAATACAGGTAGCCCTTGACTTAAGACCACAATTGAGGCCAACATTTCTGTTACTAAACAAGACAGTTGTTAAGTGAGTTTTGCCCCATTTTACGACCTTTCTTGCCATAGTCGTTAAGTGAATCATCACTGCAGTTGTTAAAGTTAGTTGAATTGGAATTGGCATCCTTCAGTCTAAAGAGATTATGCTATGAAACCGGTAACTGCCACTTCTGGTGTTGTTTCAATGCTGTATGCAAAACAGGAGTGTCCTCTCCAGAGCATGAGGCCTGGGTTATTTAATATGGAGGATAAACTGTTACCCAAGCAGCAGATTCCCCTCTCTCCATGTCACTGAAACAATCTAATGGAGGAACGGCAGAGTCGATACCATGAGTCCCAGCTGCATCGCAGGAGTTACCGGAACGTGATTGTACACAGTCACGAACTGCTTCCGGGACTCCGGCTCCAGATTTCGCCTCGAGGTTGACTCCTGAAGCCTTTTCCAAGAACAGATATAGCCACAAGCCAGCGGAGGTTTGAAATCAGAGTTTCCCTTCTCCTGGTTCTACCGTTTTATCTGCCGTTGGGGCATAAAGCCCTCTTCCGCCTTCAAAACTGTTCACCATCTTCTCCTGTAACCCTGGAAAGGGGCCCTTGTGCGGTGCTTAAAGTTAGTAACATGGTTGTTCAGTGAATCTGGCTTCCCGCCATTGACTCTGCTTGTCAGAAGGTCGCAAGAGTGGATCACTTGACCCCAGGGACACTGCAACCGTCATAAATACAAACGACTTGCAATTCATCTGAATTTTGATCACGTGACCATGGGGATGCCGCAAGAAGTGTGAAAAACAACCATAGGTCACTTTTTCCAGTGCCATTGTAACTTTGAACGGACACCAAACAAATGGTTATAAGCTGAGGGCTACCTGTAGTCCTCAACTTACATCCAATTGCTTAGTATCACATTTCTGAATGTTTCTTAGTGTTCCTCAAGAGGGGCCTCTTAATATCCCACCTCTGGGAATTGATTTGCAGAAGGGAAGGACATCCTTTGACTTAGCTCTGTACTGAATATACTTCATTTTTTATTTATTTATGTATTTGTTGAGCATGTATTAGATAACAGATGTAAGTATAAACATCATTATTAATACATGAAATGGATACGAATAAAAGGAAACATTAGGACAGGGACGGTAGGCACGTTGGTGTGCTTATGCACGCCCCTTACAGACCTCTTAGGAATGGGGTGAGGTCAACAGTAGACAGTCTAAGGTTAAAGTTTTGGGGGTTTGGGGAAGAAACCACAGAGTCAGGTAGACTATTCCAGGCATTGACCACTCTGTTGCTAAAGTCGTATTTCCTGGAATCGAGTTTGGAGCTATTTATCTTGAGTTTGTATGTATTGTGTGGTTGTGTATTGTTGTGGTTGAAGCTGAAGTAGTCAGTGATGGGTAGGACATTGCAATGGATAATTTTATGTACTATGCTTAGGTTGGACCGAAGGCAGTGTAGTTCTTTAAGCTGGACTAATGCTAAACCCCCTCCTAATAATAAAAGATATTGGTTGGTGTCAGGGAGTGAGGCAGAACCGATAAGAGAATTCCACTCCTCACCTCTTCTAAACACACTTGTCTGTGTTTCTGTTCCGTTAATGGCACTTCCTGTGTAAAGGTCACTGCACACATAGAGAAGAGAAGCCGTAATGGCTCAATTAAATCCCCCTGCATACTGAAGTGAGACTGTTCGCTCTGTCTCCAAAATGTGTCATCTGTTTCCCAATTTCCCAAGTGCTTAGGGCTGTCAGCTTTGGACACATTATACATCTATAATCCTCCAATTTGCAGCGCAGCGAAGGACTTTTATACTACTATTCACTGGTAAAACAAATTCATAAACGTATTGGCATAGCCCTCTAATGACCATCAAACAATTAACAAATCAAGAGTAAGTGACAGGCCCGCCAGCCAGTGGTGGGATTCAAACTTTTTTTACTACTGGTTCTGTGGGCGTGGCATGGTGGGCATTGCAGGAGAAGGATACTGTAAAATCTCCAGTCACAGGCGATATTTGCTGGTTCTCCAAACTACTCAAAATTTCTGCTATCGGTTCTCCAGAACTGGTAAGAACCTGCTGAATACCACTTCTGCTCCCAGCCAATAGTCCGAACTGTTGCTTCAGAGGAAACTGAAATAGTTTAAAAGGTTGGAAGATGAAAAGCGGCTTTGGAGAAGAAAAAAGAGCCTTGGTGGTGCAGGCTGTTAAATGCCTAGCACTTAGTTCCAGCTGCCTGCAATTAGTGCAGGCTCAAATCCCACCAGGCTCAAGGTTGACTCAGCCTTCCATCCTCTCGGGGTAGGTAAACTGAAGACCCAAGATTGTTGGGGGCAATAAGCTGACTTTGTAAAAATGCCGCTTAGTAATAAGCAGGCATATACAATGGAATGAAGGCTATTGCTGAGCGCATTGGGTTGTGCTCCAAAAATTGTAAGCCGCCCTGAGTCTCCGGAGAAGGGCAGCATATAAATATGAATTTGAAAATAAAAAAAAGAGATGCACCATGGACATACACAACTATTTCCAACTTACCGGCTGTCCAACTTCAGGGGTTGGGTTTTAAGTCACAGATTTCTAGTTACATACATTAGCTGGTGGGAATAGCCAACACTCCAGAAGATAGGCTTAAGGTACAGCAGGATCTTGACAGACTTGAACACTGGGCCCTATTTAACAAAATGAAATGCAATGATGCAAAAAGTTATGGTTCTAAACCAGAGGTCTCCAAACTTGGCAACTTTAAGACCTGTGGACTTCAACTCCCAGATTTCTGGGAGTTGAAGTCCACAAGTCTTAAAGTTGCCAAGTTTGGGGACCCCTGTTCTAAACTTAGGCAAGGATAGCCAAATCCACTGGCATAGAATAGATGGTACCTGGCTCAAAAGCAGAAATTGTGAGAGGGATCTAGGAAATGTAATAGACAACCATGGAATGGAAGAGTAGAGTAGAGTAGAGTAGAGTAGAGTAGAGTAGAGTAGAGTAGAGTGGAACAGAACAGAATAGGTGATACCTGGATCAACAGTAGTAACGGTGAGTAGTAACGGTAAGTAGTAACAGTAGTAACGGTGAACAGTAGTAACGGTGGAGTCCTAGTGGACAATCACTTAAATATCAGCCAGCAGTGTTCTGCAGCTGCCAAAAAAGCCAACACAGTCCTAGGCTGCATTTACAGAGGGATAAACTCAAGATCATGTGTATTAACAATACTACTTTATAATGCCTTGGTAATAATGATAATAATAATAATTTATTCGACTTGTATGCCACCCTTCTCCCTAAGGACTCAGGGCAGCTAACAATAAAACAGCAAATATTTACATAGAAGACCACTCTTGGAATATTGCATCGTTTTGGTCACTACGATATAAAAAAGATGCTGCTAGTGTAGAAAGTGTACAGAGAACAGCAACAAAGATGATTAGGGGACTGGAGGATAAAACATACGAAGAACGGTTGCAGGAATTCAGTATCTCTAATTAATAAAAAGGAGGACTACGGGAGACATGATAGCAGTGTTCCAATATCTCAGGGGCTGCCCCAAAGAAGAGGGAGTCAAGCTATTCTCCAAAGCACCTAAGGGCAGGATAAGAAGCAATGGATGGAGACAAGGAGTCAAAGAGAGAAGCAACCTAGAACTAAGGAGAAATTTCCTAAGAGAACAATTAAACAGTGGAACGACTTGCCTCCAGAAATTGTGAGTGCTCCAACAATGGAGGTTTTAAGAAGAGATTAGACAACTATTTGTCTGAAATGGTATGGGGCTTTCTCCTTCGGCAGGGAGACTAGAAGACTTCCAACTCACTTCCGACTGTGTTATTCTGTAATTCTGTAATCTAATCATATTTATCATAATAAAAATGCCTGAACAAGTTCTTCTCCAAAGGCCTCAAAAATTATTTTACAAAACCTAAGATATAAGCTAGTAAAACTTTATTTTAAAAGGTCAATTCTCTACTCTCAATCTCCTTTTAGGCTACAAACAACCTGCCTTTTTTTTTAAAGAAGTTTGTATAATAAAATAAACAGGAAAACAACGAAGGTAGAAAATAGAAAAAAGAGAAATGAGTAAGACTTAAAAAAAAAAAAGCCACAGCCAATTGTGCCTTCTGCCTCTTTTTCTATCGAGGAATTGTTGACTTGAACTTTTTCCCAACCTCTTCACTTCATTTTTAATCCCCAAATCCCATAATCATCAATTCATTTTTTTCTTCTGTCAGCAAAAAGTCAATAAAGTTCCAATCTTTTAAAAGAGTCTTAATCGGGTTTTTTTTTTCCCTGACCAAACTGCTCAGCTTCACCATTTCTGCAATTTCAGTTATTTACAATCCAATCTTCCATTTTAGGCATTATTTTATTGCTTTACAAGTTTTTTGCATGCAATAATTTTGCCACAGTTACCACATACAAATATAAGGCTACAAACAGCACACCTATCTATAGACAGTCCACAATTTATGACCATTTGTGCTAAGGTATTTAATAGGGGGAACGGTAAAGTGTATAATGTGCCAGAACACACAGTTGCGGTTGATTGGTTGGAAAGTGTGGGCTCCTGCATGAGGCAATCTACATTATGATTGGCTGCTGGGTGAGAAGGGGGAGTGTCGCTTTTTTCCCGCCTTTTTTCTTGTGTGTACGCTGAGATTTGCTTGAAAATTTACCTCACAATGTAGGGATACACTGACTATCTTGTTTGCTGTATATATAGATGTAAAATATATTTATTTATATAAAACTACAAGTTCGTGTCAGCATCTCTGACGACCTTTGGATACCTGATCACCACTAGCAATCTTCCAGGGTCTTCTGACAAGCAAAGTAAATGGGGGGAGGGAGGGGAAAGCTTATTTGCTTAATGACTGTGTGATTTACTTAACAATTGCAGCAATCCAAATTCATGAAATTGGGCATAGTCAACGTGATGATTCACTCTGTGACTGCATTGCTCAGTGATGAAATTTATGATCCTAACTGTAGTCTAAAGTCGAGAATGATTTTTACATAACAAAACTGCCACTCGGGGCATCCTGCCCCTGCAGTATCTCATTTTTCTCCTGTTAAAGGGATGGGCCACAAAGATTTGCATCCATGATCCTCATTCATCTTACCTTGAAGCCTAAATCAGCATCTTTGATAGCTGGAAGAGATTACTACTCAAAAGCTACACTATACCTATGATTTTCTTCCAGCTACTGGAATTGCCCAAAGTGAAATGAAACCATGCACTGTTCTATTTGGTTTTGTTATTCTGTTCTGTTCTCTTCTATGGAGGGAGGGAAGAAGAAAAGAAGAAAGGAAAGAAGGAAAAAAAGAGGAAGGAAGGAAGGAAGGAAGGAAGGAAGGAAGGAAGGAAGGAAGGAAGGAAGGAAGGAAGGAAAGAAGGATATCCTTCTGATGAGCTATAGTCAAAATCAACTCTGTATCCTAGAATCTTAAGATTCCACATAGAGAATGAGGAACAAATTCCACATATACGTCTTCAACCAAGCAGTGCCGGACAAGATCCAATTCTCAAGAGTCTAAAAATCTTGGTTTCTTCTTGAGAACCTAATGGAATGCTACTTAATCTGTGAATCTTTGCTATCTCATCACACTTGTTTTGTCACTTATTGTGACACCCCTCCTGCGCGGTTTGCATTGGTTGCCAGTTACCCTCCGTGTAAGATTCAAGGTGCTGGTGTTAACCTATAAAGCCCTGCATGGCTTGGGTCCGGGGTACTTGCAGGAGCGCCTCCTACCAGCATCGAGGTCCAATCGCCCGGTACGCTCCCACAGGCAGGCCCTCCAGGGGGTGCGTCAGCCAGGCAATGTCGGTTGGCGGTCCCCGGGAGGCCTTCTCTGTGGGGGCACCCACCCTTTGGAACCAGCTATCCCTGGAACTACGTCTGGCCCCTGACCTGTGCTCCTTCTGCCGTGATCTAAAGACCTGGCTGTTTTCACAGGCCGGCCTGGATTGAGTGGGGTTGGGGTTTTTAATTTTGGGATATTTTAATATTTTAGAATTATTTGGATTGGGCAAATTTTGGAATGAGTTTTATACTGTGTATATGTTTTTGTGTAAGCTGCCCCAAGTCCCCCCGGAGATAGGGTGGCATATAAATCCAAATATAAATAAATAAATGGTGGCAGGGCATCTTTCGCTTAAAGCCTTATTCAAGTCAAACCTGACTCATTGTGACTTCACAGACATATTCATGTGGTTTTCTTAGTAAGAATATGGAATGGCTCCTTATTGACTTCTTTTGAGTCATTTTTCAGCTTAAAAACTGACAGCCCTGGAATTCTCCAATGGTGGGCTCCTTCTGGGAAATATTGCCTCATTTCTCCTAATATCCTGCTATGGATTCAAGATTTTTGCATACAGATGGTATAAATCAAGGCTTGGACAATGCAAAGCTCATAAGATTTGATGATTTGGACACGATCAGAGAAATCTCAGTGGAAGATCTGGGAAATCTCAGAAGACTTATGAAATGGGCATATTTTTAAAAAATATTGAATTGGGGGAAGATGTCACAAGGGCTTCCAGAAACCACCAAATGTAGCCAAATCCTTGACATAAGGAGAAGATAGATAGATAGATAGATAGATAGATAGATAGATAGATAGATAGATAGTCAGACAGAGATATATACAGATATAGTCCTTGACTTACAACCATTTGTTTAATGACCACTCAAAGTTGCAATAGCATTGAAAAAATTGACTTATGATGGCTTTTCATACTTACAACTTTTGCAGCATCCCTTATGGTCATGTGATAAAAATTTGAATGCTTGGCAACTGGTCCATACTTATGACCATTGCAGTGTCCCACGATCATGTGATCATCTTTTGCGACCTTCTGACAAGCAACGTCAATACGGAAGCCAGATTCACTTAACAAGTGTGTTACTAACTTAACAACTGCAGGGGTTTACTTAACAACTGTGGCAAGAAAGGTCTTAAAATGGGGCAAAATGCACTTAACAACTATCTCGCTTGGTAACAGAAATTTTGGACTCGGTTATGGTCATTGTCCGCTTTGGAAGCCATACTAGAACTAGAAGCTTCCGTGCTGCCACATTCTTGAGCTTGGGAATTTGGGAGGGGGTTTTTTATGGAGCGTATGTAGTTAGACATAATAGCATTCTTCTTTAAAGTCAAGGTCATGTTATTTCTGCACCTGGATGAGGAGTGGTTAAAGGGATATCCCAAGTTGGAACGGATGGTGATTGGGGCATGTGATGGAATGATGGGTGAGGGGGTGGATTTGTAATTTTTAATTATTGGAGGAAAACCCAGAACTTTCAGATTCAGGTTTTCCCAGATGTGCCAGCATGACAGCTCTAATAAAATGGAGCTTTGAGAAAATGCCTGTCTCAGAGTTTTGCTGTTGGAGTTTGTTTTCCTAGAATACTGAGAGTCATAAGTTGAGGACTACCTGTAGTCTTCCTAGGTTCTTATTAAGAATCCTGGTAACTATAGTTTGGTAAGAAAATTCTGAGATTGACGAACTAATTATTTTATGAAGAATTCCGCTAGGAGAGAAAAAAAGATTTCTAAGCTAGTTTACTATTTTAATTTAGATAAGACTGTCAATTAACATAGATACACTATCTTAATGATCTGGGTTTTTTTTTAAAAAGAGATGGAAGAATATATATTTCAAGTCAGATGGTTTAATGTTGCAGTTTCTAGCTCAGTGGATCTGAACAATCTCAATGTGCTGTCAAAAGAACAAGTGCTAATTAGTCCCAGAAGTTAGCATTGCCACTTCTAAACAATACGATTTAGAGATTTATCTGCCTGACATATTTGGCATGCCAATGCTACTAAAATGAAAAATCAATAAAAATAGTAAAATAATAGCTTCCCGTAAAATCTGGCCCCACTGTGCTTTCTTAGATCTGAAATGTACATGCTGGGATTCATTTTTTTTCCTTCCACTATCTATTTACATGTAAGCCTGCTATGGAAACAGTTAACAATAGAAGACATTAAACTTAATCACTCTTCTGGAAAGGTTATTGATGTATCTGTTTGCTGTTAAAATGAGTTCCCTGTGTTAATGGTGGAAATGTTTGGTTTCTTCTACCGATGGCATCATTTCAGATAGAAGGAGGAGAATTCTCTCTTGGACAGAACCACAACTTGACTTTCCTGAATATGGAATGCTTGTGATCTACACACACACACACACACATGCACACACACACACACACAAGCAAAATGAAGTGATCAAGTCCACTAAGCACTTGAACAGATGGTGTTCAGGATCCAGGTTTGCTTGCTGGGTGCTTAAGATGAAGAACTGCCTCAGAAGCAAATAACACAATGAAACACTTGGATATGCAAAGGCTTTTGCTACAGCTTGTATTTGAAGGAAATTTACAATCATACCATCACAGGGCTGGGAGGGACCTTGGAAATCTTCTAGTCCAACTCCCTGCCAAATGGAGGTCCAGTCTCTTTTTGAAAACCTCCAGTGATGGATCATCCACAACTTCTGGAAGCATGCTGTGCAATTGATTAATGGTTCTCACTGAACATAGAAAGAGACCAGAATCCCTAAGAGAGAAAGATATTTCTTTATTCCATTTCTTTCTTGGCCCAGGGTCCAAGTGCACAGAGTTGGATGCAACCTTGAAGGTCTTCTAGTCCAGCTTTCTGTTCAAGCAGGAGACCCTATACCAGGGGTGGGCAAACTTTTTGACTCGAGGGCCACCATGGGTTCATAAACTGGACCGGAGGGCCGTAACAAAAGCATGGATGGAGTGTTTGTGTGAACTAATATAAATTCAAAGTTAGATTACTTCACGTAGCCTTCTGGGAGAGCAAGAGAACCCTCCGCTCTTTCGGCTCCGCGGGCCGGATAGAACAGCCGAACGGGCCGGATCCGGACCCTGGGCCGTAGTTTGCCCACGGCTGCCCTATACCATTTCAGACAAAATGGCTGTCCAATCTCTTCTTGAAAACCTCCAGTGATGGAGCACCCACCACTTCTGGAGGCAAGCCATTCCACTGATTATTCTCAGAGTCGGAAAATTTCTCCTTCTTTCTGGGTTGGATCTCTCCCTGCTTAGTTTCCATCCATCGCTACTTGAACTGCCTTCCGGTGCTTTGGAGAATATGGCGACCCTCAGAAGAAAAACAAGCTTCGAAGGAATATTATTAGTTCAGCATCTCTTCAACGGATGCTTTTTCAAAAGGGCCTATCAGGACACGGATTCATTGCTAATGGCAGTGATGGGAAGGTGTAAAGTTGAGGTGACAGGGTGCGAGTTCACAGCATCTTCTCCACAACCCCTGACAATTAATCATGAAAATGGGTGCCGTCACTTCTCACCTTTCGGAGGAGGGGAGCACAGAAACATTATACCTTATGTTCAATGTTAAATAAAGAAAAAGAAAAGAAGAATCTCTCTAAATATTTCCCCAAACCATGAAAAACAACAGACGTCCATGGAGATTCTGAATCATTCAGGCCATGGTTGTCCCAAAGCGGCTTTTTCCAAGGGCAACTTGACCTTCTTGGGTTTTTCCTTGAAGACGTTTCGCTTCTCATCCAAGAAGCTTCTTCAGAGAACTGAACATGCTTCTTGGATGAGAAGATTCTTCAGGGAACCGAAGAAGCTTCTTGCATGAGAAGCGAAACGTCTTCAAGGAGACGCAAGAAAGTTTAGTTGCCTTTCAAAAAACACCTTTAGGGACAACAGACACTACCATTTTGTAACAGTGCCTCACCCATGCTAGCATTTGGCTCCAGTGAGAGTGTACTTCTTAGAACTACCACAAGATTGTTCACACAGATACAGAAATGTCCAATCAATTCTACATATACTGTGAGCTTTAGACAAAGAGATGGAAACTGCACTCGTGCATACACAAAACGAGGAAAGAAGGGAGAGAAAGAATTCTGAATTTATTGGGGTTCTCTCTCTCTCTCTCCCGCCTCCCTCCCTCCCTCCCTCCCTCTCTCAGCAGGAAACAGCTACGTTGGCACTCTAAAAATCTATTGACAAATTTAGGGAAAGGATTGTCAGCAGCTGCCACAGGCAACCAACTGCAAGAACAAAGCAACGGCAGCGTCTGAATGCCAGAAGCAAAAATCTACCAATCTGCAAGCCTCATCTTTTCCTGTATATCACACACACACACACACACACACACACCCAAAAAAATCTGCATCTTTCTCATAACAGCACACAGCTGCTCCAGTGCAGCACAAAACACTCCTAGAGTGCCACGTAAATTATAGGCACAATGCCCACATTTCATAAATGACTGACAGAAATAATATCACGCAAGCCATTAACCATCCCGTTTATGATACACAGTGGGTCAAATGTTATTGATACAGGATGATGCTTATCTGCTGCGTTCCCCATGCCATTTGCCAAAAATACAGGGGAAAAAGAGAGAGAGAGAGAGAGGAGGCAATATGATTCACGGCCACAAAAAGAAGATTAAGATGTATTTTATCATCTCCATTTCACATCCGGCATCGTGAGTTTTGAGGATGGTTGAAGAACACGTGCTTGAGCAGGGAATTCTCAAATTCTGTATTATATTGCAGCTGTTATCTCGCAAAGTTTGCTGATTGCTGAGTTGTCTCAAAACAATATACGGTAATTGCCAAATCTTGGCTTTTTCTCTGAGGCGAAATTGTTTTATTTCGGAAGGTGTCTAGAATTAGTAATTCACAGCAAGGTGCAAACATCTTTATGCTAGAGGACATTTCAAGATCCAATTACAGGCAGTCCTCAACTTACAACCATTCATTTAGTGACATTTTGAAGTCACAACAGCATTAAAAAAAAGAGACTTCCAGTTCTCACACTTATGACTGTTGCAGCATCATGTCAGCAGGTGATGCGATCACCATTTGCAACCTTTCAGATGGTTCCTGAGAAGCAAAGTCAACGAGGGACACCAAATTCACTTAACAACTGCATGATTCACTTAACAACAATGGCAAAATGGAGCGTGACTCACTATTATTAAGTGTTGTACCTGATGATTCTTGACTCTTGACGAATGTATCTTTTCTTTTATGTACACTGAGAGCATTTGCACCAAGACAAATTCCTTGTGTGTCCAATCACACATGGCCAATAAAGAATTCTATTCTATTCTATTCTGTTCTGTTCTATTCTACTCTACTCTCTGAGAGTATTTACACCAAGACAAATTCCTTGTGTGTCCAATCACACTTGGCCAATAAAGAATTCTATTCTATTCTATTCTGTTCTGTTCTGTTCTACTCTACTCTACTCTCTGAGAGTATTTACACCAAGACAAATTCCTTGTGTGTCCAATCACACTTAGCCAATAAAGTATTCTATTCTATTCTCTACTCTACTCTACTCTCTACTCTATTCTTCATTCCAATATCTATTCTACTCTGTTCTTCATTCTAATATCCTACCCTATCCTATTCTATTTCTATTCGATTTTTAATAACCGCCTTGCTTAGCAACAGAAATTTCGTGGTCAACTGGGGTGACAGATTGAGGACTACCTATATTCAGAGTTCTCATATAGGATTTGCGTTCCAACTACCAGGAAATCAGTTCCTTTTTTGAGCAGTGAAAATCTTGGCTTCAGTGTCAAGGCAGACAGAAAACTGAAATTATTTTCTCTAATGCCTTCACATACTTGGGAGCCATTAGATGGAGCAAAAAATATTCTGGATATTTTTTGGCAGCTTCCAAAGGCAGAGAAGAGAATTTTCTTTATTATATTTTCAAAAAAAAAAAAGGGGGGGGATTCTATTTTTCCAAACATAAAAGCCTTCAAACTAGGCGCACCTGACTTGCTCTGTGGATAAGAAGAGATTGGTCTGCTTTCCCTTTTGCAAAGTTTCGGGAATAAGAAAGCTTTTTGCCTTTTCCCCCCCTCAGTCTTCTCTTTTCCTTCTACCAGTTTGCTTATGCTGAGGTTGAAAAGCTGATGGCCTCAGCCAAAGCTTCAAGAAGAGAGCCACCAGTGGTAGGATTCAATTTTTTTTACTACCGGTTCTGTGTGGCATGGTGGGCGTGGCTTGGCTTGGTGGGGGTGGCAGGGGAAGGATACTATAAAATCCCCATTCCTTCCACACCCCACCAACCTGCTTTCCAGCTCCCTTCTCCTGTGCAGGGCAACCAAAGAAGACCCAGCCGATCAGCTGGGACTCGGAAGGCAGAGAATAGATGGGGGCGGGGCTAGTCAGAGGTGGGATTTGCCGGTTCTCCGAACTACTCAAAATGTCCACTATCGGTTCTCCAGAACGGGTCAGAACCTGCTGAATACCCACCTCTGAGCTCCACTCGTTTGCAATATTCTGTTTGTCAGGATCAAGAAGGACCCTATGGGAAAATGCCTATGGAGATTCTCCACCATCCAGGTCATGGTTGTCTCAAATGCTTTTTTTCAAAAGGCAACTGGACTATTCTTTTCCTTGAAGATGACAACATTTTGCTTCTCATCCAAGAAGCAAAGGAAGAAGGAAAAACATACCTGCCAGCCTTTTCATTTCAGTAATATGGACACGTTCCCCTCAATGGACGTTCTCCAGAACATCAGAGAAGGTCCCTCTGCCCCCGGACATGTATTCTACTCTCAAGCCCTAAGGAAGAAGGTTCTATACAAACCCAACCCAACAAGCCTTCCAAATAATTGTGTTGTTCTGTTTCATTTCATTAAGCACACATCACAGAGAGAGAAGGTTTTACAGCTCAATTCTGGGAAAGGTTTTTGAAGGCCACTTTCCAATTTTGATGGAGCCAAAGTTGAAGGGGACAGAGCCAAAACTGAAATACACACAACAGTGGTGTCCCTCCCTCCATGCCTGCTCTGAAATAAAGACATCTGTTGAAAATTTCTCTGCCTGCTATACAGAAGTAAGGTGACCTGGATTCATTGGGGATGTTTCTTAGCTCAGCAAGCACAAAATTGCAGCTCTTTTGCAGAAAATCACTACTACTGCATCCCTTCAATACACAGTAGCTAATTCTTTCAATTTTCCTTTTTGCAGCCATACAAATAGTCCTTGACTCAAGATCGGTTGCTTAGCAATTATTCAAAGTTAGGGCGGACCTGCCTGGTACTTAGAACCTGGTTTCAATGACCCCCACATACATGACTTCACTTGGTGATTGGCCCACATTTATGGCTGCTTGCAGTGTCCTGAGGTCATGTGTCCATGTTTCACAACATGGAACTCACTCCTTCCTTCCTTCCTTCCTTCCTTCCTTCCTTCCTTCCTTCCTCCTCCCCCCCTCCCTCCCTCCTTCCTTCCTTCCTTCCTTCTTTCCTTCCTTCCCTTTCCTCCTGGAAGGATTTTTGAATGCTATAAATAAGTAAATAAATTGTGACACTGATGTGTTATAGATTTCTTGTTTGACATATATAGCACTTAGGACAAAGTCATTTGATCCAAGTGAGAAGTTTACATTCTCCTGCTCCAATGCTGAAAACAAACTTTTAATCTTGGAACAGGAAGTCAGTAATTGAATCTGTAGACCAGCATCCCCTGGGACTGACTCTAATGCTGACTTGGGTGATTAGCCTACTTTTTTCCTATCAGTGTTCATTCAATTTGATGAAAGCAAAGTTGCCCTAAAAATTCTTCCAAAAGAGAAGTGAATGATTGGGAGGTGGGAATCCTCTTGGCTGTGGCATGGCATTCTTGCAGATCTTTAGTGATGAGAGATGGCCAGAGGGTGGAGGTGAACATCCGGACTGCCTTTTGCTTGTTTTAAATTTCTCTCCAAGAGCCTACACCATCTTGATTCATCAATCTCAAGGGATGGCACAAGGAGGAAACTCCAGCTTGAGAGAGTTTTTAATAACAGTACTATCGTGATAACAGAAGACCAAAGGAATCTTGGAAGGAACCTTGAAGGTCTTCTAGTCCAAAACCTGTTGGGAGACCCTATACCAAGAGTCTTCAAACTTGGCAAGTTTAAGACTTGTGGACTTCAACTCCCAGAATTCCTGAGCTCACATGACTGGAGGAGGAATTCTGGGAGTTGAAGTCCACAAGTCTTAAAGCTGTCAAGTTTGAAGACCCCTGCCCTATACAGATAGTCCTTGACTTATGACCTCAATTGAGCCCGACATTTCTGTTACTAAGCGAGACATTTACTAAGTGAACATTGTCCTATTTTACGACCTTTCTTGCCACACTTGTTCAGTGAATTGCTGCAGTTGTTAAGTTATGACTTTGCTTGTCAGAAGGTCGCAAAAGGGGATCCCATGATCTAGGGACGCTGCAACTGTCATAAATCAGTCCATTGCCAAGCATCTGACTTTTGATCATGTGACCATGGGGACGATGCTGAAATGGATGCAAGTGTGAAATATTTTCATAAGTTACTTTTTTCCAGTGCCGTTGTAACTTTGAATGGTCATTAAATGAACTGTTGTAAGTCGAGGATTACCTGTAACATTTCAGACAAACGATTGTCCAACCACGTTGTAGAAATCTCCACTGTTGGAGCATCTACCACTTCCAGAGGTCTTTCCACCTATTAATCGTTCTAACTTTTAGCAAATTTCTCCTTCGTTCTAGGTTGCTTCTCTCCTTGATTAATTTCCATCCATTGCTTCTTGTTCTGACTTCAGGGGCTTTGGAGAATAGCTTGACAACTGATGATGATCTTCAGAAGGTTTATACCAAGGCAAGATGGTTCCTGCAACCATGGGATTGAAGCCACTCCTTTTTAATGTGCTTATGATCCTGACTGGCTCAAGGTTGACTCAGCCTTCCATCCTTCTGAGGTCAGCAAAACAAGGACTCAGATTGTTGGGGGCAATATGCGGGCTCTGTAAACCAGCGGTGTCAAACTCAATGCCCGGGGATCGGATCCAGCCCATGGGGTGCTTAAATATGGCCTGCAGGTCCACCCTAAAAACAGCAAAAGACGGACCTGCGGTGCCTCTGCCAGTGAAAAGGAGCTTGTGAGGGCCTCCTGCAGCCCTCCCGGGCTCTGTTTTGGGCCGCGAGGGCCTCCTGCAACCCTCTACCAGTGAAAACGGAGCTCGGGGAGGCCACGCAGCAGAGGGTTGCAGGAGGCTGTTGAGGCCCAAAAGAGAGCCCGGGAGGGCTGCTCATGGCCTCCCCGAGCTTCATTTTCCCTGGCAGAGGGCTGCAGGAGGCCGTTGCGACTGACAAAGAGCCTCAATGAGTGACATCGAGCTGGCCACGCCCACCCTGGTCACATCTACCCAACCCCGAGGTCAAATACAACCCTAATGCGTCCCTCAATGAAATCGACTTTGGCACCCCTGCTGTAAACCCCTTAGAGAGGGCTGTGAAGCAGTATATAAGTCTAAGCGCAATTGCTATTTCCAAATTAGAACACTAACTGAGAATCTGTCAAGAGTATATTCATGAACTGGAATAGGGCTTAGTAACAAGAGCAGCCAATGAGAGCTGGATTGGGGGCTGAATCTTGAAGAGGGAATCTGGTTTACCTCTGTTCTGTGCTCAGCTCTAAAGTAAAAGAGAAACTAGCTTGCTTGCTTGCTGAATCTGAGCTCTGCTCTGAACTGGAGCTGTAATATGTTTGCTTCTGTTTGTGTTTGCTTGTAACCTTTCCATGACGGAAGAAACTACTGGTATTGTACATTTACTTATTTTATACAAAAAGACGTTTAATGAATCCTGCTGAGTCAGTCATCTGTGTGTTTTCTGGACTTGAATTTCTGCTGCAAACTGTAACAGAAACCAATATCGGTGACTGCTTATTTCTGATTGCTACTGCGCTATCCATTTTAAGAGCAACACATCATCCAGCTTAGCAAAGGAGACAAAATAGCTGCAAATACAGGAAGGATCAATGCTGCTCCAGTTTTTCAGGGCAATTATTTTTTTTAACAACGCCTTCAGGACACTACTTTCTTATTTATTTCCTTATTTTTAGCTTCGTTTTTGCATTCTAGGGCAGTTTGATATGTTTCTTCTCTAGGGTGGTGTCACTTGACTTTGCTCACTAGTTCCTCTGGCTTAAAGCAGAGTTGTTAATGAGCATTGCTGACATGCAAATAAAATAACCCCTTTGGCTCCCATATAAATTCACACTATTGTTCAAGAATGTGATTATTTTTCGAAGCACCAAAAGTTCCAAACAGGCTTAACAGTTGCTACCGGACAGAGCTGGGAAAGTCTGCATTATTAATTAATCAACTAACTCATTAGTACAAAAGCTGAGCAGGATTATTGCAGTTCCAGCTTTCTTGACAGCACATGGAAGACTTTAAACAATTCCAAATTCTTCTCTCCCCAAATTTGGGGAGATATTCTTGGAACATGTAGGGACTGCAATCTCAGCATTGTGGGACCTTGGCAGATCAGGAAGGGTTGCTGGTATAGGAGAAGGGCAGGGAAAGCTGGGGGCGGTGTTAAACATGTCATAAGCTTAGAGTCCTTACATTGCCACAAATGATCCAAGTCCAGCCTTGAATTAGAGTAATGTCAGGGACGAAGGATCATGATCATATGTTAAATTGCAGCACAGAAGATTTATTCAAGCCTATACACAAGAATCTAGTCAAATAGTACAATACTAAACTGGCACCAAATAAGGATCAATGGCATTCGGCGGTGAGGGCGAGGGATGAACTCAGATTGTCTGTGACAACGTAAGAACTCTAACTGATGACACATTTAACTCCACCCTCTCCAGCTCTGCCTGCTCATCTCCTACATCTGAACTGAATGAGATCCAAAATATTTAGATATCCTCTTCAGCAGTAATAGCTCTGAGTCAACTATGATGACCAGCCCTGGGAAGAACAGTCACAGTTCTCAGACACTTTGATACCGTCCCTGGACAAAAACCAACCATTCCTCCAGACCTGGTTTCCCCATCCAGTACACTGGAGAAAATGCAAAAAGTTGACCATGGTTTTTTTCTTTCGAATTGATGTAAATACGTGTTGTGGTTCGCCAGCAGCTGGTGCAGCTGGCAGCAAAATCAGACAGTGGGGAAGAATGGGGACCAGTCAGGGAGTCTGGAGAGAACTCGGATGAGGGTCCTGCGTCCGATGCAGAGATGGAGCCAGGACCATTTGGGAGTGGGGTGCTGCCTTCAGAGCCTTCAGAGTCTGGCAGCAGCGAGGCAGAGGACCCAGGGGAGCCTGTTCCCAGTGTGCATATGCACAGAGCTGCTAGAAAGTGAGAGCAGCTGAAACAAAAGGGGCAACTTGGGAGTAAAGCTTGCCTGTATAAAGGACAGGCAAAGATGATGAAATCTTTGCAGGAAGCAAAGTAGTTTGATCGGTTCAGAGTCATCCTTGAAGTTCTTTGTACTTCGGTTGGGTTTTTTTTCTACTTCGGTTGGTTTATTTTCTAGTTAATTTGATTCTTTTCTGTTTTCGGCAGCACTTCACAGAACTGAAAGGTGTGTGCTTATCTTGGGGAACTGTTTGAGACGAATTCTGGCTGAGAATGAAAACAATTGCAATAAAATAAGTCTTGTTTTTAAAATAAGTTTGTGTGTGATTATGGTTTATGAAGCCTGGGTCATAACAATATGCTCACCCACATTTGTTACATCATTCCTTGTTAGCAACACAGGTGGAACTGCAGGTCCTCCAACAAGAGAGTAGTCTCTCTTCCTACCGTGTTTCCCCGAAAATAAGACCTACCCCAAAAGTAAGACCTAGCACTATTTTCTAAACCTGCCCTAATATAAGACCTACCCCAAAATAAGACCTAGTGTAAATCTCCAGTTCCAGGAAGACTTTTCAGGGAGCAACCATGCACCATGAAACACCCCCTACACACTCACACCCACTATTTGGCACCATAAATATATAAGACCTACCCCAAAAATAAGACCTAGTGTGTTTTTGGGAGCCAAAAAAAATATAAGACAGTGTCTTATTTTCGGGGAAACACGGTATAGACACAACTTGTGATGGAAAGTAGTGAAAAAGTGGATTCTCAGGAGGGAGGGGCTGCATTCCAGAGGAGAAAGAGGCAATTCAGCTCTGATATTATGTGTGAGAGAAAGAAGGTGAAGGCAGCTCCTCCTTAATAGTTCCCAGAGCGTAATATAGTCCTCCTAAATCACAAAACTGCATCTCACTTATTTTGGCCATGTCATGTGAGGGAAATCACTGGCAAAAGCCATTATGTTTGGAAGAGTTAGCGGTCAAAGGAAACCAGGCCACCACAGAACACAGTGACTGGACACCATCAAACCTGACACCGGTTAGAGCATCAAACAGCTCAAAGAAGCAGTACGGGATTGGAAGATGTGGCAAGACCTGGCTCATAGAATTGCTAAGAGTCGGACATGATAGAATGGATAAGATCATCATCAGTATAATCACCAATATGGCAGGATTTTGTCTAGTCATGCTTCCTATCTGATTTACTTATCTGACCGGAATGGTCAGATAAGACATTGGTCCCCAACCTCTTTGGCATCAGGGACCTGTTTCATGGAATACAATTTTTCCACAGACCAGTGGGGAGAGGAGAGGAAGAGCACACACCCTAGATCCATGATGGCGAACCTATGGCACGCGTTCGGAAGTGGCATGCAGAGCCATTTCTGCCGGCATGCGAGGTCTCCCAGAAGAGCCCCACTGTGCATGCGTGCACGCTGCCCGCCCACCAGCTGATTGTCGGTATATGGCACACATGTGTGTGGTGCGGGGTGTGTGCAGGAGACACGCATGCATGTGCAGAGATGCACGGGGTGCACGGGGGATCGTGTGTGCATTGCCTTCTGGGTGCTGGCATGTGAGCATGCACATGCAAGCGCAAGCACAATTTTTGGCATGGGAGCCGAAAAAGGTTAGCCACCACTGCCCTGGATCCCATGCATGCACAGTTTCACTCGCCTGCCGCTCACCTCCAACTGAGTGACCAGGTTCCTAACAAGCCATGGACCAGTACCGGTCTGCGGCTCAAGGGTTTGAAGATCCCTGAGGTAAGAAACAGCATAGTCTGCAGCTACATAGTGGGGGGAGATGGGGCATGAGACCAGAGTCCAGTTCTGGAGAACCAGTATGGGAAATTTTGAGTAGTTTGGAGAACCGGCAAATACCTCTGACTGGCCCCACTCCCATCTATTCTCTGCCCCCCATCGAGTCCCAGCTGATTGGCTGGGTCTTCTTTGGTTGCCCTGCACAGGAGAATGGAGCTGGAAAGCAGGTTAGTGGGGTGGGGAGAGAATGGGGATTTTGCAGTATCCTTCCCCCAGGAGTGGGGTGGGAATGGAGATTTTGAAGTAATCCTCCCCCTGAAGTGGGGAGGGAATGGAGATTTTACAGTATCTTTCCCCTGCCACACCCACCAAGCCACGCCCACCGAACCAGTAGCAATTTTTTTTTAATCCCACCATTGCAAGAGACCCTTCCTAATTTCAGAAGAGACACTCCCTAATTTATCAGGGAAGAATCACGCTTCAGATTTGCAAAATGCTGTTAAAGTAGCTGTACAACAATGCAGAATTAGCTCATTTCATCGTGTTTCCTGTTTGGTCTACTTGGGAAGGCCGACAGCAGAAAATTAACCAGAGCTTGCATAACATCAAGTGAGCAGAGTTGGTCTTATCTAGGGTCTCGTTGTCATTCTTCTTCCACGTTCATTCAATTCTGCTTTGGTGAAAAGAGGATTCCACCGAGTGCCAACAGTTCTCGCAATATGGCATAGTTTTCACTACGAACTGGATGAAGGCCACAGTGCAGCTATCAAGGTTTCCTGCCCCATTGAAATTATTGAGGTCATTGTTATTATTACTAAAACCCTGCTATCGTCCTTAGGCGCCTCCTGTTTTTTCCCAGCATAATCTACACACGGTGACTAAAACTGGAACAGCTGTTCAGGCTCTAACGGGAAGCCAGAGAGGCAACTCTTGAGCCTATCATTCTGAAAACAAAGCAAAGACTTTCAGTGTGGCTTCTGCATTGAAGTAAGAATTGGAAGAGTTGTTCTACAGCGTGAGTTTTTCTGGCCAAAACTGGTCCATAGCAAACCATGGGTCCATTTAACGACTGTGGCATTCAGTTTACAAACCCACATTCACTTAACACCCACCGCAGAAAAGATTACAAAATCGAAATCGGTCATGTGATGGCACGCTTTATGACTGCCACAACTTATGACTGTAAATGCCAGGCTCAATTAAGGCCCTACCTCAAGAACCACCTGTCTTATGAAAACCTCTGGCTGTGTTCTGACCTAGATTTCCTTAGACAGCATAAAACACAATCTTAGTTCCGGCAAAACCTCTTTTATTTCCACAGCTGTGAATTACATTCATTCACAGCCTGCAAGGCTTCACAAACCTTTCAGGGGGATGTTTATAAACACTCACCTTATCACACTTGGAATGCTGCCAGAGAACTAATTGCCAAATCCAGGGCAAGGCCAAACTTGACATAGAGTTAAATGGAACTTTTCTAAGCTTGAATCGACCAGACGAACTAATTGCTTCCTGCAAAAGTTCACTTCCCATTCGCTCCTCTTTTATGTCCTATGGGAGGGGCCAATCATCTCCGAGGTGTGGCCTTACTCCTGAGTTGACCCTGCTTTCTCAATTGTTCTTGTCTTCTGGTAGCCTTGCGCATGCACAGTCTGGGAACCGGTCCCAGAAACTCCCCTGCCTCACTGCTGTCTGAGCCTGAAAGCAGCTGATGATTTATTTATTTATTTATTTATTTATTTATTTATTTATTTATTTATTTATTTATTCGACTTATATGCGCCCCTCTCCAAAAGGACTCGGCTTACAACTAAAATACAACAATAAATAAATTAATTAAAAATATTAAACAAATTAAGAATTAAGATTTAAAAACCCCTAGTTAAAATAACCGCAACCCAGGAGAATCAGCACAGCCCAGATTGTAAAAAGAGCCAAGTTTTCAAATCGTGGCGGAAGGTGCTAAGATCGGGGCCACCGGAGCTCCAGCGGAAGAAGATTCCACAAAGTGGGAGCCGCCACAGAACAGGCCCTCTCCCGGGTCGCCGCCAAGCGACATTGTGTCGCAGACGGCACCCTGAGGAGACCCCGCCTGTTAGCCCGTACAGGGCAGTTAGTATTTGATGTTGGGATTGATTGCCAGCCTGCCCTGGCCCCATCCCTGTCTCTGATGCAGAACCCTAGTCCGAACCCTCCTCAGCCTCTAAGACTGGCCCAGCTTCCTCCCCAACCTCCTCGCTACTGTCTGACTCTGCTGCCAGCTCCATCAGCTGCCGACGGGCTACAACAGGCTGAGATTCCAGATCCAGTTTACTAACTGAAACCTTCTAGTTTACAGAAATGAGGCTTTTCCCCTTTGCTAGAAATAAAATGGTGTCCCGTGGACCACGATACACTAGATACCTTTCTCAAGCTGGTTTGGTTACCATCTGTATCAATACAATTTCATTATTTTTATTTCTTCCTTATCCCCAAATTCCTTCATTTATTTCCCCCTTGCTTTTATTATCCTGGGATAAAGTCAATATTCAGGCTGGAAGTAATAGCCTTGAACATTCAATACTTCATTACAATAAGGAGGTGGTCCGTGTATCTGTATGTGTGTGTTTGTGTGCGTAAAGAAATTGCAGAATGTTATCGCTGCCTTAGTCCATTACGAGGTTCTCTTAAAATACAGTTATGCTGAATTATACCGTTTTCAAAGGGTTTTTATCATCACCGTGCAAACCATTTTCTGCAAATTATTGCATAACAAAGGAATGAGAGAAAGCAGTCAGCAGTCAAATTTCAGTGTAATCCAGGACACGTATCATTTACCTTTTCAAGAAGTTAATTTACTTACTGTCATCTTGTGGTCTGCAGTGTAAGGCAAATTTAAATGAAAAGGGAAAATAGAGACACGATGTTGCTCAATCTGGGCCATTTTTAAGATGTATAGACTTCAATTCCCAGAATTCCCCAGCCAGCTGCCCTAGACTGTGCCTGTAAAGATCTGAGTTTACAATAGATCTCACAGCCTTGAGCAGTGACAAATCCCCACTTAATTTGCCTACCTGCCAGGGTTATAGTGAGAGAAAAAAACAGGTATTGTTTTCCCTATGTCTATTTGAACCCAGTTCCCCTTTAGAAGACGACTGAAACTAAGCAGGAGGTGAAGAGATCTGCTTCCTTTTTATCATCTCTCACTTTCTATCATCTTTTTTTATTCTTGTTCCTTTTTTTGCCTTCAAGTCAGGATTGACTTGGGGCTTGGACAAATCCCTCCTGTTTTCTAGGCAAAGTTTTTGGTTTGCCTTGTCTTTCTTCTTTTTCCTAGAGAGAGAGCGGGATTGGCCTAAGGTCACCCAGCTGGCTTGGAGCTTAAGGCAGAACTAGAACTCATGGTCTCCTGGTTTTTAGCTTGATGCCTTAACCTAGAGGTCTCCAAACTTGGCAACTCTAAGACTTGTGAATTTCAATGCCCAGAATTCTTAACCACTACTGAAACTTTGCCAAATTTTCCCATGCCTTTATTTTGTTAAATTCAAAAGTACTGTATATAAAGGTAGTCCTCGACTTAGGACCACAATTGATCCCAAAATTCCTGTTGCTAAGCAAGGCATTTATTAAGGGAGTTTTGCCCCATTTTACAACCTTTTAGGCCACAGTTAAGTGAATCACAGCAGTTGTTAAGATAGTAACACGGTTGTTAAGTGACTCTGGCTTCCCCCTTGACTTACTTGTCAGAAGGCCACTAAGGTGACCCTGGGACACACCAACTGCCATAAATACATGCCAGTTGCCAAGCATCTGAATGTTGATCATGTGGCCATGGAGATGCTGCCACAGTCATAAGTGTGAAAAATGGTCATAAGTCACTTTTTTCAGTGCTGCTGTAACTTTGAATGGCCATGAAAGGTCATAAGTCATGGACTAATGCTGCCTCCTCCTATTTTTCAATCAACAACAATCCTCTGAGGTACGCTACACTAAAGGAGAGTGATCGGCTCAAAATTCAACTAGTTCCTATGGGACTAGAACTCATGGTGTCCCATCTTCTATGTCAGAAATTGCGCAGCTGGTGTCCAAATGGAGTCAGAGGTGCTGACATGAACTTGTAGCTTTATATATTTATAATAAATATATGTGCTGTGTGGGCTCTGTCATTTACCTCATGATATTCCCACTGTGTTGATTTACCTGACGATGTTCCTATTTGTCTATCTTGTTTGGTGTGTGTGTGTTTGTGTGTGTGTATGTGTGTAGTAAAGGGGGAGTTTCCTTGTTTCCTGCCTTTTTTCCTCTGTGTGCTGTGTGGGCTCTGTCATCTACCTCCTGATATTCCCGCTGTGTTGATTTACCTGATGACGTTCCTATTAGCCTATCTATCTTATTTGGGGTATGTGTGTGCACACATACACACCAAACAAGATACTCAGGATAATAGGAATGTCATCAGGTAAATCAACACAGCGGGAATATCATGAGGTAAATGACAGAGCCCACACAGCACACAGAGGGAAAAAGGCGGGAAACAAGGAAACTCCCCCTTTACTCTCATAGCAACCAATCACAGCTCAGATTCCCTCACGCAGGGGCCAGCTCTTTTCAACCAATTAGCTATAATTGTGTGCTCTTACTCATTGTCCAACCTTTCACGGCTCCAGCTATTAAATTAAGTCTCTTAACATTCTAATTCAGCACCTTCGCCACAACTCCATTTTAGCTCTCTGTTTCTGGAAGCTCTTTTCTTCAAGCCATGGACCAAGTTTCCTTTTTTCTTCTTTGTGCTAATGACTTAGCCCCTAAAGCCCTTTGTGTTCTTTTAGCAACTGGCTTTTCTTCTGCAGATGTTAGTTATTAGCACTTAGCTAACCTCCTACACCCTTCTTATTCTTTTAACTCTTAGCTCAGTCAAAAGCTCCCTATGAATCCACATCATTTTTCTGTTTCCTATGTTTCTCAAATGTATTTTTGAAAAGTCCTCAATCCTCCTAAAACCCACTTTGATATAAGGATTTATTTCCTTCAGATCCAACCTATAGGATTTTGAAAGTGGGTCTCTTGAGGTGGATGGAGCACCTAGGATTATGTTGCAGTCTCTCTTTCTGTAGCACGGAGGATCTTCAGCTGATGTGGCATCTCCTTCCCAAGATCTCCACTGCTTTCCTTCTTCAACCAACTTTCCTTCTTCAACCAACTTTTCTCAGTTGGTCAGGACCAGACCTAGAAGAGTCCTTCCCTTGTCTCTTTCTAAACCTTCTGGAAAATGAAATAATCACCAAGACAACTGAGAATGTTAGAGACCTTGAAGTCTTGGATGGTGTTAGGTTTCCTAACTTTTATCCAGATGATCGAAATCTATAATTATTACTATATGTCTCCACAGAGAGAGACATTTGTAACATGGCCTTGGAGGTGAAGGAGGTGGCCTGCAGACGTTCGGCCTGGTGTTGTGGCCTATTCCACAATCATATCATATTTTTCCTGCCTTCCTTGTATTCTTACCCAAATGCTCTTGAGTGGACCTTCATACTCAGATTCCTGGAGTTATATACTTCCTTCCCATATAATGCCACTACTTTTGTCCATTGTTTGGTTCACTCCTTTTCAATAAATTTACATTCTTTGATTCTTGCATTTCTATGATGAGTGTCTTCAATTTCAGCAACACCTCCTATATCAGGGGCGTCAAACTCGTATCGTCACAGCGTTGTCACGTGACGTATTGGGACTTTCCCCCCCTTTACTAAACCGGGCGGGGGCGGGACAAGCACATGACGCATCTGGCCCATGGGCAATGAGTTTGACACCCCTGTCCTACATCATGGCTGTGTTCCTACATCCAGCAAAGTTTAAAATGTTCCTAATAGCTCTTCACACTTTTTGCATTTGTTTCCTAATGATAGAATACAGCTTATGACCACAATTGGGACTGGACTTTTAGTCACTAAGTGATGCTGTTGTTAAAAGAGTAATCTTGTGACTATATTGGATTTTATGATTATTTTACCATGGTGATTAAGCAAATCACATGGTCATTATTATTATTATTAAATGAATCTCACTTCCCCAATTGACTTTGCTTGCTGGAAGCTGGCTGGGAAGGTCACAAAGCACAACCATGTGCAACTGTCATACATGTGAACTGGCTGTCAAGGACCCCAAAATTGTGATCATGTGACAACAGGGGTGGTGCAACGGTTGTAACTTTCCAAGGCTGTTGTAACTTCAAATTGTTGTTAAAAGAATGGTCATAAGTCGAGGACTACCCATCTTGGGGCCACCTAATTGGACTATTCCATTCCATGCTTATTGCCTGCATATCTAGGTTACCTCTCCTAGTCCCATTCAAAATACTTGGCATCTCAACGTTTTTCTGGCTTTCCTCTCCCTCCCAAGACCTCATTTTATCCACACAAGGAATTTTAAGAATGAGGCAGACAAAAGCGCACAGATGTAGAGGAGTATGTGACCAGCAAGGATACTCGTTACTTCCTTCTTTGCCATTCTATGCCTCTGACAAGCAACATTACACTGAAAAGCAAATGATTCTTGAGTGCAGAGTACCAAAAAGGAGAAGGAAAAACAAACCAGAGATAGAATTGAAAGAGACTGATGGATGGCACCCTGAACTGGAGCTTCTCACTTTCCAACACTGACTGACAGGCTGTCCACCCAAGACCACCATCTAGACCAAGTGTCACCTCATAGCACTCACTGCTCTGGGATACCACAGACACTGACCAGTACAGAAGACAAAAGGAAACCTGAAGAACCAAGTTATTACTCTAGTCCAGGGGTCTTCAAACTTGACAGCTTTAAGACGTGTGTACTTCAACTCCCAGAATTCCTCCTCCAGTCATGTGAGCTCAAGAATTCTGGGAGTTGAAGTCCACAAGTCTTAAACTTGCCAAGTTTGAAGACCTTTGCTCTAGGTTGATCATTCCCTGATGGTCTCCAAGCTCCAAGCAAACTCATTCCTACATCCCAACCCCACCTTCTCTTTACTTGCATTGGACTTTTGTCTTGCAAAACTCCTAACCAGCAAAATCTGGTTGAGAATTATGGATTGCTCTTCATCATCCAGCTTTCTTTTGTTTTTCCTCTGGGAAAAAGAGACCTTAAAGAAAGCTCTCAGCTGCAACCACCATTGTTTCCTGATTCGTGAAGCCCATCTGGACTCCAGAGACATTTTTAGAAGAGGAGATAAGACTGGAGGTAAACGATTTCTATTGCCTCATGTCAACTGCTTCGTTTATTCAAAATATATAAAATACAGTAACCATTTCTCAAGGGCAGAAGTCTGCTGGAGCAGTGGCAGTAACACTATCTTGAAGATTTGGTTGACTTTCCTTTGGGATGAGGTGGAAATGTGGGAAGCCAGAGAGATTGCAGGCACCTAGAGAGAGGATGGGACCAAAGATCAAAGAGAGATCCAGCCTAAAATTAAGGAGGAATTTCCTGACGGTGAGAACAATGAATCAAAGGAATGGCTTGTCTCCGGATGTTTTGGATGCTCCATCACTGTAAGTTTTAAGAAGAGATTGGACAGCCATTTCTCCACAATGGTTTAGGGTCTTCTGTTGGATCTGGGAGGCTTCCAAAATCTCTTCCAATGCTAGTATTGTGTATATATAAAATGACCACCCAAGACTGACCTTGAGGATTCCTCTAAAGTTCTCCTCAGATAACAGAATAACAGAGTTGGAAAAAACACTAGAGGTCTTATAGTCCAACCTGCTGCTCAAGCAGGAAACCCAACACTATTTCAGACAAATGGCTGTCCAATCTCTTCTTAAAAGCCTCCAGTGATGGAGCACCCACAACTTCTGAAGGCAAGTCGTTCCACTGATTAATTGTTCTCACCGTCAGGAAATTTCTCCTTAGTTCTAAGTTGCTTCTCTCCTTGATGAGTTTCCATCTGTTGCTTCTTGTTCTGCCTTCAGGTGCTTTGGAAAATAGCTTGACTCCCTCTTCTTTGTGGCAGCCCCTGAGATATTGAAACACTGCTATCATGTCTCCCCTAGTCCTTATTTTCATCAGATTAGACATACCCAGTTCCTGCAACTGTTCTTTGTATGTTTTAGCCTCCAGGCCCCTAATCATCTTTCTTGCTCTTCTCTGCACTCATCTCCTTTGCAAAAAAATGTTAAAAGCAAACTTATGGAAGTGAATAAGGGCTGTGAGAACCAAAAATGCCAAACTATTTTGCCCGGCAAACCAAAATACCCACATTAACACCCTTACCAGTGAGGTTACAAATGTTGGTTGGGCCCTGCTGGGGCAGGGGGAGGGGAGGGTGGCCACACCTGGAACGACTGTTGGATGCTCCTGCAAGTTTGGTTGTCCTTAAAGCACCTTTTTAATTGCCCAGACTATTTCCCGTTTCTGATTTTAGCAGTCAGTCTTCATTTGAGACGATGGCAAAATCACAATTATGTGGACACGGGGGAAATTTCAGCCGTAATATACACAAATGAATTAAACTAGACATAAGCTGGTTATGAAACAATGACAGAGCTGGGAGGGAAGAGCGAGGCAGGGGGAAGCAGAAATCGCAAACTTTGAGATGGCTGACTGTAAACAATATTTGCCGCCCAATTAAACAACCCATTAAGTTATTTCTTTTCCCCTCTGAAAAGAGAGGCTTGGCGTCGGCCGATTGGAAAACTGTTGACTTTGCAATGGTTAAGGCTCTGAGTTAATGGGGATGGTTTCCAAAACCTGCCCTTTCCTTATATAAACCATTGCAATGGCAACATCAAACCCTTTTGCGTCATCCTGTTCAATCTGGAAAAATCTGAAACATCCTGGCTCCTCACACATGAGAAAATGAGCCTGCAGTTTTATTAAAGTGCGAAATGCATCTAGGAAGAATTTCGTAATATTCCTTGCCTTAACCTCTCTGTGTGCGCCTGGATGGGTGTTTGCCTGGCTGCTAAATAAGCCCTAAGAGGGCTGGTTGCACTATATTAAAATGGGGGGGGGGCGGAATTATGATGCTGGAGGAAAGAGGGTGAAATTGATGCTTAATGCTCCAAATGCAAGATGTTGCATTAAACTATTATTATCGCAGGGAGAGAAGGGGGAGGTGGGACAATATATAAACGAATGAGGCTGAAACATTGGAGACACAGCATGTTAGCGAAGGCAAAGAGGTCAACGTGTGACCTTGTCATGACACCATCCTTGTTAGAAGCAGAGTTGTAATTCAGGAGCAAGCCAGATACAGGTAGTCCTCAACTTACGGCCACAATTGAGCCCAAAATTTATGTTGCTTGAGTTTTGCCCCAATTTACAACTTTTTTTTTGCCACATTTGTTAAGTGAATCACTGCAATTGTTAAATTAGCAACAGGGCTGTTAAGCGAGAATCTGGTTTCCCCATTTACTTTGCTTGTCAGAAGGGCACAGAAGGGGATCCCATGACCCCAGGATGCTACGACCATCATAAATGTGAACCAGTTGTCAAGCATCCGAACTTGACCATGAAGATGCTGCATTGGTCGTAAGTGTGAAAAATGGTCATAAGTTACTTTTTTCAGTGCCATTGTAATGGTCACTCAGTGAACCATTGTAAGTCAAGGACTACCTGTACTTTCTTTGCAAAAGCTTTCCAGTTTGGTCTTTGGGATTGTCTGGGAGGATTGGGAAATCCTGTCTGGATCCTCGGAGGACCATTTCCATGGGATGACTACCTGGAATCATAGAGTTGGAAGAGGCCAGAGAGAACATCCAGTCCAAGTCTCTTCTTTGATAGGGGAATCCAATTTAACCTTCCAAAGATGATCCAACTCCATCACAACTGATGAAGCTTCTTGGATTAGAAGCAAAACTACTACTACTACTACTACTACTACTACTACTACTACTACTACTTCCTCTTCCTCTCCTCCTCAAGAGAAAACAGTCCAGTTACCTTTTGAAAAAGCCCCTTTGAGACAATCCAACTTAAAGCATCCAAGAAAGAAACTGTCAGCATTCCAAGTAATGTACTTCTAGAAAGCAAAAATTCCGAGGCAGGTAGATTCCTCAAGAAACGATTTATTGGATGCATCATATTGGCACAACTGGTGAAAAACAACTCTGAAAGTTCCCACGGTTTCTACCAGATTATAAAGTAACAGTGTCACCTTCCCCCCAAGTCATCAGTCACATCGTCCAATCCAGGTGCTGGCCGGTTGCTTGGTTCCTCCACTCCTCCTCTCCCCAGCCACCTGTTGGAATGTCCTTGGTTCCCACAGGAAAACTTTTTCGTTTTGACTACAAACCCCCAGCTATCTATCTCCCCTCTCCCTGTCCCTTCTTCTTCCTTGTGGCAACCCTGAAGCCTCCAAGATGGCCTCAGCCAGTTTCGCTTCAGGGTTGACAAGAGATTTGGTAGCCTCAGGCAGGAGGATTTTGTGGGAACCCACTACCTCTCAGGGTTATTGATTCCGCGGCTAAATTGAATTTATTTTCTAATACTGTTGGAATCTGCTGGCCTTTCAGTTAATCCATTGGTCAATGTCCTGCGTGACAAAGAAAGGGGCTGTGTGCACTTCAAAAATGATGAAGAAGAACTGAAGAAGAGCAACCAGGATGATGAGGGGACTGGAGGTTAAAACATATGATGAGGGGACTGGAGGTTAAAACATACGATGAACAGTTGGCAGGAACTGGGCCTGGCTAGTCTAGTGAAGAGAAGGACCAGAGGAGACATGATAGCAGTCTTCCAATATTTGAGGGGCTGCCACAGAGAGGAGCGGGTCAAGCTATTTTCCAAAGCACCTGAAGGCCAGAAAAGGAATAATGGATGAAAATTGAACAAGGAGAGATTCAACCTGGAAATAAGGAGAAATTTTCTGACAGTGAGAACAATCAACCAATGGGACAACTTGCCCTCGGAAGTTGTGGGAGCTTCATCCTGAGGCTTTCAAGAAGAGACTGGACTGCCATCTGTCAGAAATGGTGTAGGGTCTCCTGCTTGGGTGGGGGGTTGGACTAGATGACCTACAAGGTCCTTTCCAACTCTGATTATCTGTTATCTGAAGAAGAAAGAAGACAGACCTGGTGCTGCTACTGAAAGGAGACACCTTCTTTTTGGGTAAGATTGGAAAAATAAAGATATTTCCCTAGGTCTCATTCTGTGTGACAACATTTTAAAGTGCCATCATCTCTTCCCTCCCACCCTCCCTCCGTTTGCCTCTTCTCCAAGCTAAGCAATCCCATTTCTTCCAAACCATTCTTTGCAATTTTGGTTTTCAGTTGCCTTAATCTTTCTTAGAGTGGACATCAACACTCCCTCCATTTGCTAGGTTCCAAAAACTATATTTCTCTGAACAGAGCCCCACCCTTGCATTTGTCCATTTTTCTCTGCCCACATCAACGCTGTGACTGCGATTCAGTTTGCAATAAACGGCTTCTCCCAAGGTTGTTTTTTCTTTCCACAAAAGGGAGGGGGGGGAAGAATTGGAAAAAAAAAAAAACAAAACAAAGCCAAGTACTGTCCATCTTATCTTCTTGCAATTGTTTTCACTTCTCCAGTGAAGTTGTCTGCCTGAAACATGGCCTTGAACTTTGCAAATTCATCTATAAACATCATTTTGAAGTTTATTTATTTATTTGGCTCCTGGGACGTTTGGCTCTCCCACCCAACCCTGGTGGTCATCGACAGCCCTTGATAAACATCTAATCTGCTTTGACAATCAGTTGGTCTGGATAACAGACATCTGCTATCCTTCCCTTATCCTACTCCAGCATCAGGGATCAATTTTGTCCCCCTCCCTCTCAAAGACTTTGCCATTTCCTCCCACAAGATTTGCTATTGATCCAGCAAGGAAGCCAAAAAGTCACTTTCTTTTTGCCTGAACTCAAAGCAGTTGGTTAATGATTTTTATTTTGATCCCAAAGCCAGTATGGTTGAGGCAGCTGCTGCTTCTCTTGTGATAGACAAAGGAAGATTGGGTGTGCATAGTTTAATGAAAAGAAGGGCTAGGGGTGAGGTGGTTAGATACAGATTAACAGAGTTGGAAGGGGCCTTGTAGGTCATCTAGTCCAACCCCCACCCAACAGGATACCCTACACCATTTCTGACAGATGGCAGTCCAGTCTCTTTTTTTTTAATTACATTTATATGCCGCCCTTCTCCAGAGACTCAGGGCAGCTTACAATTTTTGGGATGCAACCCAGTGTGCTCAGCAATAGCCTTCATTCCATTGCATATGCCTGCTTATTACTAGCGGCATTTTTAAAGTCAGCTAATTGCCCCCAACAATCTTGGGTCCTCAACTGACCTACCCCGAGAGGATGGAAGTCTGAGTCAACCTTGAGCCTGGTGGGATTCGAGCCTACAATAATTGCAGGCAGCTGGAATTAAGTGCTAGGCATTTAACAGCCTGAGCCACCAAGGCTCTTGTCTCTTCCACCAAGGCTCAGTCTCTTCTTGAAAGCCTCCAGTGATGAAGTGACAACTCTGAAGGCAACTTCTGTTCCATGGGCTGATTGTTCTCACTGTTGGAAAGTTTCTCCTTGTTTCCAGGTTGAATCTCTCCTTGTTCAGTTTCCATCCATTATTCCTTGTCTGGCCTTCAGGTGCTTTGGAAAATAGTTTGACTCCTTCCTCTCTGTGGCAGCCCCCTCAAATCTTGGAAGACTGCTATCCTGTCTCCCCTCGTCCTTCTCTTCACTAGACTAGCCAGGCCCAGTTCCTGTAACTGTTCATTGGATGTATTAGCTTCCAGTCCCCTAATCATCCTGGTTGCTCTTCTCTGCACTCTTTCTAGAGTCTCAACATCTTTTTTATAGTGTGGTGACCAAAACTGGATGCAATATTCTAGGTGTGGATAGGAGTCTTCCAGTATTTGAGGGGCTGCCAGAAAGAAAGGGAGGTCAACTTATTCCCCAAAGCACCTGAAGGCATGCCAACTGATCAAAATCCAGACCCTTGGCAACTGACTCATATATATACGGTTGCAGTGTCCCAGGGTCACGTGGTCACCTTTTGCGATCTTCTAACCAGGAAAGTCAATGGGGAAGTCCAATTCATTTAACAACCATGTTACTAAGCAAGAAAGATTGTAAAAAGGCGGTGAAAGTCACTTAACCACTGTCTCGTTTAGCAACAGAAAAATTTGGGCTCAATTGTGGTTGTAAGTTGAGGACTACCTGTATTCATGTATGTTCCTTGCCATCCCATGATTTGAGTTAGCGACGCTACCATCGTGGGCAGGACCGAATCTGATGCATTTAAAGTCAATGCATCCAGCGCTGCTCAAAATTAGGGAAATGTTGCCATGCTGGTTGGATGTAGAACGACTTTGCCAAGTGGAATCCGAACAGCTCTGGGCTCTAAATTGAACAGAAGCAGCTCTGGTTATCAGTCATCTTTACTTTTCCACGCTTTTAAGAGAAATGCTCTGGAAGTGGAAGTGTTACATCTGGCTACAACTGCAGATTACATGGTCCACTGAGGCTGGGATGCCGATGGTTGAACTGAATGAGAACCAGCTGGGCGGAGATCAGAAACTGGGTGGAAATGCTTGTCTGGTATCACAACAGCCTTCAGATCCCCCTTCCCAAAGAAAAGGCACCAGGCTAGAAAGTGAGAGGTGGTTGTTCCAGTCCCTGCTTTAGCCATGAAAGCCTGGTGACTTTGGGCCAATTACTGGGAGACAGTGAGTTCTACTCCTGCCTTGGCCATGAATGTGAGCTGGGTGATTTTGGGCGACTCACTAGGAGTCTGTGCATTGTAGTCCAGCCTTAAACATGAAAGCCAGCTGGGTGATTTTGGGCCAGTCACCAGGAGATGGTGAGTTCTAGCTCCACCTTAAACATGAAAACCAGCTGAGTACCTTTGAGCCAATCACCAGGAGACTGTGGGTTCTAGTCCCATCTTAAGCATGAAAGCTAGCTGGGTGACTTTGGGCCAATCACCAGGAAACTGTGGGTTTTAGTCCCGCCTTAAGCATGAAAACCAGCTGGGTGGGCCAATCACCAGGAGACTGTGAGTTCTAGTACCTCCTTGGGCATGAAAGCCAGCTGGATGACTTCAGTCCAATCACTCTTAGCACAAACCACTTCACAGGGTTGTTGTTGTGCTGAAAATAGGAGGAGGAAACAAATAAATAAAGGCATTGTCAGGTGATGTTAACATCTCAGTATCTAAGCTGAAGATCCAATTTCTACTTCTTTGTCAGGAATTCCTGTTGTGTAATAATAGGTAGTCCCGATTGTTATTTCAATGAGACATCTATCTCATTCCATGTTCTTCTTCTTTTTCAACTTGAAACGCCAAGAATAAAAAGGAGGACACTTCTGCATGTTGACAATGTTTGTTTGTCTGAATGTCTGACTATGATCTCCCTCTAAATGACACGAGTGGAGGTAATTGTAATGAAAGGGTGGTAATATTTGTGGCTGGCAAATCTGAAGAGCCCCGGAGTCTAAATTCAAGAAAATGGACTTAACATTTCTCTATCTAATCTTCAAATCTTCTAATTTAGCATGACAAAACCAAGAATTGGTATGTATGGACAGCGGTAGCAAAGTCAGTCTACATAATTTTTGGCCTCTTCCCTACATTGTCTGGCTTTCCTTACACTTTTACACCTCAGTAATTGGCATGCAAATGGGTAGCTAGCAGCAACACCTAGCAGATCTAGCTTCACCCAAATGAGCTCAGCAAGACTGGACCTCATTAGAACTTGACAAGAGACCACAAGGTAATCCTAGGGATTAGGATAGAAGACAATATTCCAGACGAAGGAAATGACAAATACATTTTGTACTGCTGCCCACAAAACAACATGGATGTGTCCATGAAAATAAGCCACTAAGAGCCCAGATGCAAGGAAAGTGGATTTTTTTTTAACAAAACATGTTCCCTTGATTTATAAATATTGCACATCAAAATCTGGAATGTGAATTAAAAATCTGCTCGGTGGAAAACCTGACTGGAAAAAATGTACACACATATTGTAGGTTTGATATAGCGCATTACAGACGTGGCTGCCCCCACTTTTCCACATTTCTGAGGACAATATATTTCAAACACAATCAGTTGACATTTCCAGAAAGTCAGTTTAATGTCACGGTTAATGTACTGGCCTAGAAACCAGGAGACTGTGAGTTCTAGTCCCGCCTTAGGTATGAAAGCTAGCTGGGGGACTTTGAGCCAATCAACAGGAGATGGTGAATTCTAGTCCCGCCTTAGGCAGGAAACTTGGTTGGATGATTTTAGGGCCAATTAACAGGAGACTGTGAGTTCTAGTCCCGCCTTAGGCATGAAAGCTGGCTGGGGGACTTTGAGCCAATCAACAGGAGATGGTGAATTCTAGTCCCGCCTTAGGCAGGAAACTTGGTTGGATGATTTCAGGGCCAATTAACAGGAGACTGTGAGTTCTAGTCCCACCTTAAGCTTGAAAGACGGCTGGGTGATTTTGAGCCAGTCCTTCTCTCTTAGCCCATTCCACCTCACAGGGTTGTCATTGTGGAAAAAAAGGAGGAGGAGGAAGGAGTATCATGTATGTTCACCACTTTGAGTTACTTAATAAAGTAACAAAGGATAAAAATTGAATAAGTAACTAAATACATTTCCAAAGAAGACAGACCCATGTTTGCCAATGATGAAATCCAGAAGCAAATACATACCGCTGGACTTGCTAGAGGAAATTGGTCACAAGATTTCAGCCCCTTAGCTTTCTCAAATACCACTGAAGTCAATGGGAGCACATCGTTCTGATACGCAATGCTATTCTGAGGTTTTATGAGTAACATTTCTTTGGTTTTATAGTTTTTATTTGCAGACTGCCCAAATCTAATGGGCGATATCTAAATTGGATAAAATAAATGAGTAAATATATATACATATATAGAGATACACACATACACACACATATATATAAATCAATATAAGTCAATTATCTGGAAGCCTGCACTCACAAACAAAAAAATCTCCACACCACAAGCCAAACAAACACCTGGACACAAACAGACCCCGCCCCCCGATACCTCCAGCCCAAACACACACCAGCTAGCCACCCAGATGAAACCTAGCTTCCTAATAAACGATAGCCGGCCATTTACCCGAAGCCAAGCCACGCTGAAAGCCCCCAATACACAAAACACAATGTTGCTAGCCAATCAAGATTTAAAAAAGCTACAAAACAGACAGAAGACATTAGAAACACCAATCAAGCAAAACACAACAAACTCCAAGACCAATAATAAACAGACCAAGACTCCCAACCAATCAGGATGAAGAAAAAACCATTCTAACAAAGCACGAGGCTAGCACCAAATTTAAAACAGAAACGGCTGCGAAAGCCTGACACACACGACTAAGACAAACTCAATATACAAGCCTGATGATGGCAGATGAGATTCTGCCAAAACGTCGCTATAACTTTAAAAGCACAATTATAAATACGTGGGAAAATACCCGAACAAATGAGGGGAAAAAAATTGAGCCCTGTTTGAATCGGTGATTGTTTTGGCTGAGGGAGAATTTGAATCTGGGTCTTTATTATTATTATTTCTAGTCCAGCTTTCTTAGCATTACAGGTAGTACCTTGACTTAAAACCATGCATTTAATGACTGTTTGAAGTTTGCAATGACACTGAAAAAAAGTGCTTTATGATGGGTTTTCACACTTAATGACCATTGCAGCTTCACCGTGGTCACGTGATTGAAATTTGGGCACTTGGAGACTGGCATGTACCGGGGTCACGTGATCACCATTGGTAACCTTCCCAGCTGACTTTTGACAATTAAAGTCAATGGAGGAAGTCAGATTCACTTAACGGCTGCATAATTCACTTAACAACCACAGTGATTCACTTAACAACTGGGGCCTAAAGGTTGTAAAACAGGGCAAAACAAACTTAACAATTGCTTTGCTTAGCAACAAAAAAGTTGAGGTTCAATTGTGGTTATAAATTGAGGACCGTACCTCACATTCATTTATTCATTTCATGTAGTAATAACTTACGTTTATCCTTATATTTATTATCTTGTAAGCAATTGACAAATCAAATAAATAAATAAATAAATAAAAATAAAAATTTACTTTTATCGTGAGTGCTGGAGGAGATGCTATAGTTTCAGCGAAAAGCGGGAGGAAAAAATCACCCCCCATTTTTATAAAGTTCATTATCAAAACTCAGCAACGCCATTTTAGTTTAATGTCTATTTCTCCTTGGCCACAATTCCAGAGCCTCTCAGGGTTTCGAGGACCCAGTGAAATCCTCACCCCCCACAATTTCAGAGGCAACTTTGATCTTGTTGAGTAATTCTGAAGGAGAAATTCTGGCTCAGGAATTCTGGGAGTTGAAGTCCTCAAGTCATCATTCCCAACCTCTGGCCTAACTCATCCAACATCCTGCTTCTCCAAGCCAGATGCTAAAAGCAACTTCTCAAGAACAAAATATGGAAAATCATATGGTTTTTAATCCTGGAAGTATGACTCACAGCTATTGATGACATTACCCATCCATCAAATGGAAAACTCTTTCAGTCACGCTAATTAAAATGGCAAAAGAATCCAGTTTCATTCTTGAAATATACAGAAAGTTCATTGCATGGCCCAAAAAGCTAAGCTCAAAAACGAAATATCATTTATTTCAATAACGGAGCGTGGGAAGGAAAGGACTTCAAATATGTACGTTTGAAAAGGAGATTTTTATGTGTACATTTGATCTCCTCCGAGTAATGCAGCAGACAGAGTTCAGCTTAATATAAATGGAATACATCTTAAATTAGAATGAGAAAGGAAAGGAAAGATTTTACACTAGGATAAATGACCAGGCTCAAATTATCTTATTTTGGTCACATTATGTGAAGACTGAACTCTCTGGCCTAATGGTATGTGAGAATGACCTTGGGAGACCAGAAGAAGAGCCATAGACTAGACAATGATCAGACAAGCGGCAGCTGAGCCTGCAGAAGGAATGTGGGTGTAGCAAACATCTCAAAAAAGACCCTCCCTAATTTCTTAGACTGTAAAGATGAGGGGGGAAGAGATGTACTTTCAGACACGCAAGGGTCTATTACAGGGGTGCGATTCAACAGGTGTAACAACCGGTTCGGTGTGTGCTGTGTGCACACACAGAGCATTTGCTACTCACCTACGCCATCAATCTCTTGTGTGCTAAACAGCTGACGCGCAGCAATCCTCTGTGCTGCGTGAATCAGCTGAGCTTGAAAACCAGGATATAAAGCACAGACTAGAGCCAAGGTGAACAAGTGGGCCCAACAGCTGATCGTCGGAGCCAACCAGTTCACTCACAGCTGATCCTCGATGCTACTGGTTCACCTGAACTGGGCCAAACCAGTAGAATCCCACCCCTTGGTCTGTTAATGTAACCTTACTGCTAGAACTTCTGATTGTGCTTCTTGTCTGGACTACCTCACCAGGCCAACACTGGAGAAGACTAATACTGAGAAAGGTAGGAGGAAGGAGATGAAGAGGCTGACCAGAAGCAAAGAGAGAATAACAGAATAACAAGTTGGACCTTCTTAGAAACCTCCAGTGTTGGGAGCACCTGCAACTTCTGGAGGCAAGTCAATCCACTGGTTAATTGTTTTAATTAATGGATGGACATTGGTTCGAAATAATGGATGGACAGAGTTATCTTGGAAGATGTAAAAGACCAGGACGGTAGAGATGGATTGTCAGGAAGAAAATCTATGTGGCTGCTAAGAGTTAACAACCCCTTGATGATGCATTTGTGGAGATTTTCAGCCATCCAGGTTATATTTGTCCCAAACGTTTTTTTTTCAAAAGGCAACTGGAGTGTTTTTTTCCTTGAGGAACAAAATGTTCCACTTCTCATCCATGAAGCTTCATCAATTGTGATGGCTGGGAGATGGAAGGGTAGGTACTGACAGTTGAGACCGGATGGTGGTGAGATGGAAGGATAGGTTTTAACCTAATTTTGGAGGATTGATACAAGAGTTGGAAGGGACCTTGTAGGTCATCTAGTCCAACCCCTCCACACAAGCAGGAGACCATACACCATTTCCGGCAGATGGTTGTATTTCTTTGCAATCACCTAGTTGTTAGCAAATGTTGACATATCATATGTTAGCAATACGATATATCATCATCATCATCATCATCATCCCAAGTAACTCCAATAATGCCCAGCAGTGAAGCAAAATCTATTCTGATGCTGATGCTGTCACCTCTGAAGAAAGTTCGATCCTGACCAGCTCAAGATTGACTCTGCCTTCCATCCTTCCAAGGTCAATAAAATGAGGATCCAGATTGCTGGGGGGGCAATAGGCTGACTCTGTAAAACTGCTTAGAAAAAGCTGTAAAGCACCGTGAAGCGGTATGTAAGTCTTAAGTGCTATTGGTATTGCAGGCAAACTCTGCCCACTGCCAGGAGTTCGATGCTGACCGGCTCAAGATTGACTCAACTTTCCATCCATCTGAGGTTGGTAAAGTGCTATCGCTAAACCATTCTGGAGAAATAAAAAGTGGTTTTTAAAAATAATTTAGAAGAAGAAGGACTAGGGGGTGACATGATAGCAGCGTTCCAATATTTGAGGAACTGCCACAATGGAGACAGGAACAACCTGTTCTCCAGAGCAGGACAAGAAGCAATGGAAACTAATCAAGGAGAGTACCAATCTAAGGAAAAAATTCCTGACGGTTAGAACAATTAACCAGTGGAACAGAAGTTGCCTTCAGAAGTTGTGGGTGCTCCATCACTGGAGGTTTTAAAGAAGGAACTGGACAGCCATTTGTCTGAAATGGTATAGGGTCTCCTGCTTCAGCAAGGGGCTGGACTAGAAGACCTCCAAGGTCCCTTCAACTCTGTTATCCTGTAATTTAGGAAAATGTCAGCATCAGCAAAAGACCTCAACAAGGCACCTTACTATACCAAGCCCCTGGCTTCAGCCCTAGAACAGATGCACGGATCAAGAGTTTCACTGAATGCCTTCTCCCTTTGGGTAGCTGTGCCAGATCTATTGGCTGTTGCAATTCCTCAGCAGCTTCATCAACACAGAGGCTCCCCTATGAATCACCCCTTAGAAATCAGGATTGCGGAACAAAGCCCTCTTTGTGGTTGCAAATAATTGGGGTAGGAAGGGAATCACACGGGGATTGTCTCTATTTTAAATAGCCACCCTCTCTAAGGAGGGTGAAGGAAATGGTGATGGAGGCAAGCGTCATCTTCTAGAAGCATCTGAAAACTATTTGGCTACGACATCCAGCTTCAATGTTTTGCGTCTTCATTCACCTTTTCAAGACAGGTTTTTTTTTTAAAGTGGAATTTCTTTCCTGCCAAGAAGAGAGCCACTAAAACCCAGTTCCTGCTAGGCTACAGAAGTGACAAACCTCAGCTTCTGCTCATTTGGCCTGATCCGCCTGTTTTCAAATTTGGATAAGGAATGATGTCATACATAGCTTCCACTAAAAACAAGGCTCGCTTCCTGCCTGAAGTCAATCAGCTAGCTGTGTCTCACATGCAAAGGAACCAATTATTTGCAGGCAGTCTTTGACTTATGAGCACAGTTGAGACAGAATATCTGTTGCTAAGCAAGGAGGTTGTTAAGTAATCACAACTGATTTTACAATGGTTTTTGCCATGGTTGTTTAAGAGAATCACCGCAGTTGTTAAGCGAATCATGCAGTCATTAAATGAATCCAGGTTGAGTTTTGGAGGAAGCTAGTTGGGTAGGTCGCAAAGGGTGATCAAGGTGCTACCCAACTGTCTTAATAACATGTCAGTGCCAGGCGCCCAAGTTTTGATCACATAATGTGAGGATGCTACGACGGTTGTAAGTGCGAGGACTGATTGTAAGTCCCTTTTTTTCAGTATCTTTGCAACTTTGAATGGTTTCTAAACAAATAGCAATAGCACTTATATGCCGCTTTACAGTGCTTTACAGTCCTCTCTAAGCAGTTTACAGAGTCAGCATATTTCCCCCAACAATCTAGGCTCTCATTTTACCAACCTTGGAAGGATGGAAGGCTAAGTAAACCTTGAGCCAGTCAGAATCGAACTCCTGGCAGTGGGCAGAGTTTGTCTGCAATAGCAATAGCACTTTATTTTATTTATTTATTTATTTTATCGGACTTATATGCCGCCCCATCTCCGAAGACTCGGGGCAGCTCACAATTAAAACATACAAATACAATAAATAATTAAGAAAGAATTAAACAGTCATCAAGTCCAATAAGACCAGATTAAAATAATTAAAACTATCCCATACCCCCCGTGAGGTAGTCACAGCCCAGCTTGGTCAAATAGCCAGGTCTTCAAATCACGGCGGAAGATGCGGAGGTCAGGGGCCAGACGGAGGTCTAGAGGCAGTTGGTTCCATAAGTCGGGGACCGCTACAGAATAGGCTCGCTGCCAGGGGACCGCCAGCCGACATTGACTTGCCGACAGGACCCCGAGGAGCCCCTGTCTGTGTGCCCGTACAGGGCGGTTGGCACTCGATATCGGCTGGAGATGCTCCCTTAAATATTGTGGACCCATGTTGTGTAGGACTTTGAATGTTAAAGCCAAAACCTTGAATCTCACCTGAAGTGCAACTGGCAACCAATGCAGGTCGCGCAGGATGGGGGTAATATGGGAGAATCGGGTGACCCCCATCACCACCAGCAGCCGCATTCTGCACCAGCTGCAGTCTCCGGATGGTATGCAAGGGCAGTCCTAAATAGAGGGCGTTGCAGTAGTCGAGTCATGAGGTGACAAGGGCATGAGTGACTGTACGCAGGGCATCTTGGTTCAGAAATGGGCGAAGCTGGCGAACCAGCCGGACCTGGGCAAAGGCCCCCTGGCGACAGCCCCACCTGCTCCTCCAACTGGAGCCGCGCATCCAGGAGGACCCCCAGGTTCCGTGCCCTATCCACAGGGGCAACACCACTCCCCTATGGTCAAGCGATGGACAATCCTGACTGGACCGAGATGCCGGTATGTACAGCCACTCAGTCTTGGCGGGTTGAGCGAAGCATGTTTCCATCCATCCAGATCCGTACCGCATCCAGACAGTGAGTCATCACGGAGAGGGCATCACTGATCTGGTTTGGGGTAGAGATGTATAACTGGGTATCGTCAGCATACTGGTGATACCTCACCCCAAAACCACGAATGATCTCACCCAGTGGTTTCATGTAGATATTAAATAAAAGGGGGGAGAGGACCGACCCCTGAGGGACCCAAGTGAGCACCCTCGGGGCTGACCACTGTCCCTCTGTCAACACCGATTGCAACCGCCCCGAGAGGTAGGAGGAGAGCCACCGAAGAACAGTGCCCCCACTCCCAGCCCCTCGAGGCGTGCAAAAGGATACCATGGTCGATGGTATCGAAAGCCGCTGAGAGGTCTAATAGGACCAGGACAGAGGAAAAACCCCTGTCCCGGGCCCTCCAGAGATCATCCATCAGTGCGACCAATGCCGTCTCCGTGCTGAAACCAGGCCGGAAGCCCGATTGGTACGGATCTAGGTAGTCCACTTCATCCAGGAAAAGTGGAAACTGCTGAGCCACCACTCTCTCAACAACCTTTGCCAAAAAATGAAGGTTGGAGACTGGACGAAAGTTGTCTACCACAGTCGGGTCCAGGGCAGGCTTCTTCAGGAGGGGCCTCACCACCGCCTCTTTCAAGGCGGAGGGAAAGACACCCTCCCTTAATGAAGCGTTGACCACTGCCCGGAGCCAACCGCAGGTGACCTCCCTGGCGGCATAAGCCAACCAGGAAGGGCACGGGTCCAACAAACATGTGGTGGAGCTCAGACGCCGCATAATCCTGCCCACTTTATCCTCGGGAACAGGATCGAACTCAGCCCAGATCACATTGGCCAGACTACTTGCACCACGATCTTCAGACCACTGCAAGGTGGAACTTTAAGACTTACACATCACTTCACAGAGCTTTACAGGCCTCTCTAAGTGGCTTACAAAGTCAGTATATTTCCCTCTACAATCTGTATCCTCATTTTACCAACCTTGGAAGGACAGAAGGCTGAGTCAACCTTGATCTGGTCAGGATCGAACCGCTGGCGATTGGCAGAGTTAGCCTGCAATACTGCATTCTAACCACTGCACCACCTGGGCTCAAATGGTTGGTAAGTTGAAGACTACCTGTAATTTACCTGCCTCCCAGATGTATCTCTTTCACTACAAACTGTAGCTAGTTTTCCCTATCTCAGTTTGCAAGCACTTATTGAATGTCTAAAGAGGATAGGAATTACCTACCAGTTCTACCTGCAGAGATATAAACACATGCTATTTTTTCTTCTTTTCAATTTTGCAATGTCAATGTGGCATTGCAAGATATTTGGGCAATAATGGTCAGCAAGGAGCTTGCTGGTTGTGTGGAGATAACCACTCCTGGCAGGACCGGGTCTGTGCTGCCTTGGCAAAACCCCGTTCCCAATTTCTGCTATTTTTTTCCTTGCCTGGCTCTTCTGTCTCCAAAAATTTTCCAGAGAAAATTCTAGAACGGAATGTGACTTATCAAGAGGCTCCAGCTGAGATTCCAAAAATATCTCCGGCTTCTTCCTGAAATCTATTCATGGTGTGAATAAGGCTGGGTTGATTGACTGTCATCAGGCAGCAAACCTCGTTCATAAAAATCCGAAGGCAAGCATTAGCAGCCATACAGCTTCCGGTATACAGCTGTTAGGAAAAGCAAAAGAAAAACGGCCCTGGTATTTTTTTATTTTTGCAGATTTCCAAATATCACTCAACCTTTGCTTCAAGTTAATAACTGTCAATTACCTAGGTCCATTTCGGACGAATGAAGTTCTCTTGGCTGAAACCAGAACCACGATGTCTCAGCATTGCTAGCAGTGGTGGGATTCAAAATTTTTCACTACCGGTTCTGTGGGCATGGCTTGGTGGGCATGGCAGGGGAAGGATACTGTTAAGTTTGCATGAAGAGACAGACGCGGAATGCTTCAAGCTCTTTGTTTATTAGTGACTACAGCTCAGAATGGCCCCGCTTTGGCTGGGCTGCGGCTGCTACTTATACCCAGCAGCCGCAGTTGCCAGCCAATCAGAGTGCAGGGTTTTCCCGCACTTTTTAAACCAATCATTTCTAACATTTTACAAGAACAGTTCAAACTAAACCAATGACTTCAAACCTGCATACATAACAACCCTCCCCACTAGGTTCAGTCCATACTCAAACCCCATCTATCTAATGTATTCTTTTAAATAGGTGGGGCTCTTACCCCACCTATAGTGAGAGAGGAAATGTGTCTGCTGACATTTCCATACTTGGACTTCTGGTAATAGTAGAACCTGTTTGGTTGCTACAACCTGGTCTCTCCTCCCAATCCATCTCCAACCCAATGTCAGCACCTAAGCCAGGTAGTGATGTACAGTCTTCCACTTGTAAGAATGGATTTTGGCATTGTGACAGGTTTTGGGATGGTTCCTGTCATGTTGTTACACATGGGGTTGATTCTTGCTTGCTGATTATCCTCATAATCCTCCCCTTCCCCCCTAGAAGAGGCAGTAGATATGGGAACCATGGAGGAGCAATGGCAATGCTCCTGAGGTAGTCTGGATCTTAGCTGATCAATATGCCTGCTCCAGAGGACACCATCCTCTGTTTGTACCCTGTAAGACCTGGGGCCTGTGATTTGGGTTATCTCAGCAGGAATCCATAATGGTTCACCCATAAGGTTCTTAGCATAAACAGAATCACCCACAGTGAAGTGCGAATTTTGCTAGTGGAATCTAGTGGTGTGTTGGGTGCGTAAGTGGGATGAAGGCGGTCAAGGGGAGACCTGAGTTTCCTACCCATCAACAATTCAGCTGGGGTTAAGTTAGTTGATGGGTTGGGAGTGATATGCTGGACACTGAGTAGTTTTTCAACTTTCTCAGTGATGTCCCCTGGACCCAATTGCTGAAGTTTTTCCTTGGTAAATCGTACCATGCGTTCAGCCCGGCCGTTAGCTGAAGGATGCCCAGGGGCTGTCAGGGCATGTCTGATACCCTGCTGTGCTAGATATGATTCAAAAAGGTTGGATGTAAATTGAGGACCATTGTCAGAAACAAGCACATCAGGTAACCCATGAGTTACAAAAGCTTTTTAAGCTGTTTGATGACAGCTTCAGTTGTGGTGGATGCCATAGGGATAACCTCTAGCCATTTGGAATATGCATCTACTATAATAAGGAAAGTGTGCCCTCTGGTAGGGCCAGCAAATCAATGTGAATCCTGGACCATGGGCCCCTAGGACATTCCCATTCCTGTGGGGGGTGAGAGGTGGGGCAGGCCTGACTCTGACAGTTGGGACAGATGCAACCCAGTTTTCAACCATTTTGTCAATACCTGGCCACCATACATAACTCCTGGCCAATCCATTCTGACAATTCCCGGATGACCCTCATGTAACATTTCCAAAACCTCTTTTTGTAGTTTTGCAGGAATAACCACCCTGTTACCCCACAAAATACATCCTCTTAATACAGATAATTCAGTTTGCCTGGATTTAAAAGGTTGGGCAAGTTGAGGTAGATCTTGAAGTGGCCAACCTTTCTTAATCCAGCCTATAACAGGAGCCAATAAAGTGTCTTTGGCAGTCTCTCTGGCAATTTCAGCAGCATGTACTGGAAGCTTGGCAACAGTTTCTAGAAAAAGGTGTGAGTCTCAGGAGCAGGATCCTCAGTGTGTGAAGGAAGTGGGCAGCGACTCAAAGCATCTGCATGCCCAATGTCTTTTCCAGGTCTGTGGATGAGTTTGTATGAATAAGCAGCAAGAAATTCAGTCCATCTCAGCATTCTTGGTGACAGGATCGTGGGTGTTGGTTTGTCCCCTGCCACAATGCCTAAAAGAGGTTTGTGATCTGTGACAATAGTAAATGTTCTCCCATATAGATACTCATGGAATTTCTTGACAGCTGCAACAATTGCCAAGGCTTCCTTGTCCAGTTGGCTGTAGTTTCTCTCTGCTTTAGTCAAGGTGCGAGAGTAAAATGCAATAGGGGCTTCCCTCCGCTGGGAAGCATGTGGCTCAACACCCCCCACTCCAAAGGGGATGCATCACAAGTCAGTACAACAGGCAAATTCTCAGAGAACTGTATCAGTACAGAATCAGAAGTGATTTGTCTCTTAATAGTGTTAAATGCAGCTTGTTCTTTTCTGCCCCAGACCCATGCAGACTTTTGTCTAGTAATCTGTGTAGTGGTTCTGCAATGGTTGCCTTCTGAGGTAGAAACATGTGATAGAAGTTAATGAGTCCCAGGAAAGCTTGCAAGTCTGTTTTGCATTTTGGCCTGGGGGCTTCTTTGATTGCCTGAACCTTGGCATCTGTGGGGTGGATACCATGTTTGTCAATCATATAGCCCAAGAACTCTACCTTGTCAGTTCTAAGTGTGCATTTTTCTTCTTTGACTTTTAACCCGCTTTCTTGAATCTGGTTAGGACTTCTCTGAGTCTCTCGTGTAACTGAGTGTCATTTTCAGCAGAGATTAACACATCATCAAAATAAGGCACTACCCTGGCAGTCCTTGGAGCATTCTTTCCATAAGGCTTTGGAAGATGCCTGGTGCCACACTTACTCCAAATTGCAACCTTTTGCATTTGAAAGCACCTCTATGAGTCACAATGGTTTGGGCCTCTGCAGTGGCATCATCAACTGTTAACTGTTGATATGCCTGGGCCAGATCCAATTTGGCAAAGACTGTGCCCCGCCAAGAGAATGTAATAAATGATGCACCACTGGAACTGGATATGCGCTCTGTTGTAGCGCATGGTTCAATGTCCCCTTGTAGTCTCCAGATTCTCACAGACCCATCAGCCTTGACTGGTGTGACTATGGGTGTCTCCCACCTGGAGTGGTCAGTGGGCTCTAAAACCCCTTGAGCTATTAGTTTATCTAATTGTGCATCAATTTTTTCCTTTAAGGCAAATGGGACCCTTCTGGGCTTTAAACGGATTGGTGGCACCTTGGGATCTAGATTGAAAGTGATAGGGGTCCCCAAGTACTTGCCTAATCCGTCGCTGAAGACCTCTGGAAACTCAGACTTCAAGGCCTCCTCCCATTCAGTGTTGCTCACGTGATTGATGCCAGTCACCTCGATGCCCAGCGGGTTGAACCACTCAAGTCCCAGCAAACTTGGGCGATCCTTGTCCACGATGGTCAGGGGCAGGCGTTTGGTGTGGCCTTTGAACTTCACGTTTAATTCTCTTGTTCCAACTACTGGAATCTTGTTCTCTTGGTAGTCTTTAAGAGTCAGTGCTTGCTTCTTGAAGTGATTCTTCTGAATGTTTGGGAGTAGTCTGTGAATAGTGTCCCATGACATCATAGATAGATATGAGCCTGAGTCCACTTCCATTTGGCACTTCCATTTGGCAAGGCCTTCCTTCAATAAGTACCTTGACATGTAGTTTTCTGTTATTGATAGAAGATGAATGACCAATAGTTACTGTCTGATGAGTTTCATTCTTCCCCTTTGCTTCTGTGCTGCGCCCCCCTTTCTCACTGAGATTGTTGGGCTTGAATTCTTTGTCTTTGTTTGCAGGAAATTTCCTTCTCTTTCTTCACAACGGAGGCAAATGGTGTCTAAAAACTTGCATTCAGTGTGGGGTGGCTTCCCCACAACCTCTGCAGTAGAAATCTTGCCTCTTCCTATCCAGGTCTTTCTTTTTCCGCTCCATTCTGAGTCTGTAAATTCCCTCTTCCACCTCACTGCAATCTGATTCAGAATCTAGGTCATCACAATGGTTTGTGGTAGACTTTTCCCCATCAGAATGATTTGTGGCCCTGTTCATCTTCCTCATGGCTGCTGCTGAGGACTTGGTAGCTTCTGCTGAAGAGGCTTCTTCTATGGCTTCTTTTAGCGTGATCTTAGGTTTCATTAATAACTTGCTCTGTAATACCTTGTCTTTAAGGCCCAGAACAAATCGATCGCGCATGGCCTCTTCTAAACTGTTAAATTCACAAGCACCCCAATGTCTCTTAAACTTGCCAGGTTTACGTTTTCGTTTTCCCCTGATCACGACGGTAAAACTCGTGTCTCTTAATGAGGCGCGATACTTGTGGCGCGTAATGGGCTCTTAACAGCTTTTCCAAGTCAGGCCAGTCCATTACCTTCACGTCTGCAGCTCCGCCAATGCCTTCGCCATCTTGAAAACTGCCGGACCGCGTGCGTAAGAAAGACGCCTTCTTCCGCTTCTCGAAATGTCGGCTAGATCGTTTCCTTCCAGATACATTTGGAAACGATCTGCATACGACTCCCAGTCTTCTGCCGTCGGATCGAGCGGGGCTGGGGGTGTTCAGTGCAGCCATCTCGCTCTTCTTCTGTTCCGCGTTGCCTTCTTCTTCAGGGGAATCCCACCTTCGTCGCCAGTGTTAAGTTTGCATGAAGAGACAGACACGGAGTGCTTCAAGCTCTTTAGTTTATTAGTGACTACAGCTCAGAACAGACCTGCTTTGGCTGGGCTGCGGCTGCTACTTATAGCCAGCAGCCGCAGTTGCCAGCCAATCAGAGTGCAGGGTTTTCCCACACTTTTAAACCAATCATTTCTAACATTTTACAAGAACAGTTCAAACTAAACCAATGACTTCAAACCTGCATACATAACAGATACTGTAAAATCCCCATTCCCGCCCCACTCCTGGGGGAAGGATACTGCAACATCCTCATTCTCTCCCCACCCCACCAACCTGCTTTCCAGCTCCGTTCTCCTGTGCAGGGCAACCAAAGAAGACCCAGCCGATCAGCTGGGACTCAATGGGAGGCAGAGAACAGATGGGGGTGGAGCCAGTCAGAGGTGGCATTTGCCGGTTCTCCGAACTACTCAAAATTTCCACTACCGGTTCTCCAGAACCAGTCAGAACCTGCTGGATACCACCTCTGGTGTGGGCATGGCCAGCACATGATACACGCGGCCTGTGGACCGGGAGTTTGACAGCCCTGCTTTGGATTGAAACTTGGCTTGCTGCCAGCAACTGTGAGAGGATCTTGGGAGTCCTTAATGGACAATCACTTAAAAATGAGCCAGCCATGTGCAGCCACCGCCAAAAGAGCCCACGCAGTCCTGGGCTGCATTAACAGAGGGACTAGAATCAAGATCACATTTAGTTCTAGTATCGCTTCTCCAAGCCTTGGCAAGGCCGCACTTCGAATACTGCATCAAGTTCTGGTCGCCACAATATAAAAAAGATGTTGAGACTCTGGAAAGAGTACAGAGAAGAGCAACAAAGATGGGGGGGGGGAGGCTAAAACATATAAAGAACAGTTACAGGAATTGAACATTTCTAGTCTAATGAAAAGAAGGAATAAGGGAGACATAATAGCATGTTCCAATATTTATGGGGCTGCTACAAAGACGAGGGGATCAAACTATTACTGGACACTAGATATGACAAAACAAAATTTAAAACTAGACCCTGAGATATTTCTCTTAGGAATGATCAATTTAAACATGGAAAAGAAATATTATATGTTAACAATTATGCTAATTAGGTATCATCATTATAACTGCTGAGGCTAGGATAGCCTACGCACAGAACTGGAAATTGTTGTCACCCCCCTCAGCTGACGTTGTAATTAAAAAGATTCATGAATGTGCCGAAATAGACAGTTTAACTAAGATATTAAAAAACAGACAAGACAGTGAATATTACAGTATGGAAATATATGGTACAAATGGATAAAGGAAAAGCAATATAAGATATTCTGAGGAGATAAGGAAGAGATAGACGTGTAACTGATAGTAATGATATAGAGAAATTTATTCATTAAAAGAACGAAGAAGCTACTTTGACAAGGTAGATCACATTATATTATATGAGGAAGAGTATAACCAATGCTCAAATAGGTTGTAAAATGTATATATATGTACATATATATTTTTGTTGTTTTGTTTGTGTGTGTGTGTGTTTTTAATTCTTTTCTCTTGAATAAAATTTATACAAAAAAAAAAAAAAAGCGAGGATCAAACTATTTTCCAAAACACCAAAAGACGAGAAACAATGGATGGAAACTAACCACAAAGAGAAGCGACCCAGAACTAAGGAGAAATTCGTAATCGTGACAGCAATCCAACAATAGAACAGCTTGCCTTCAGAAGTTGTGGGTGCTCCATCATTGAAGGCTTTCAAGAAGAGACTGGACAATCGTTTATCTGAAATGGTACAGGGGGTTGGACTAGAAGACCTCCAAGGTCCCTTCCAACTCTCCATTATTCTGTATTCTTGGAAATGATCGCTCTCAAGAATAGGGTTCCTACTGCTTATGGCGATGCTTGGCAACCCATGGCTTTCCTTATCCGTTATCTCAAGAAGAATTTCAGTCTTAGGGAAGGAAGTTCAAAGTTCTTAGAAGGCAGAGTTATGAAACTCATAGAAGATGCCATCGCTTTATTAATCCCTATAGCAACTCATCTCAAAAAGGATTAGGCCTAAAAGAGATGTACCGCTTCAAATCTGACACTGCTAAGGCTAGGAAGGCGGAAGAAAAGAATCAGTTATCCATAGCAACTGCTCAAGAGGTTTTTTTTTTCTCTCTCTCCATTTTCATCTGCCCCGTCCCAAAATATCTCGTTAAAATCTCAGGTGAACATCTATTTGTTTATTGTTGATTACGTGTAATCCAACTCTATTGTGTGTCTCCAGGCAGCTTTTCTGCAATTCCTACACAATGGATATAACGCTGAATGCCGTGTTTATTGGTCAGTCCCTAAGACCTTGGAAAAAAAAGAAAGCTCTTTTAAAAAAAAAAAACAAAAAAAACCACAACTCAACGGAGAAATTTTATTGTATGTAGGAATATTGGCAAACTGCCTGGAGAGCGAACAATAAAAAAAATCGAGCTAAACAAAATTAAGCTTCCGCATAGCTATAAATTGCCTTTAAGGTGTCCCATTATCTAGTACTATATCTGCTGACCTCTGGTTCATACTTTTGGGGGGAAGTTGGCAATTGGTTCCACTCATTATACAACCGCAATAGAATGAATGCAATCCACAAATGAAATCTTTTTTTTTCCCCTAAAAAAAAGGACTGGGGTAGCTTACATTTTTTTTAAAAAAGCACAAGACGGATAACAAATCTCCTTCAGCTACTTTTATCCTTTTAAAATTCCTTCCAGCTTCCTTTATCCTGAGATGCTTACAAGGAAGCAATTCATTTAGCAACTGCCTTCTTTTAGCAAACATTCGCAGTTAGTGATGGTGATGAAAAAGTAACCCCACATTAAAGATGGGCACTAGGAAACAGGAGATAAGATGCCATTTGCAGGACGTGTGACTGCTTCTTGTCTTTTATATCTGCTTTCTGCTTTTAAGACATTTTGAAAGTCATTTTATGGGGAGGCCACTGGGAGGTGAGGAAGAGAGAAGGGAAACATTTCTAAACTGTTTTGCTTGAGAGCATATTTTGTTTTTCAAACCATTTTTACCCTACGGAGCAATAAATCTTTGGAAATACACGGCAACTGGGAAAATCAAATTGCCTGTATTTGCCTATTGACAAGTCATATTTTCCGTAATTATTTTTCAAGGCCAGGTTTGTCGGTCCTAAGCATTCACCCAATACAAAGGGCTTTCAAGATTTCACTTAATATTCTGGAGCAATTTATAGCTGGGATGAGGAAAAACAAAGGCATTGCCTCCAAATACTTGCTGTTTAACAAGGGACCATTAACCAAAGTTGGGTCAGGAGTACAAACCGTTGGATACGATGATCACAAAATCTATAGTCAAGATGCTTATCATTTTTCCACTGAGCGCCGAAAAAAAACCGGATGCTTTTGAGAGTCCCTTGGACTGCAAGGAGATCCAACCAGTCGATCCTAAAGGCAGTCAACCCTGGCTGCTCTTTGGAAGGACAGATCCTGAAGCTGAAGCTCAAATGCTTTGCCCACCCATTGAGAAGACTCCTTGGAAAAGGCCCTGGTGTTGGGAAAGATGGAAGGCAAAAGGAGAAAGAGGACAGCAGAGGATGAGATGGTTAGGTAGTGTCATCCATGCAACAAATATGAATTTGGGCAAACTCTGGGAGTCAGTGGGAGACACGGGGCCTGTCCATGGAACCACGAAGAATCAGACATGACTCAGCAATTGAACAACAACACGACTTCTCCAAAAAGAAGGTGCTTATATCACATCGAAATATTTTTAATAAAAATAACACCACCACCTAAGAGGAAAGTTCTCACAGGCACTTTTATTGGTCATTATTACAAGGGGGAGTTTTCTAGGGCTTCCCATCCTTCCTTATACAATTGAGCAACTTCTTGGCTTTCTGCATTTCAATTAAATCCCGCATTTTTATTTTATAAAATAACACTGTATTTTACACTGTACCCAGTGTCGTTTGGCGGTACCCCGGGGGAGGGCCTACTCTGTGGCGGTTCCCGCCTTATGGAATCAATTACCCCTGGGACTCCATTTGGCCCCTGACCTTCGCACCTTCCGCCACGATTTGAAAACCTGGCTATTTGAATGGGCCGGGCTGTGCTGACCTCTTGGGGGGGGGGTTAAATTTTAATTTTATAAGGGTTTTAGATTAATTGGCTTGTATTATTTAATAGTGTTTTAGTTAACTAACTTATTGTCTGTTTTTAGTTGTGAGCTGCCCCGAGTCCTTTCGGAGAGGGGGCGGCATACAAGTCAAAATAATAAATAATAAATAAAATAAATAAATACATTTATTTGATTTGTCAATCGCTTATAAGATAAAAGGTATAAATATAAACATGAGAAAAATACAGGAAATAGGTACGAATAAATGGGGACAACAGGACAGGGATGGTAGGCACAATGGTGCACTTAGGGATGCTCCTTACGGACCTCTTAGGAATGGGGTGAAATCAATAGTGGATAATTTAAGGTTAAAGGAGTGGGGTTAGAGGATATAACAACAAAGTCAGCATTTGGTGGTAGTGGTGGTAAATATGTTAATAACTACTATGGAGCTTTTGCAGATTCGTCAGTAAGGGCAGCTAAGGAAGTTCAGAAAAAAGTAATAATAATTAAGAGAAGCAACCTGGGCCACTTTCCAATGATAAAGTAAGCTCAAGAAAATCACCCACCCACCCAAATGCTAAAATATGCAAAATTAATCTATAAGCAACTGGGGTGACAAACTGCTTTGTGCTATCGATTCCCTAATCTCCACTGCTCTCGAAAACAGATTCTTCCAAGAAAGTAAGCATGAATACACTTGCTTTTATGGAAGAGCTAAAAAGATGTAACGACATTCTGTGAAAAGCATTGTGCCCAGTTTTTTGACAAACATAATACAAAAGGCATTCTAGGGATTAGGACTTGTAGCCTTAGAAATGTTTCACCCTTTAGATCAGGGGTCTCCAACCTTGGCAACTTTAAGCTGGTGGACTTCAACTCCCAGAATTCTGTTCTAAACTTAGGCAAGGATAACCAAATACACTGGCATAGAATTGGTGGTACCTGGCTCAAAAGCAGAAATTGTGAGGGGGATCTAGGAAATGTAATAGACAACCATGGAATGGAAGAGTAGATGCGGCCCCCAATGAAATTGATTTTGACACCCCTGCTCTAAAAGGATGCAAATGACCAGCTGTCTGCAAGGAATATCAATCCTTCTATCCTTTGCCATCCAGTCAGAGCTGAAGAAGCTCCTTGGATGAGAAGCAAAACCTCTTCAAAGAAAAACCAGAAAGTCCAATTGCCTCTTGGGAAAAAAAAGCACCTTTGGGACAAACATGACCTGGATGACCAAGAATCTCTACAGACATCCACCAGAAATGTATTAGCAAGGGCTGCTGGGAAGTGTAGTTCAGCGACATCATCAAGAGGTTTATAAATTCCTCCTCCTTACATTAGAATATAGCATGATTAAGGCAGGGGGAAACATAAAGCACGGGCTGCTTTTTAATGGCATTTTAAATACCAAGCAATCACATTACTTCTGTTATCATTTTAATGTTATTATCTGAAGGGCATCAAGCTGTGAACAAAAGGGAAATGCTAGCAAGGAAGGATAGAAACATGTTTTTTGCAATGAAATCAACTGTCAATTTGAATCTTCCAGATGGAATAACATATTGGGCTTTAGGAGATTTGGGGGGGGGGGTGGGAAGGGACCATAAGTTATCTTGAAATCCAAACAGGGAGGTTTATATCTGAAACAACTCCCAACCTCATTCACTCTACATAAAATATGGGAATAAAGATTATCTCAAAGTCTCTTTATTTCTTAAATGTTGGCTTGGCGTGGCCCACCAAGTTTAGGATTGTCCGCCTGAGATTTTCGAGGAATATAGATAGTCCTCGACTTCCAAACAGTTCACTTAGTGACCGTTCAAAGTTACAACCAGGAGTGGGCTGCTAGGGGTCTGCAGGGGTTCGGGAGAGCCCCTAGCTAAGATTCTGCACGGTTCGGAGAACCCGCCAAATCCCACTCCTGGCTGGCCCCGCCCACCCTGCCCCTCCCCTCCCAGGAGTCCCCACATGGCCCGTTTTGCATGCAGGTAAGAGCAGGGTGCACACAGCGGCTCAGGGAGGGTGGAAACGGGCCTCCCGGAAGTTCTGGAAGGCTGGAAATGGGCCCATTTCTGGCTTCCAGAGAGCCTCAGAGCCCAGGGAAGCCATTTTCACCGTTTTGGAGGCTTGAGGAAAAACTCCAGAGCTCAGGGAGGGCAAAATGCCCCCCACTGTGGTGCAGGAGGCCGACTAGGCCACACCCACCATGGCCACGCCCACCTAGCAGCTGGGCAGAGAACCCTTTGCTAAATTTTTTGAAGCCCACCCCTGGTTACAACAGCTCTGAAAAATGTGACTTAGGACTGTTTTTCACATGTATGACAGTTGGGGCATCCCCACGGTCAGGTCATCAAAATTCAGATGCTTGGCCACTGACGGTTGCAGTGTGCAGAGGTCATGCGATCTCCTTTGGCGATTCCCCGGCAAGAGCAAAGTCAAGGGGCAAGCCAGATTCTCTTAACGACCCTAACTTAACAACTGCAATCATTCATTTAACAACCGTGAGAAGGTCGTAAAATGGAGCAAAACTCACTTAACAAACGTTTCCTTTAACAATTTAGAAATGTTGGGCTCAATGGTGATCATAAGCCAAGGACTCCCTCTATGTAAAAGGCTCGTTCTTACTTAAATGTAGCCTTGGCCTGGGCCCATCAAGTTTAGGATTGTTCATCTGACATTTTTGAGAAATACTGAGGAGTCATCGTAACTTTGGATGCAGACAGAGGAAATGCAATTTTAATCCGGGGTGTTAATGCTTTGATAAAAATAAATAATAAAAAAATAAATCCAAGCAGAAACTTTCGGTGCCCACCAGCTTTCACACATCGCAAATGTTCTGGCATAGTTCTCAGCTCTCGAAATATCCCCAATGTGAGAAAATCCATTTTAAGGCCGAGTATTTTAATATGCATTGAGTTTATAAAGTTTTGTTTATCAGAGTTCGGAGAAAATGAGACTTATGGAAACACTCATGATCCCAAATGAGTAAATACAATAAATCAATAAAAATAAAAAGTGTATTTTGTATTCTAGGAGTATTGCAACAGAGTGATTAAAAAGTATACGTGTGGGATGTATCCAGTTCGGACTGGTTCTAGTGAACTGCTACTTCCAACCATCAGCTGGCCTCATCCACTCACCCCCCCCCTATCCTATCCTATTTTTCCTTCTTTCTGACTCAGTTGATTCACGCGGCACAGCTGATTTCTGCAAATCAGCTGTTCTACTTACCGGGGCTGCCCTAGAAGGTAAGCAGTTGAGCTTCAAATGGCTGTATTTTGAATGCTGCACACGCGCAAAGTGCGCGCTCACAGAATCGGCTGCAGCCCACGACTGCAGGTAGTCCTCAGCTTACGACCACAACTGATCCCAAAATTTCTGTTGTTCAGCGAGACATTTGTTAAGTGAATTTTGCCCCCTTTTATGACCTTTCTTGCAACCGCTGTTAAGTGAATCGCTGCAGTTGTTAAATTAGTAACACGGTCGTTAAGTGAATCCGGCTTCCTCCATTGACTTTGCTTCTCAGAAGGTTGCAAAAGGTGATCGCATGACCTCAGGACACTGCAACCTTCATAAAAATGAGTCAAGTGGCCAAGCATCCAAAATTTTATTATATGACCATGGATTTGGGGATGCCAGAACATTTGTAAGTCTTAAGTCACTATTTTCAGTGCCGTTGTAATTTTGAATGGTCACTAAATGAACTGTTGTAAGTCAAGGACTACAGGATTTCAGGCCAGGTCTTTCTTTCTCAGCTCAGCCTAGAAATAGCAAGGATTTGGGGAGTAAAACCATTGCAAATCCACTGAACGACCTCCTTCACTGTGATCTTTCTTGCTCAAAAGCTTCAACATCTTACATAAAATACAGTGTTTTTCCTCTACCCAGTATTGATCTTGGGAATTGTGGCTGAAGCAATTAAAGACAAAATTCCAAAATGAGAATGATCATCCCGCAATTGCTTCCCTGGGCCAAGTGTTGTGCTTCTAATTAGTTTTTTTATTTTCCAAACAGATTCCTCATCCTCACCTCAAGCATTTTAGACAATTGTCTGATCTCAAAGGTGCTGCTGATACAGTTCTGCAGAGGAATTATTGAGTCTGTCATCTGTACCTCTATGACTGTCTGGTTTGGTACAGCAACCAAACGGGACAGGCACAGACTACAACGGGTATTAAGACTGCACGGAAAAAAAACAATTGCAACCAGCCTGCCTTCCATTGGGGACCTGTATACTGCACGAGCCAGAAAAAAGGCTATGAAAATATCATAGATCCTTCACATCCTGGATATAAACTGCTTCAACATCTCCCCTCTGGATGCCGCTATGGGGAACACTGCATGCCATAACAACTAGACACAAAGACAGTTTTTTCCCCTTGCGCCATCCCTCTGCTAAACACCAACTTCCCACAGCACTGTCTTATGCCTAAGGATATTTATCCATGTAGTAGGGCTGTATTACTATTATCCTTCTCATTACCTAACTATCTACATTGCCTATTATTACCTACTCCTATTGGTGTCTTATGACTATCACTTTGTTGGTTGTATCTTATGATTTAAGACTGTATCTTATGATTTATCACTTTGTTGGTTATATAAACACTGAGGACTTATGCACCAGAGACAAATTCCTTGTGCATCCAATCACACTTGGCCAATAAAGAATTCTATTCTATTCTATTCTATTTTATTCTATTCTGATTTTCTCTTCCCTTCCCTCTTCTTTTCCTGTTCTCTCCTCTCCCCTCCCATTCCATTCTATTCTCATTACAATGTTCCCACCTCACTTCCACCACCCCATTCCCAAATCTATGATACAGAAAACACCAGAAAAGGGAATAACCAGATCAGATCAAAACCAAAAGAGAAGTGTACAAATTCAGAACAGAATCATGGATTTTTGGTATGATATATACCTCTTTGATGATGCATCAATTTCCTGTTGCAATATCTAGAGGATCAGTTTTCAGAGCTATACAGTACGTTCCTCACATTGCATGAATTCTTAAAGAGTTACTTGCGTTCTATTCTCCATTCTGTCATTCTGGCACTTCTATTTATTTATTTATCTATTTAGAGCACATTGAGGATTAATTACGGTGCTTAATTGCCTCCATAAAATCGATCATAAAATACCAGACTATTAGATAAAATGCTGCATCCCACTTTGAAATATTTAGAAGAACATTTAAAACATTTTTTTTGAAAAATTAAAGTAAATAAACTCTGTGAGTCCTTAAGGTTTAATTTGGAAAAAGGGAAACAAGCGAAAAACAAGATGATAGCAAGATGGCATGCATTTAATCGCTGGAAATGGTTATGCTGTAAAAACAATGCAATTCCATTGCTAACAAAATATTACATGTGTTGTTTTTTACAAAAATAAAAGATCCTTCAATTTCCTCTAATCTCATATGTTTTCTCCCTTCTTCCCATTTGTTTATAAGTCAGTGGCTCATTTGATTTAATTATTTATTATGCTGAGATTCACAGGCATAATTATAGTGACAGCACCATTATCAATAATACTAATGATTATTAATAATAACCTCCTGCAAATGTAGTAATTATTCCAAGTAAAATCAACACTGTGGACCTTGTTATTATATAACAATTACAAGAACAGGAAAAGGATGAAAGTTCTGCTGTCATCAGTATCTATCTGTCTATCTATCTAGACAGATCTAGATCTATCTATCTATCTATCTATCTATCCTATCTCTCTCTTATCTATCTATGTCTATCCTATCTCATCTATCTCATCTATCCTCTCTTTCTTTCTTTCTTTCTTTCATCTACCTACCTACCTACCTACCTATCATGACATACCTAATCGGTTGTGAAACTTTTAATTTCCATACACACACACACATATATATCCTTCTTTCTCATGATTTGCATCAATGGCTGATAAAGGAAACGGATGCAATTAACTCACAATTTATATGTAACAATTTGAAAAGATACAGCTACCCAGATCAATGATAGAACTGTCTGCTGAAATACGAACATACATACGATAAGAAACCAGCAATCAAACAACAGCGGATAACAAGGGACATGCTTTCTTTCAAGCAGTAAGCACTAGAGAGAGTGTGTGTGTGTGTTTGTATATGTAGGGATTATCGAAGCCTTTTTGCAATGCCTGTTTGGCAGTTTACTATTTTTATATACACTTGAACATTTCAGCTTTGCAGTAAACCTACAAAGGTTTTGTTCCAAAGGAATTTCTAGCAGATTTTCCCCCTCAAGAAATATGCTTTGCAGACAATCGAGTCCTACAGAGATAAATTAACTCCTCTAGTCCTACTAATATTGTAAGAGGAAAATGCACCATCTCCACAAATACATTGTCGACTGCTGTGTAATTAGGATTAGGGTACGGATGAAAAAGAAAGGAGGAATCTGATCCATCTCATGATAAGGCAAGGAAATTCAAAGACTCATTTCAATGAAGGACCCGTGGCGTTTTTTCCAGGGTATCTCAAAAGCCTCATGATATTCTCTGATGCAATATCCAACTTCGATAACTGCAATTCTGAACCACTGAAACAGAAAACTCCATCCCATTTGCCAACAATTGATTGGTTTTGAGATGTTTGTAGTGGTAATGGTGATGGAAAGAGGTTGGAGCCTTTGGTCTCCAATAGTAAATCTTGTCCAAATACCCAAGTCGGTTATCAAGGGTGCCATTTCTCAAAATCGATAACAGCAGTGGTTATAAACGCAGACGGCAATCAATCTCATCCAGAACCAGCCATAGATGTGGCAGGTACATAATGGTGCTTTTTTTTAGTTATTTCAACCAAAACAACGCATTCTTCCATATAAATAAGCATGTTTATGGACCTGTAAAGGTAAAGGTAAAAGGTAGCCTTTGTGTAAAGAAATAAATTTATTTTTATTTATTTTTATTCATATTTATATGCCGCCCTTCTCTAGAGACTCAGGGCGGCTTACAATTTTTGGAGCACAACCCAATGCGCTCAGCAATCATCAGATGTAGGCACTTATCTGATTTAAGTGAGTTTGCTTAAGACAACACAGTCATCTTTAAGATCAATGGGACACTAAACAAAGATATTATCTGTCTCTTTGGTTCTTTGCAATAAATAAAAGAGACCGGCAATGTTTGTCCCTGGATGCAAGAAATAATTTGATACCTCTGTAAATGAAAAATTTTCCAACAATGAGAGCAATCAGCCCATGGAACAGAAGTTGCCTTCAGAAGTTGTGGAAGCTTCATCACTGGAAGCTTTCAAGAAGAGATTGGACTGCCATTTGTCGGAAATAGTGCAGGGTCTCCTGCTTGGGTGGGGGGTTGGACTAGATGACCTACAAGATCCCTTCCAAACTCTGTTAATCTGTATCTAACCTACAACGCATCCACTGAGTGAGGTACTCCAACAACCATTCTCCATCTTGAAAACACCTTTGGATGGCATACCTGAAGCATCTGGCTATATCTATTTGTAGATTGTTCCTTCTTCCACTCCCCTGATGTTTTGCAACAACATTGTGGCTTTATCTACTTTTTTCCAATCTATGTTTGGTTGAGTCAGGCTAACAAAGAAAGAAGCACCATAGGCACACACACACACTTGGTACATGCAGGTGTTTTTTTTTCCCATCCCTCCAAGTAGCAAAAGACTGTGTCTCTTTAAATTGAGGTGACTCTGCCCAGGTTGATTGGAAGCAACGGTAGGAAAGATGAAGGCAGTACTGAGGCTACATTGACCTGTTCTACTCCTATGAATGGATTATGCCACTAAAGAAATCAGTGGGATCAGGAGGGATGGAATTGTCATCTCTGGTGTTCTTCCAGTGATGGAAGTAGAAGACCCCGACTCTACATACCTCCAAAGATAAGGTTGGACAGTGCTTCTAACTAGATACAGGTTTTGAGATCTCTGGCCAAGATGCCAACACAGAGTGAGCATTTTTAATCATATAATTGAGAATTCCACTTCTTCATGACCATACTTGATGGTTGGCCTTTTCTACAACTGGTATTGCACAAGACCGAACCTCTAGACTTCCTTGTCCTGCTTATTTTGCCCAGACTGTGGCAGTAGCTACTTCTGGAAAAAAAAAACCACAACTAAACCACATATACCTTTAGAATTAGCACCCGAAGCCCAAGAAAACAAGTATTAGAACACAGTAACCTTATTTGATGAATACTGCTTATGCACCCAGCATAACGGCACCCAACTGGAATATTATTAACCCTGCTAGAAATGAATCCACAACTGATAAAGAGGAGACCTGACTTTGGTTTTTAATTCTGCCAAAATCTGGGCTTGCAAATCAAGTTTCAAAGGGTTGAAAGAAATAGCACGGAATTCAAACCAATAGGATTTCAAGGCGGTCTGAATTTGTCTGCCGTCAACGAAAACATAGGCATTGCCACCCAGCAACAAAATCCTTTTTAAAATATAACTCAGTGGGAAACCAGTACAAAAGGGTCATAACACAATCCCACCCTTTCCCATCCATCTCTAGTTATCGTTTACATTTTATTAAAAAATTAAACATTTAGACCTGTCACAAAAGATCAAATTCCATGGTCCAGTTTATAAAATAAACTTAAGTGTCTAGGCACAGCATAATCCTCGGACTCTTGCTCCTGTCTCCTTTTCTATCCCTTTGTATGAATTCTCACCCAGGGTGATTCAAATAGATAGCGCCCTTCTCTAGAAAGAAAACCTCAACATTACAAGCAGCTCACCCAACAAGCACCATATAAGGAAGAGGTATCTGGTGTGTGCGTTTTGGGTATCATTGCGGGCATCTTTGATGGACTATCAAAAAGGAACAACATGATTGTAACGATTCTTCATGGGTAATCAGGCGGCACACATTTTCAATCATCATTATAGTTGATTTCAAAGGTTTCCTGGATGGAATTAGGTGCCATCACATCCTTCTGGCATGCTTACCAAATCAGTCAGTGCACAATGCCTAATTTAAACTCAAGGGCCACACAAAGTTCCTTCGCCAGTCCTTCCTGGCTGATACCAACAATTTGCATTAATTATCCTTGTTGGGTGGCAGTTCCAAACAAGGACCAATCTTTGCAGCTCCTTCAGTAAATTCCATTTCTCAGTTACGATGAGATCACGTAATAAGATCACCCCCCCCTCCCCAAAAAAAGGACAAGATAGAAGAATTGCCACAAATACAATTTGTGTTTCTTCACAGCAGAGTGGGAGGGAAACAGAGGGAAAGCGTTATCAGAGCAAAATATAACTTTGCCTTATTTTCAACCGGCGTGTACCGTAAGTCAATAATAATAATAATAATAATAATAATAATAATAATAACAGCAACAAAAATGCCAAACCCAGCTTAAACATCTGGCTAACTGTGCAACTGACCATAATAACAGCTTTGAAATAACTGGTTTCTCGAGAAATTCTTTCAAATGCCACCAACCCGGCTGGGAAACTGGGTTTGGGAAGAACATGGTGTCCTAGGTCAATTCAGGAAGCATTTCCATAAATTGAAGTTGGCTGTCCACAAACCACTATAGAGGGACCAGGTTTCAGTGAGGTTTATTAGCCATTATCTTTTTTTTTTAAGACTAACTTGAGAGCCAGAAAGAAGATTGCATAAGCCGAGGCGTGGAAGAATATAAAAATCAAGGTGTCTTGATCTTCCTTCTACTTATCACTTGGGAGTTTTGATTTTTCATTCATGGATGAAAGATAATGACACCCGTCATCTCTGTCAAGACTCCAGCCAACGTTGCAGAGAATCTGGTCCCCATAAAACATCAATTCCAGAAACCGCAATAAACTCGGTAACCTAAATGCAGGATTATCTGACTCTGAAAAGCATAAGGGACCAATCAAGGATACAAGTGTATTTTCCACAAAGCAAAGGATCATTGCTATTAAATAAGAATTTTCTCTCCCCACCACCACCACCCTACTCCCCTTTTTAACAACTTGGCAATCTGCAGCTGCTAAAACAGATGGCTATTTCAGAAATAGCTCTTCTCCGAGACTCTTTGAACTACAAGAAATTCAATGCTTTTGCGAAGCCGTTGGCCACGGCTGGGTTAAGACACACGGCGGAGAATCAAGATGTTGTAACTCTGAATGAATTTAAGAATGTGACCGAGACTAGATCAAATGAAGAAGCAGTAAAATACCAAACTTTCATTTTGAAGACCATGTGCAAAGTTTAATTCAGTGTTGCTCCCTTTAGCATATTTTTTTTCCTCAAAGCATATCTGCCCAAGAACTCAATTTTGTAATAATAATAAGGTCTTTCCTTCCTTCTTTCCTTTTTTCTTTCTTTCTTTCTCCCTCCCTCCATTCCTTTTCTTCCTTCCTTCTTCCCGCCCTCCATTCCTTCCTTCCTTCCTTCCTTCCTTTCCTTCTTCCTTCCTTCCTTTTCTCTCTCTGTTTACTTCTTCCTCTCTCTCTCCTTTTTGGTTTTTTTTCCTTCTTCTGAGAAGACTCAGAAACAGTGCTTGGCCTCAGATGCATCAAACTTTAAGATCAACAACAACAAAAAGGGGTGAGAAATTAACCCAGGCTTGTTTGTCTTCTTCAAATTCCAGCAGACAGCATTTCTTGCCATTCCTTTTCATCCCCAGGTACAGGAATCACCTTCCTAACAATTAACACTCTACATTCTGCAGAATCAAGAACGGGTTCAAATTGCCTGATCTAATTTCTCTTCCACAGTCACCAAAAAAAAAAAAGGTCATTTTTTTTCTTTTTTTGGCATTCACAGGCAGTTGATCTCCATGACTAATTTACTGTTTGCTGGGGGATTTTTTCTCCCCACCACCTCCTGAATCTGAACTGATTATTGGCACCCCGCTCTGAACCAAATAAATACATTTTATTTTGTTTTGATGCCGAAGGGATGCTGTCCATAGAA
>CM019154.1:45865433-45888015 GCA_009733165.1 Naja naja
TTTTCTCTGTCCCTCCACCCCACCTATCCACAGCTATCTTTAGAAGCAGCGTTCCTGATAGGGATACGTTACCGATCAAAACGTTTTACGGGCTTTGGGGAAAGAAAGAGAGAGAGAGAGAGAGAGAGAGAGAGAGAGAGAGAGAGAGAGAGAGTCAAAGCCGGGGTGGGGTGGGGGAGGGGGGAGAAGGGGGGGAGAAAATGCACGCGCACAGAGAGAGAGAGAGAGAGACGCACAGACACACACACTTGCACACCCATCCACACGCGCGTTGGAAACCGGGAAAGCATTGGCCAGGGACGAGGAAACGGGGTCGGTGGGTGGGTTAAATCCTTCCCCGCAACCCCACCGCTTGGCGACCACCGCTGAGTTGCCTCAGAAGGAGCCGAAGCGGGGGTGGGGGGGTGGGGGGGAAGAGAGGCGGGAAGGCGAATGCAAAAAAAAAGGGGGGGCTTTTGTTTACCGAGCCCTCAAGCAAACCTCCTCGGACCCGTCCAGAAAGAAAAGAAGAAAGAAGGGGAAACCGTTCCCCACCCTCACCCAGAAAGAAAGAAAGAAAGAAAGAGAGAGAGAGAGAGAGAGAGAGAGAGAGAGAGAGAGAGAGAAAGAAAGAAAGAAAGAAAGAAAGAAAGAAAGAAAGAAAGAAAGAAAGAAAGAAAGAAAGAAAGAAAGAAAGAAAGAAAGAAAGAAAGAAAGATAGATCCCCGTGAGGGAAAAAGGCTGGCCGGGCATTTAGACCCGCTGAAGATCGAGGCGAAGTACTTACATTCTGTCGGAAACTAGGAGGCGGCTGTCGACCATCATCTCTGGCAGAAAATCCAGCTTGAATGAAGAAGTCATGTCCCTTCCCTTCCTTCCTTCCTTCCTTCTTTCCTTCTTTCCTTCCTTTCTGTCTTTCTTTTTCCTTTCTTCTTTCTCTCTCTCTCTCTCTCTCTCTCGTTTGGATCAAACGCAACCCCCTCCCCTGGCTAGTCCTGCAACCCCCTTCTTTTTCTCCTTCTTCTGCACGCCCGCTCGCTCCGGCTTGGCCCAAAAGAGGAAGGTGGGCTCCTGGCTGGCTCGGCGGCTCCGACAGCTCCTTCTCCTGGCCACGAGACAGGTGCGGGAGGCCTCCCAAGGCAACAGTGAGAGCCGCCACTTGTCACATTCTCTCCCCCTCCTCGCCTCCGCCAGCCCCGCTCTGGACTCCGCCGCTCAGCAACTGTCTGTACAGCGCCAGGTGCTGGGAACGCGGGAGGCGGAGTTGTTCCCTTTTCCCCACTGCAGCGAGATGTTAACCCCTGCCGCCCCAAAGGGCCCCCGACAGGCAGCCAGGCACGTCGGGCAAGCAGCCCCAATTGGGTTCGGAGGAGGAGGACGAAAGAAGGAACCAGAGGGAGGCGAGAAGAGAAGGAGAAGGAGGAAGGAGGAAAGGGGGAGTTGAAGGGGAGAAAGGAGGAGGAAAGGGAGGGAGGGAAGGAGGGAGGGAAGGAGGGAGAAGGAGGAGGAGAAAAAGGAAGAAGAGGAAAACGGAAGGAAAAGTAGAAAGAAGGAAAGGGAGAAAGGAGAGGGGAAGTTGAAGGGGAGAAAAGGGAAGAAGGGAAGGAAGGAAGGAAGGAAGGAAGGAAGGAAGGAAGGAAGGAAGGAAGGGAGGAGGAGGAAGAGAGGGGAGGATTGGGAGGGAAAGGGAAAGTAGAGGAGGAAGAGGAAGAGGAAGAGGAAGAAGAAGAAGAAGAAGAAGAAGAAGAAGAAGAAGAAGAAGAAGAAGAAGAAGAAGAAGAAGAAGAAGAAGAAGTCTTCCTAAATTTGAATCTCTAGGTTGGGTTTTCAAGGGAGAATAGCTGGAAGGGCTGCAAAGTGGCTCAAGGGACAGACTCTGCAAGAGGAACCCTGGGAGGGGAAGAATTTTAAAAGGTTGGAAAAAACAAAACCTTCCTCAAGAGTAGCTTTTTCTTCACCCATTCTCCCTCCCTCCCTCTTTCCCTCCCTCTCTCTCACACACATGCACACAATCAAACCAGTTCCTTTCATGGCGTGACTGCACCAGTCTTTGCAAAACTGAGCTTCGTAGACATTTAGAAATCAGGACACCCATTAAAAGCGTCTTTTATCAAGCGAAGGGAAAGTGGTCATGGGGTTGGCTGATATCAAAAGGATGACAAGCATTTTGGGACCCTCAATTATACATGGATAATAAACTCAAAAACTATATTATTCAAGCCGTAAGTGGGCAGAAAATCTAGTAAACTTGTTAAGAATTTTTTTATCCCCTGGTTTCTCAAAACATGTTATCATTTACTGCTTGGGATGGTAAGAATAATGTTCTTAGGAGAAGAATTTTGCAGCCAGGGCTAATTCGACAAGAAAAAAAATAGTCTGTCATGAAAAACTCACAAATTTATGGTTCTGTTTCCACAGGACTTAAATACTGATTCTGGTACAGCATATATCCAGGAATATGAAGGACCAGCAATCCTATGCGAATCATTATAATAAATGAGGCTCTAATAATGAGACGGGTCATTATTTTAAGCAGATGTCTCTTTCCTTCGCATAAATTCAAGCAAACTGGCTTTTAGAAAATTTAACAAAATTTTCCTCACCCCTCTTAATCAAAATAACTGTACCAAGATTCACAATATCTGGTGCTTTTCGCCCGACGCATACGAGATGAGCTGAAAACTTTTAAGAAAATTATTATTTTTCTCTCTTTTTCTGTTTGGTTTAAAAACTAGCAGCCTTCAAAACGGTTCGTTAACACTATACATGAATAGAACAAATTTCAGCAAAACTGCAATTTGCCACCAATATTTCATTTCTTCATCCAACCAAATTTATCTCCGTATGATTACATGGTTATAGAGTTGCAGGGAACATTACGTAATTTCAAAACGTAGGCTGAAAATAACACTTTTTTAAAAAACAGCCTTAAAAAACCTTGCTGAATATTCCGATTGTTTCAATCTAGTCCTGCAGCCTTTTGTTTTAACTGAAATATGCCTGACCCTTGTTTGACCTGGTGTCACTGGGATGCTAAAATCCTGAATTTTACACCTGAAACATCCAATCAAATTAAAGCAGTGAGGTTAAAAAATCCTCGAAGCGCCTTCAAGACCATCGGAAAACTATGGCTATAACCTCCAATCAATCGACCAATTAAAATTAAAATTAGAAGCCCTTTAGCCTCAGCTCATAGAATGGGAAAAAAGAAAGAAATTCATGTATTTTTGCACACCACCATATGCACTTGCTTGTATGAATGGACATGGAGAATTTTTATATCTGACATAATTGGCTAAATTAGCTGAAATACTTGATAAATTCATGCAACAACGAAGCTTTGATACTATTATTAAGAGCTTCTCTGGTGCATTTATGTTCTACGCAGTGTCTTCTCTCTAAAACACTCGCTTCCTTATTTTAAAAAAACATCCTACGTTCTAGTTTTGTTGCCTTTCATTACCAACCTGTCTAAGTTATTTATTTGTACAGCATCATTAATCAATATATCAATGGTCCGGTGGAACAATTTAAGCCCCAAAGATGAGTTAGTTGCTGCTTTGCAGAGTGTGCCATGTGGATTTTGACAAAATGTGGAACAGCCATGGGAGGAGATGGGAAAGGATGAGCAAAAATAATAAAATCAGTGAAATATTTACAAAGGCACCCCTTCCAAAGGAGTTCAGGCTATTGGGTTAAAGCAAGATCTTTCTCAGAGAGTTAGGAATTCAGTATTGCCTTAACTGTACTGGACCCCATCAGAATCTTCACTATTGCCACAGCAAACCTGTTATAATCCACCAGTTCTAATGGCTAATATACGTAATATTTATGGAGGATTTGAATCAGTTTTGACACTTGACAACTGCCTGGATAATTCAATGCAGATTTCTTGGCTTGGTTTTTGGAAATGGTTTCTGAGGGTTAAGAAAGAAGGACCGATCCCAGGACACTGAGCTGGCTTTGAACCTAATGCAGGACTACAACTTCTGGTCTCTTGCTTTGTAGCTGGATACCAAACTGGGACTCCAAGGGCTAATATACAAATAGCAAAAAGTTAGACTTTCATTGTCTGATGAAGATTGTCACACGTTTGAACCTAGAAGCAGAAATGGATTTATCTTATCACAGAAGTCCATAGGTATAGTTGACTTGAACCAAGTTTTGTTTTACATCTTAGCCCTTAACCTACAAAAGAGGTTAATATTTGACGATCCACAGAACATTGGGGACAAGGCTTAGGAGCACCCCTAAATCCTTGCTTTTGTGTCAGCAAGTGAACTTTGCTTCATTAGACTAGGACCTACCATCCCAAAGCAATATAATAAAAACAAGGCAAAGTATACAAGAGGCGGCAAATTACAAGAGGAAAATGTATTCGTGGTTGAACAAGAAGATAAAAATGTTCTTTTTTTGGCATGATGTTTCCATTAACAGCATAGCTGTCAAAGAAGGGGATCTGTAAGGGAGATATTAGTATCAGAATAGCAGAGTCAGATGGGACCTTGGAGGTCTTCTAGTCCAGCCCCGCTCAAGGTGGGATGTTCTTTTAGTGATTCATGGTATTCTAGCAAACCGGCATATTCAGTCATATGGGAAGTCTGGATGGATCCCAGTGAAGAGGAATAAGCTCCTTAGAACCACCTCCCTCAAAACCTGGAAGCCTTCACACAAGGATCTAGAATCAAAATGGCCAAGACATCAGGTTGGAGAATCAAAAGAGAGGGAGCTAAACACACTTCGGCTGGAAGAATTCCATTCGGATTGACAGATCCTGCACTGGCAGATCAGAATTTAATTATCCACAACCTTCACACTTCCTGAATGTTCTGACAGAATTGCCAGCTCAAAACTACATGCCAAGTGCATTTAAAACGTATCGTTGGAGGATGGGAACTTTGGAAAAAACACAAATCTTCCCAGATAAAATATAGCTCAGATGTCTTGAGATTTCTTTCTTTCTTTCTTTCTTTCTTTCTTTCTTTCTTTCTTCCTTCCTTCCTTCCTTCCTTCCTTCCTTCCTTCCTTCCTCCCTCCCTCCTTCCTTCCTTCCTTCCTTCCTTCCTTTCTTTCTTGGATAGGTGTGAAGAGTTTTCAAGAAAAGAAAATGTAACAGAGGGAAGAAGAGCAGAGCAGGACACAGGGAATGACATGGAACAGAAGGAGGCTGGTTGCTTCATGCCAAGGGAGCATGGATAAATATCATGCATTCAAGTCATCACCTGGCATGACAAAGTTCCAAATAGCGCAGTCTTGGGACGTGCTGGAATTCCTAGCATGTACGCACTATTGAAACAACGACGTCTACGCTGGCTTGGGCGTGTCATGAGGATGGCTGATGGTCGGATTCCGAAAGACCTCCTACTTGGAGAATTAGTGCAGGGAAAGCACCCTAGAGAGCTGCGATATAAGGATACCTGCAAGAGGGATCTAAAGGCCTTGGGAATGGACATCAACAGCTGGGAAACCTTGACCCCTGATCGTTCAGCTTGGAGGCTAAAGACGCAGCATGGCTTCTCCAAGTCGAAGAAGAGACCCTCATTCGGCAGGCTGAGGCAAAGAGGCAGTCCCGGAACCAGCAAAATCCAGGGGCCGGACAGGGGACAGGCTGTATCTGTCCTCAGTGTGGAAGGAATTGCCACTCTCGAATTGGCCTTTTTAGCCACACTAGATGCTGTTTTAGGACCTCTTTTCAGAGCATGATACCATCGTCTCTTGAGGCTGAAGGACGCCAAGGAAGCCTACGGGAGGCTATTACCATACAGGCATGGTAGTCCTCGCCTTACGATCACAATTGAGCCCAAAATTTCTGTTGCTAAGCAAGACAGCTGTTAAGTGAGTTTTGCCCCCATTGATGGAGCTTTCTTGCCACAGTTGTTAAGTTAGTAACCAGGTTGCTTAGTGAATCTGGCTTCCTCATTTGACTTTGCTTGTCAGAATGTTGCAAAAGTTGATTACATGGCCTCCCGGGGACACTGCAACCTTCATAAATATGAATCAGTTGCCAAGTGTCTGAATTTTGATTAACGTGACCATGGAAATAACCAGAATGGTCATAAGTGTGAAAAACAATTGCAAGGTTTTTAGATATGGTTGTAAATTCAATGAATGGTTATAACTTCAATGAATGGTTGTAAATCAAGGACTACCTGTATTGGAGAACAGCTATATTATGGTATATTATGTCAGTGTGGAGGTGAGAGAGATACTCCTGGATGGGAAGATAGGGAACAGGTGATCTCCACATGTTGCAGAATTAAACCCATTTTATAATGCCTTGGAATATAGAATAGAATAGAATGGAATATGGAATATGGAATATGGAATAGAATATAGAATATAGAATATGGAATATGGAATATGGAACTTGGAATAGAATAGAATAGAATAGAATAGAGAATGGAATGGAACGAACAATAGAACAGAACAGAACAGAATAGGAATGGAATATGGAATATGGAATAGAATATGGAATATGGAATATGGAATATGGAATATGGAATAGAATATGGAATATGGAATATGGAACATAGAATAGAATAGAATAAAATAGAATAGAATAGAATAGAGAATGGAATGGAGCGAACAATAATAGAAGACAGAACAGAACAGAATAGGAATGGAGTATGGAATATGGAATATGGAATATGGAATAGAATAGAATAGAAAGAATAGGAAAATAGAGGAATAGGGAATAGAACAAGAACAGAACAGAGACAGAACAGACAAAACAAGAACATGGAAATGATGGAATGGAATAGAATATGGAACATGGAATAGAATAGAATAGAATAGAATAGAACAGAATAGAGAATGGAATGGAACGAACAATAGAACAGAACAGAACAGAATAGGAATGGAATATGGAATATGGAATATGGAATATGGAATATGGAATAGAATATGGAATATGGAATATGGAATATGGAATAGAATAGAATAGAATAGAATAGAATAGAATAGAGAATGGAATGGAATGAACAATAGAAAGAACAGAACAGAATAGGAATGGAATATGGAATGAATATGGAATATGGAATATGGATATGGAATATGGAATATGGAATAGAATAGAATGGAATAAATGAATAGAATAGAATAGAATAGAATAGAATAGGAATGGAACAGAACAGGACAGGACAGAACAGAACAGGAATGGAATAGAATATGGAATATGGAATATGGAATATGGAATATGGAACATAGAATAGAATAGAATAGAATAGAATAGGAATGGAATGGAACAGAACAGAACAGAACAGAACAGAACAGAATAGGAATGGAATAGAATATGGAATATGGAATAGAATAGAATAGAATAGAATAGAATAGAATAGAATAGAATAGTAGAGGAGAATAGAGAAGAATAGAACAGAACAGAATAGAATAGAAGCTGGAAAGAACCTTGGAGGACTTCTAGTCCAGCCCAAGCATTTCAGACAAGTGACTGTCCAGTCTCTTCTTGAAAGCTCCCAGTGATGAAGCTCCCACAACTTCTGAAAGACAAGCTGTTCCACTGGTTAATTGTCCTCACTGTTAGGAAGTTTCTCCTTAATTCCAGGTTGCTTCTCTCTCTGATTAGTTTCCATCCAATTGTTTCTTGTCCTGCCTTCTGGTGCTTTGGAAAATAAATTGGCCCTCCCCCTCTTTGTGGCAGCCTCTCAAATACCAGAATAGTGGACTATTGCATCCAGTATTGGTTGCCACCAGAGGTGGGTCTTCAGCAGGAAGAACCGGTAGTGGAAATTTTGAGTAGTTCAGAGGACCAGCAAGTATCACCTCTGACTGGAGATTTTACAGCATCCTTCCCCTGCCACGCCCACCAGGCCACGCCCACAGAACCCATAGCAAAAAAAATTTGAATCCCACCACTGGTTGCCACGACATAAAAAAGATGTTGAGAGGGCAGAGAAGCACAACAAAGATGATTATGGGATCGGAGGCTAAAACATTCGAACAACGGTTGCAGGAATTGGGTATCTCTAGTTTAATGAAAAGAAGGGTTGGGGGTGGACATGATAGCAGTGTTTCAATATTTGAGGGGCTGCCCCAAAGAAGAGGAAATCAAGCTATTTTCCAAAGCACCTGAAGGCAGGACAAGAAACAATAGATGGAAACTCATCCAGGAGAGAAGCAACCTCGAACTAAAGAGAAATTTCCTAAAAGTGAGAATAATTAATCAATGGCACGGCTTACCTTCAGAAGTTGTGGATGCTCCAACACTGGAAGATTTAAAGAAGAGATTGGGCACCCCTTTGTCTGAAATGGTATAGGGTTTTTCTGCCTGAGCAGGGGGTTGGACTAGAAGACCTCCAAGGTCCCTTCCAACTCTGTTATCTTCTTATTAAAAGCTATCAGCCAGGCTGCTGGGAGTCCTACTTCAGGAACAACAGGAGAGTTAAATGTTCTCCTCCTCTCCCGTTATCGATTTCTCAACAGAACCACAGATGGCATTTTGAGCAGACCAACGTTCCAAGAATAACCATCATTAATACCAAGCCAATACAGCCTCATTCATCCAAGCTGGCTGTGAAATATATATATATATCTCTAAATGTCGGGGACAACATTCCCTCTTAAAATCCGAAAACTTTACCTACCCACTCTGGCCCTTTAATGTCTCTCCTGGCCATAGAAGCCAAGGAAACTATGCTTACTAAGGGTTCACACTCTCCCGTATGCATACGATGCTCATCACAGGCGAAATGAAAAATCCCAAGGGTGTTGCGGTGACATTTATAGGTTTCCCTGCCATTCTATTTCTGAATCTTTCACTGTGCAGATGACCTCATACCCATCCCTGTGCTTGCCGTTAGAGCTTGTCACTACCATGATTTCCTGCTTATTAATCTCTTGTAATGATTGCAGTGGGCTTGTCTCATCAAGAAAATCAGTTAACACATATTAGGATGATCACGAACAGACGATAAGCAGACACGATATGCCATTTGCGTGCAGTGTGGTTGAGATCCATGAATCAGTGGGAAGAATTTGAAGACACGTCTGTATGGTCAGCAGGAAGAGTTTGATGCTGCTGACCAACTGTGACCCTCCTTTGGCCTCAACAGGCGATCAGCGTGGTCAGAGTTAACCGCCCTGACTCTATGACAAGACATCCATCTCCATTAAGCTGCTATGAGGCTACTGCTGAATTCCCTAGGGGGGTATTAACCTTTCCCCAAAAACCATTTGCTAAACGCCTCCAGCCGCTATTCCAAAACTCTACAAAATTCTCCTTCTGAAGCAAGAAGGGAGAATTTCAAGACAACCTTGGGAACCACAGTTCCCACAATCCTTTAATACTGGAACGGGCTGATAGGAATGGATATCCAAACTAATTTTTATGTGTGTCAGTGGTGGGATCCAAATTTTTTTACTATCGGTTCTGTGGGTGTGGTTTGGTGGGTGTGGCTTGGTAGGCGTGGTAGGGGAAGGATACTGTAAAATCTCTATTCCCTCCCCACCCCACTAACCTGCTTTCCAGCTCCGTTCTCCTGTGCAGGGCAACCAAAGAACACCCAGCTGATCAGCTGGGACTCAATGGAAGGCAGAGAAGAGATGGGGCGGGGCCAGTCATAGACAGTATTTGCCGGTTCTCCAAACTACTCAAAATTTCTGCTACCGGTTCTCCAGAACTGGTCAGAACCTGCTGAATACCACCCCTCTGGAATGTGTGGACTTTTAAGTCAGTTTATTTTCTTTTAAAATCACTTTCTGTAATGCCTTGCATCAGAATGGAGTCAGAACAACTGAATGGAGCTCAGCATTTGCTGGTCAGATGCCCTTCCTGATACCTATGCAGAGTTCACAGCAGATATTTTCTCTTTTTGCCCAGAGAGAGAGAGAGAGAGAGAGATCTGTCACTACCTAGGACCAAACTCACAGCCTCCTGATTGTGAGGTGAGAGCTAGGCCACCATGCTGCTCAGTGTTGACTCCTAAAAACTGTCTGGCTTGGTCCATTCATTTTTCTTGGCAGGATTTTGGAAATTATTTGCCGTTCTTTGAGGGCTGGTGTCCAGCTTGGCACCTTGACCACTACACCAAATGGCTTCTCCAAAGTGTAACATTTCACTGGGGATATTTTAAGAAATTCTGCCCCGTTCTTTCTTTTGAATGGCATCAGTCTGCTTTGTGCTAATATTGTGTTTCCGTGCATTCAACGGGGGGATGTCTAGAAGGCAACACCATTTCAATTTGGTTGGCATCTCTGAACACAGTAGAAAGGAAGCACTTTTTATTTTTTTTAAACATTATTTTCAGTAGATTGGTGTGATGGGCAATGAGAATAACCTTGAGGAACTGGAGGAAAAATTTTCAACTGAGACAAGAGTCAGATAAGAGAATTATGATTCTAGGCTAGAACTGTAATCCGAGAAAGCATCTCACATTGGACTGACTGTAGTTCTCACAGAGGTAAAGGGAGGGAGGGAGAAATATTCAGGATTTGCAAAAATGTGTTCCTTTAGCCTTACAATAAATGTAATATTAGTTTTCATAGCTTTGGTTCTAGTTTGGCCTACCTTGAAAGGGAGGCTACCAGATCTGGAATGCAAAAATCATGAAAACTCTTCTTGACCACCATTAGATGGTGGTATCCAGGTACCAATAAAGGAGAATATTTATAGCTTAGGGTTGAAATGAAGGGTCTTTGGTGCTCTCTGAATTTGGTTGTTTTCTTGCAGATGTTTCATTATCCAAACTAGATAACATCATCAATGTTAGTCTGATGGGGGTACCTAGTTTGGGTAATGAAACATCTGCAAGAAAACAAAACCAAGCTGAGAGAACACCAAAGACCACTCAGTTATCCAGATTTCTGCAGTTTAGGTGGTAGCTTTATTGTTGCATTGCACGAGAAAATAACAGCATGGGCTGAAAAGGGAGACAGACAGAACAAAAGATTGACATAATTTTAGGTTTAACCGTCAATCAAAATAGCTGCAAGCTAAAAAGGACCTCCGCATCTTTCTCTTTGAAAATTAACTGGCCATTTCTCCAGTACAGAGTAGGACTAACTGCAAGCTGCAAGAATCCAGACCACCACTAGGGGCAGAGGCAAAGACAGCCTTAACTCTGCTCCCATCTAGTGGTCCTTTTGGTTTCTGCAACTCAGATTTAATAGTCCTACTTACAGTAATGTACCTGAAAAATCTCACTGGGTCATGTTTAAAACCAGTACCATTACAGGGACAGTCCCTCCACTTTTAATTCCAGCCATGCTGGCTGAGGAATTCTGGGAGTTGAAGTCCACAAGTCGTAAAGAGATCCCCTGATCGAACTAGTTTAAGGGAAACAAATTTCACAGAATAACTACTGAAGAGTCCTGCTTTAAGTAAGATACCAGGTTGGATTTGGACAGGATGAGGAATCAGAAGGGAACATTTCAAGCTGTTATTCTAGTAATGATAGATTTATGAAGGCCTTTTTAGACATTTTAGTCTCCAATCCATTTAAAGGCCTTTGCCAGCCCTTTGAATCACGCCCAGAAGCAAATTTCACATTATGGTTGGAAGAATACCGCACAATACAAGCGTCTCTCAACCGGACGGCTTCCAAACGTGTTGGAACTACAATTCCCAACCTTTCCAGGTGCGCCATATTGAGAGCCTTCAACTGGAAAATCAGAAATAGGCAAACCACTAAGGTGCATATTGTTTAAAAAAAAAAAAAGTGATCCAATCCCTCTATGCACCTGACCTTTGAAATATTAGCAGTGAGCATTTGTTTTTGCAGAAGAATTTTTAAAGAACAGAAACATATTTGTAATACTTGCAGGAAACACACCCTTGTTTTTTTCTCCATTCACACAATATCCACTCTTCTTCCTTTTCCTTCTTTCTCCTTTTTCTTCCTTCCTCTCTTCTCCCTTCCTTTTCTCTCTCTTCCTTCTCCTGCCTCCTCCTTCTCCTCCTTCTATTTCCTACCCTTCAACTTCCACTCTTCTTCCTCTTTTTCCTTCTTCCTTTTTCTTCCTTCCTTTCTTCTCCTTCCTTTTTTCTCCCTTCCTTTTCCTCCTCCTCCTCCTCCCCCCCTCCCCCTCCTTTTTCTGTGCTTCATGTGAAGCCTTGCCAGTCTGAAGTCTTAAACATTAAGATGTAAGTGTTTTAAGTCTTAAACAGCAGTTAATTTTTTTTTTCAACCCAATCCTGGGCACTTTCCTCCTGGAAGCTAATCCAAAAAAATGAAGTAGATTCCCAAGAAAATGTGTTTTAAGATTGCAGTGCCCCATTTCTAAGCCAATAAACCTAGGACTGCACGGCTACAAATTTCCCACAGCCATGTCGTAGTAAAGTGTCTGCATTTATCCTCCTAATCTGTTTGAAAAGGGAAATGTTGCGGCTGCTACCAGTCCCTGCTAAAGTATATATTTATCTCTTTCCTAGCAAAGAGTCCATTCACGGGAAAAAAAAAATGCTGTGTCTGCTGTAGATTTTCAAAGCCTGCTTTTCTCCATCTCGTCCCCCCAAATATCAAACAGTTGCTGTTAATTTGATATCTCCTAGGAATGTCCCAGAGCTCAGGACTGGCCCCAGACAACAAGTATGTAATCTGGGAAAAGAGGCAGCATCCAGTTTCAGCTCAAGTTTGGCTGTAAATCTGGCCTCTCCAGACACTTAACGCCTTATTCAAGTTTTGGCTTACTGGACAGAAGGCTCCTAGGCCACATTAAGCAAGGACTGAGATTTTACTGCAATAATGAAGGTGCGCACACCCAGAAGATTTGCCCCTTGCAGTGTATTAAAAAGCAAGACCAATTTATAAGTTTTTATAATTTTCACATGTTTATATTTATAAATTATATATATATGTAATTGAGGATAGATAGATAGATAGATAGATAGATAGATAGATAGATAGATAGATAGAATAGATAAAGATAGGTAGATATAGATATAAATACAGATACAGATTTGTTAAATTATTAACACAGTTGTTAAAGTTGTTGACTTTGCTTGTCAGAAGGTCACAAAAGGGGATCACATGACTCCAGGACACTGCAACTGTCATAAATGTGAGTCAAAGGCTGTCAAGCATCTGAATGTAAATCATGGGGGGTTTACACCTCAGTGGGATGCTGCGATGGTCACAAGTGTGAAAAAATAGTCATGTCACTGTTCTCAGTGGTGTTTTAATTTCACTAAGTAAATTGTTGTAGGTCGACGATTGTATGTGTGTGTGTGTGTGTGTATGTGTGTGTTGTGTGTGTGTGTGTGTGTGTGTCATCATCATCATCTCCTTTTAACAATCCCATAATCCCTTGTGGGGTAGAGTCTGGGCAACTGAATGGAGTGTTTACTGGCCAGATGCCCTTCCTGTCACCAATGCGGAGTTATATTCAGCAGATGTATTCTCATCATGCCCAGAGAGAGAAATATCTGCCTCTACCTAGAATCGAACTCACAGTTTCCTGATTGTGAAGCAATAGTTCCACCTCTAGGCCACCGCACCCCCCCTCTCCCTGCCTCCCATCTATCTATCTATCTATCTATCTATCTATCTATCTATCTATCCATCCATCCATCCATCCATCCATCCATAATATATTTACAAGGTCCTTTCCAACTCAGTTATTCTGCAAATCTCTTAAATTGTAGGCCTATTCCTCCCATCTTTATGAGTCAAGAGTTACTGCCTGTTCTTTCTATCCCTGTTTCGGGGAGGAACCTGATTCGTGTTGACGTAACGGGTGTCCGTACTCTGAGGACTGCTGGTTCCTGCCCTATCAGTTTGATGCCTTACAGGGAGCGCTGCAGGAAATGCCTTACCCAACTGCCTTCCAGCTTCGTGCCTGCCTTCGACCCATTATCTGATTCATTTAAGTGTACTTTGCCTTTATTTTTACGTGAAAGCGAAAATAGTTCCTTGCAGCAGGGGAACGAAGAGACGTCCACATGAAGCTCTTTGCCAGAGTAGCCTACTTACCCATTTCCTATTTCTTTTCCCTGTTCTTGAAAGGCCACAAAATGGTTTCGGAAATCAAATTAATGGCCCGGTAAAACATACATACAATAAATGCAATCAGAGAGGTCCATTGGCAGCGATCCCATTAAAACAAAAAACAAAAAACAACCCACCACGGTTGGTTAGTTAAAATGAGGGCTGGATGGAAGCAAAGCTTCAAACTTTATCTACCTTGCAATTATTTTGCCAGGCTGTTTGGACCAGAGAAGGAGAGGGGTGCTTTAGCAAAGAAAAGCAACTCAGCTCTTTCCTTTTATTTATGACTAGCTCAATATCCATGTTTCGCTACGAAACTATGCGATCGGGCTTAGTTTTTTGGGGAGGAAAATAAGGGGGGGGGAGTTATATACATACATACATACATACTGTTGTGGCCCCGCCTCGTGAGCCTGTGCTGACAGAGGAAGAGGACCTGGATGATGAAGAAGAAGAGGAGGAACGGGCAATGCCTTCCTCACCAGGGCCTTCCTCCCCAGGATCTTCCTCCCTGGCAAGGTCTCCCTCCCCAGGACCTTCCTCCCTGGCAAGGCCCCTCCCCAGGACCTTCCTCCCTGGCAAGGCCTCAGGTTTCCTCGGAAAGCCAAGAGGAACTGCCTGAGAGACATGTATCAGTGCACGGCGAGAGAGAGGAGGAGGGTTCCTGGCTTGATCCCAGGCACGTCGGAGGGAGAAACGTCAGCAGCAACATAGGGGGCATGGGAGGGCCAGAGATTGAGCTGGACCACACCCCACCAGGTATAAAAGTGGGTGTGCCTACGTTGCAAACTCTGTATGTGACAAAGTGTGAAATGAAGCCAGGATTCCATCTGTGTTGATTTAGTTTTGGACTCTGAAAATAAATCAATCTTCTGTGAGTACTGCATTCCTTGTTGGCTTTGAATTTGGCAGTGAGAGCCTGGGTGACTGCCAACACTCTTGTCGGGAGAGATAACTGGGATTTTGGAGACAGGCCAGCGTGACTCTCTGTGTTAGCATTCCTTACCTTCTGGGGAAGGGAAGGTGAGACAGAACATATACATACATACATACACACACACACACATACATACATACATATATAATTCTAACAGGCTGTGCAAATGACCTTGAAGGAAGAGTCTCAGACTGGACACCTGGAATGTAAAAGATATCTCAGTCCAGTCATGTTCAACTCTAGGGAATGGTGCTCATCCTTTTTCTTAGCCAAAGGAGCCAGCATTGTTCAAAGACACTTCCGTGGCCACCAGGACTATAAGCCAAGGTGCACAGAATGCTGTTACCTTCCCACTGGAGTGGTACCTCTTAATCTACTCACATCTGCATGCTTTGGAGCTACTAGGTGGGCAGAAGCTGGAGCATGGAACGGGAGCTCACTCTGTCATGCAGCCTTGACCAAGGAAGGATCAATTTTCATGTGATCTTTCTTTTAATGAGTCCTGAAGGCAAGAGTTGCAACCTGCCCCAAAAGTAAGCCCTAGCTTGATTTTACACGTATGCCCAATATAAGCCCTACCCCAAAATAAGCCCTAATTAAAATCCCACCCACTCCAGAGTGCATGGGTAAAAATTAAGCTAGAGTGGGGATAGTGGTGGTGGAGCTGCCCTACTATTTACCTTCAGACAGTTGCAGCCAGGTCTTGCATACCCCAACACCTGCCTTGCTGGCCCATTTCTTCTGCAGCTGACAAGGCTTTCCTGAAGGACTCTGCAGCCAATGACAGAGCTCTGGGTTGATCCGGAGCTCTGTTATCAGCTACAGAGGCCTTCAAGGAAGCTTTGCGGGCCTTGCTGGCCACAGAAGAAGTTCCTGAAGGCCCCTGACAGTGAAAAGGAGGTTAGGAGCAACGCGCACAAGTGAGGTGACTCAGTGGATGACATCCCCCCCCCAAAATAAGACTTGGTGCCTTTTTTGTGGCCAAAAAATATAAGACAGGGTCTTATTTTCAGGGGAACACAGGTAGGATTTCAAATACAGAATCTTGAACACTAAATTAGGAAATGCATAATACCTCCTTTATTAGCCAGTTCATTAATGACCCTTTTGGAAGTTTTTAAATCTCTTTTTCTAGAATATATGCCTGCTGTATCAAGTCACAGTTGATGAGATAAGCCTGTATTGTGATTCCCCCACCTGCTAGTCCTTTGCATCTAAATATGTTCTTCTTCCTTTCTCAGCCTTGGCACAAGGTTCTGACATCACCTATGAGGTCTCGGTGAAATAAGAAGATCCTTGCTCGAATCCTGGACATTTCTAGCTAGATCTGATCCTGGTTCCAGTCTGAAATCTGAATACATCAACCAGGCCTCCTTAACAGGATTGAACTAGCTCAGTGTGCTGAATCTGATACCCTTCAAGGTGATTGGGAATGGCAGAACTAATGTTTGAAACATTGGAAGACACTGAGTTACGTGAATCAAAATTTGGCTAAGCAAATACGTGGCTTTCAGTGTTCACTATTTCTGCCTTGAAGGAGGCATTGATTCCCACGCTTGCTGTGGCACTGATTTGGCATTGTGGCCATGTGAACCAGTGGTGGAGGCTTAAAAAAACATACAGGAGGGGAAGTGGGAGGGGGAGGAGAAGGAAGGAAGGAAGGAAGGAAGGAAGGAAGGAAGGAAGGAAGGAAGGAAGGAAGGAAGGAAAAAATAGCAATAGCAATTAGGCTTATTTAACTAGGTGGTTTACAGAATCAGCATATTGCCCCCAACAGCAATCTGGGTCTTCATTTTACTGACCTCGGAAGATGGAAGGCTGAGTCCACCTTGAGGTGGTGAGGATCGAACTGCCAAATTGCAGGCAGTTGGCAGTCAGCAGAAGTAGTCTGCAGTACTGCACTCTAACCACTGCCTGGAAAGAGGAGGAGGAGGAGGAGGAGGGAAGAGAGAAAGTTGTTGTTGTTGTTGTTGTTGTTGAAAGAAAGAAAGATGGATTAGAGAGAAGGGAGGGAGGAAGAAAGGAAAGGTTAGAGAGGAAGGAGAGAGGAAGAGGTTAAAGAGAGGGAGAAAGGAAGAAATAAAGGGAGGGAGGGAGGGATGGGGAGGGAGGGTTAAAGAGGAAGGAAAGGAGGATTAAAGAGGAGGGGAGAGGAACAGAGGGAAGAAGGAAGGAAGGAAGGAAGGAAGGAAGGAAGGAAGGAAGGAAGGAAGGAAGGAAGGAAGGAAGGAAGGAAGGCAAGGCAAGCCAGTTCTAAGCACCTTTACCCAATAGTAACCCCAAGTATTTCCATACATATGCTCCAAGCTAATCATGCTTAGACTTACTGCCCTAGTGAATTTATTGTTGAAGTGAGATTTGATCCACAATTTTTGAATTTAGCATTCATAGCCATTACATACCTAGACCCTTAGTGCAAATTCAGCAGCACATGAATTATGGGCATATTGAATATACAGCACCAAGTAGTATGACTGATATCACAATGAATACGTCACTTGGCTGCTATTTAAAGGGCTGAAAAATTAGACCATAATCGTGTAGTTTTCTTGGCAATCATATGGAAATAATTAATCACCGCCTTTCTTTGCGATTTCTTGTCTCATCCAAGTGATCTCCAGGTGGATTCCCAGCCAACCAACTTGCCTGATCCTCTTAAGCTTTTCAAGATGAGCCCCAGTAACCAGTTGTTGCAACCAACTAGAATTCAGGTATCTAAAATGCACTCAGCATTCTATGTGGCTTGTAAATTAGAGCTGGAAGATTAGCAAAATTACTAGTTACCCCATTCTTTTTACACCCCCCCCCTCTAAGCAACATCAGGGTGATGTGATGCTTGGTATGTTTTCCTTTTAGTCCTTCATTATGTGGTATATTGTGCCTGTAGTGTTGTCATATTGTGTAGCTTAATTTTTTATTTATTAATTGATACTGAAATTCAGAAGATAATATCTATAGTTCAGAACTGAACTGGGGGTCCTTGGTGCTCTCTGAGCTTGGATGTTTTCTTGCAGATGTTTCATTACCCAAGTAGGTTATATTATCAGTGGTAGAAGGGAGTGGGGTTTGCAATTCTATTCTATTCTATTCTATTCTATTCTATTCTATTCTATTCTACTCTACTCTACTCTACTCTACTCTACTGCAGTTCATGGTTGAATTGTGAGATCCTTGGTGCTCTCTGACCTTGATTGTTGTTCTGCAGACATTTCATTACCCAGCTAGGCAATATCTTCAGTGCTAGAAGGCAGTGGGGTTGAATTTCTACCCCTACCTCACCATGTATCTCGACATTTAATGCATCTTCCAGTAATAAACATAGAGAGAATACAAGACCCAACCAAATTAATACAGTTAACATCCAAACCAGCAATAACTTTTTCAATGCGGGGGGGAGGGATAATGAAACTTACACATAGGAAGAAACAGACGCTGTTAGAAAGCACATAAAGATGATCATCAATACTATTTTAAACATATCTCTTTCCTCCTGGGTTTTGTATACGATCATCACCCTGCTAAAATTCCTGGAAAGAAGATTTTCAGGAATGGGGAATGGAGAAAAATATACAGAAGAAGGAAAAGTCATTACAGCTTTCTCCGGATGGTTGCCAAGGCCTGGTGTTTGATCTGATGCCTCTGTGGTGGTTAATCCAACCTACGGCAGAGAAGGATTAACTTTAAAAATATATATATATTTTAAATCTGACATCTGCCGAAAGGGCAGCTCTTCATCCTTGACTAAAGGATATGGGAGCACAATTAAAACGAAGAAGAGATTTGTCTAAATAGGATGCTTTTCTTTCCCCTTTAGGTTTAAACCCTCCCAGGAGCTTTCCATAAATTCCTAGATCTAGCAAATAGGATGAAGAAGGAAACAGAGACTTGTAATTCTTTGCAGTGCATTGTCCTTTCGAAGAAATAGGTCACAAACCTAGATAGCCGGCCTCATTTTGCAAATGCTGCTTCTGGGAACAACATGCTCATGTATGAATATGTTTGAAGTCCACCCTCTTTTGCATGTGCACACAATTCTTCTGTCTCAGTAACTGTCCATCACAGGTTCTTCTTCTTCTTCTTCTTCTTCTTCTTCTTCTTCTTCTTCTTCTTCTTCTTCTTCTTCTTCTTCTTCTTCTTCTTCTTCTTCTATGGATGGAGCAGCAGTCCTTTTTAATTCCACGTGATTCGACTGGAGAAAAATGGGGGGCTTATGCATTGGGAGCAATTTATTAAATTTCAGCCTGGAATCCCTTGAGGGAATAATAAATTGAGAAAGCCCTTTAATTGTAGGGAAAGGAGGGTGGAGCTGGATAGAAGTAGGTCACAGCAAAAGCATTAGCAGGGCAGTGGCCATTGCTTTATTTAAGTAGCTGACTGACCATCTCTGCTTTTTACTCTTTTGCAAATGAGTGGTACCCTAAGGATAAAAACGATTAAGGAAGGTGAAGTCTCCTTGAAGTCCAGCTCGACTCCTGAACGTGGACAAATCTATGGGGCTTTCTTTGTAGAAGGACAAGTATGCCTTCTAAGAAGATTTTGAACTTCCTAATCTTATGTTTATTCCAGATAGTCGCTGGAGCTCCATCATACATTGATTCAGAGGATTTCAAAGATTAATATGAATTTGAGATCAGAGCGCTTTCTTTTGGGAGTGATGGACAAACAGTTGGGGTGTGGGAAATCATTGAATTTTGTTTTTGTATATGTTAATCACAGCAAGGTGATTGTATGCACAAAGATGGAAAGTGTCATGCCCTTGTTAGAGTTGGACTCTGAGGGAGGGGAGGAACAGCCGACAGGGAGTGGGAGTGTGGCTCCGGAGGTTGTGGAGGAGGCTGGGGAAGGGCAGAGGCCAGCTGGGCAGTCAGAGGAGGACCCAGGCCCATCCCCTCTCCATCCTAGGGCACGCAGGGTGGAGAGGATAAGGGAGAGACGTGGTCTACAGGGGAGGAGAGGGCCTTGATCCTCTTCATGGGCTGCAGCTGTTACAACTGGATAAGAGGACGGACATGCGTACAGGCAAGTGCTGGAAACAAAGCATGAAAATATCTGTAGTTTATGGTTCCTCTCTGAGTTTGGCGTCCTTCCCAGTGTGTGTCCTGATATCTGTGGACGTCTTCAAGCCCTTATCTTGCCTGGTTTGTGTTGTTTTTTACTCTTTATAATTTATAGGCATTTTTAGTTTAAACGGAATGTCCTCCTTCTTGTAACTGCTTGAGTGGGAGTTTTTTTGTCTCCAGTCAAGGATATTTGGAGCTTGGAAGCAAAGTGAAGGAATAAAAGGGGCTTCACCTGTTTTTTTTTTACCATGTTTATTTTGTATTCCACCTTTTGCCTTGAGTTATACATAACAGTTTCCTCATTTCAGGATTGAGCCACCTTTTTAAAGGCCAACGATTAAGGCCAGAGGGATGTCCCAGGGACTTTTTTCAAAATTCTTTAGGAGTTGGTTCCTCCACTAACCAGAAGGCCGATTAGATTATCTCCAGGGTCCCTCCCCACCCTCACAGTACACTGATGATGTTACCTAGTTGGGTAATGAAACGTCTGCAAGTAAATAAGCAAGTTCAACTCTGAGCTACAGTTCTCTTTTATTGGAAGTTTGATTCTGTGGCAGACAGATTGCATTCCTATTTAGAGTCCAAAAACCATTTCAAAATGTACATCTAGTCCACCTAAAAGGTAGTATATATCAAATATTATGCTAATTTGCTTTGGGATGTCGGAAACAGAAAATCAGTTTTTTGTCACGGCAATATGAAAATAGCCTCCCACTTTTTTTCACGGTTATCTGGCATCTACTTTGCTTTATTTTAGGCAATAGGAAGATAATATCTTCCTTTCTAGCACATCTTAACGGCCTTGGAACTTCTTTATGTGCCATTTTATCTGCATTCATAGAGAGAGTCAGAGAGAGAGAGAGAGAGAAGGGGGGGGAGAGAGAGATTTCGTAATTAGCCATATTTATTTTTATTCTCCCTTTTTCCGCATTATATTGAAGATTATGGGGTAAATTAGCAAGGCTTCAAACATAAATGACCAAAATAAGGATGGACACTAAAAATCCAAGCACTGAGGTATAAAAACTTTACTAAAAATCCTGACACACGCACACAGACACACACATACAGACACACGTACACACCAAATTGAAGCTGAGGATAGCATTAGAACAGAGTTTCTTGGGCAGCTGCCAAAACCACAACAAATCAGATAGATAATCTTAATTTTATGTTTTCCTTTGAACCATACCCTACAATAGAGAGATTTAGTAATTTCTAGTGGTTTGTTTGCTTTAAAAGGAAAGGAAGAGAGGAAGAGGAATTATACATACAAATGACAACATGAAGATAATTACGCAGAAAGAAATTTGTGGAGTGATATCGGACAAAATGAAGTGCAAATTATTTCACTGAAAGAAATCTCTTTCTTATCTTTATATATCAACTTGCATTGAAATATAAATATAGAGGTGGTTTTGCAACAGCTTAGCTCTTGACCGCTTTCAAATGTAAATAGTATTTAAATCAAAATTTAGACTAGCTAATGGGTTTATACGATAAAAATAAAGAGTTTAGAGCCCTTGTTTTAACAAAACCCACACCTCAGATTTGACAGCAAGCAATGGACAGAACTGTATTCCATAAAAGGCCTTCGGGTAGCTGTCCAAGTTTCCTTAAGAGGCCTTGTGGGAAATCAACCCATCGTTAGATTTAGCTGCCCAGGACTGGTTGGGGCAGAGGTGCTTTAGGAAAATAAGATTCACAGACCCCACAGAAGAGCGGTCTCTAACCGTGGCAACTTTACGAATTGTGGACTTCAGCTCTCAGAATTCCTCAGCAAGGATTCTGAGAGTTGAAGTCCACACGTTGTGAAGATGCCATGGTTGGAGACCCCTGCCACCTATGAGAAGAGTCTTCATTCACGTCAACCTCTCATTCAGGGTTGGCTTTATTGTCTGCCTGCCTGCCTGCCTGCCCACCTGCCTGCCTGCCTGCCTGCCTACCTAATCAACAGTTCATTTAGTGACTGCTCAAAGTTACCATCTTGTAATCAACAGTTCATGGGCTCAGAGAAAGAATTCAGAGAACCGGTCCAGTCTAGTAGTTTAGCACTAGAAAGCAAGAAACTGTGAGTTCTAGTTCCATCTTAGGTATGAAAGCTGGTTGGGTGTCTTTGAGCCAATCTCCAAGAGATGTTGAGTTCTGGTCTCACTTTAAATATGAAAAACAGGCTGGTTGAGTTTGGGCCAACTGCCAGAAAACAGTGAGTTCTAGTTCTGATTTAGGCATGAAAATCAGCTTGACTCACCAGGAAATGATGAGTTCTAGTCTGCCTTAGGCATGCAAGTTGGCTGGGTGACTTTGGCCCAAACACCAGAAGACTGAGAGTTCTAGTCCCATCTCAGCCATCAATGACAGCTGGGTGTCCTTGTGCCAATCACTCTCTCTCAACTCAACCCACCTTACAGGGCTGTTGTTGTGGGGAAAAAGAGGAGGAAGAAGGAGTATTAGATGTGTTCACAGCCTTGAAATATTTGTAAAAATCCTATCATCTATCTATCTATCTATCTATCTATCTATCTATCCATCATCTATCTATCTATCTATCTATCATCTATCTATCTATCTAGTATCTATCTATCTATCTATCTATCTATCTATCTATCTATCTATCTATCTATCATCTATCCATCCATCCTTCCATCCATCTATCTATCTACAGT
>CM019154.1:45954443-46040504 GCA_009733165.1 Naja naja
TCACTAATGAATGGTTGAAAGTGGAGAACTACCTTTATTATTATTCTTATTAAATTTATTTGCTGCCTATCTCACCATGGGGCTACTCTGTTGGCTTCATAGACAGCCAGTTTGGTGCAGTGGTTGAAGCACCAGGCTAGAAACCAGGAGACTGTGAGTTCTAGTCCCGCCTCAGGCATGAAAGCCAGCTGGGTGACTTTGGGCCAATCACAAGGAGTCTGTGAGTTCTAGTCCTGCCTCAGGCATGAAAGCCAGCTGGGTGACTTTGGGCCAATCACAAGGAGTCTGTGAGTTCTAGTCCCACCTCAGGCATGAAAGCCAGCTGAGTGACTTTGGGCCAATCACCAGGAGACTGTGAATTCTAGTCCCACCTTAGAATAGAATAGAAATAGAATACCTTTATTGTCATTGCATTCCACGAATACAATGAAATGTGAAAGCTACTCCAGCACAGTGCCCCAAACACCACATCACAATCACACTACAGAGTATTTAAAAATTAAAATAATAATAATAATAGGAATAAATCACAAGTGCACTTAGGCATGAAAACTTAGGCATGAAACCGGCTGGGTGACTTTGAGCCAATCACTAGGAACCTGTGAGTCCTGCCTTAGGCCAGTTGATTGACCTTGGTACAATCTGATGTTGGTAGGACAACTGAGAGCAATGATAATGTTCAGTAGGCAGTGACAATAACACAAATGTAACAGCCTTGCTCCTCCACTCTGCCTTACAAATCTAAGAGATGTTTATTTGTCTCTTTCAGTTTCAGGAAATATTGTTTAAATGTAGAGACTTCCCCCCGAGTTTCTTAGAAGAAGAACCAAGAGGCAGATGCGATGGATAATTGGCAACCCCTTCATTTGTCAGGGTTCATAACTACAAAACCCTCGGTGCTGAAACACAAAAGAAGAGGTTTCCTTGGATCTTCCAAGGCCTCTTTGCTATCTTGGCCTCAAGGGTGCTTCATTCGGTAGTACCGTTTCTTCCCACCCTTCATTCTCTCCCGATGCTGAAATTCTCATGTCATCCTCAGTTAAATTGTACGTGATGACTCTGTCGTTAGAATTATTCCACGGAGGAGACAACTCCGAGGCCTGCCAACTTCATTAAAAATCTTCCCTTGGAGTTCACGCGTTCAAACCGAACAAACAAACACACTCCGCCTTTGTGGTGGAGAACAAAGCGCCTTTTCCTCACTTTTGTCTGATGTCAATCACGCTGGAGATTAAAGCTGCTGTCTTATGTATTCATAAAGGCTTCTTCTCCTGCTCTTCACCCCACCCCCCCGGATCTTTGCAAGGGGTCACTGTACACACTTCAAAAGGTGTACACTTTCCTTCTTTCTTCCTTTTTTTGTTCATTGGAAGGTTAACAATAGCTGTCTCCTAAAGCACTTTCAGGAACCCAACAAAATTTTAGTGGTCTGTATTCCCCCCCCCCACTTTCTGATCACCTGTCCTGAAGATACAGGGTAGCTGATTCTTTTTTTTAAAACCAAAATGCAATGACAATAAGAGAACTTTAAAATGCTTCCTCCCTTGCCTCTGTTTAATTTAATTTAATTTTTTCAGGAAAAAAGGCATTGTGTGATATTGTAACCATGCCAGACATTTTTTGGCACAGATACCAAAACTCAAAGAGGCAGGATAGTCAATGTGGCTGGTCACCCAAATGAGTTTGTTAAATGCATTGTGTATTGACAGCAACAGAATATATCATAGCTACTATTCCAATTTTTTTTTTCCTTCCAGGATTGTTCTTCTCTGAGTTTGAACATTGATATCAAACTGCTGTTGCAACACTTGCCATGACCTGTTTGTTTAAATTAACTGTTCTGCTTTGCACTTCCCCAAAGATCCACAAATTTGATTGCTGTGATGATTCAGGTTTCACACTTCTGCCATTCTGTGCTACAGGTTTTTCTCTCCCTACCTTGCATAAAATTAAATTAAAATGTATGAAACACGGGGTTAATGTATACAAAAACAACTTATATATGGTAAGATGCATACGCTGACATCTATTTTAAGATCGGCTCTGAGAAATAATGCAGAGTGTTAGATGTTTTTTTAAAAAAAAAAAACATTGCGGATTGATATAGTAATAGAATGAATCAAAACACCTGGGAGATGGCATGGATTACAAATAGAATGTACTTGCTTTTCAAATAATAAGCATTCTCTTTCCTTAGCCTTTGTGTATGTAATCAAATAGAATAAGGAACAGGAACGAGAGAAAGAAGAAGAGGGAGAGAAAGAGAGAGAAGGAAAAAGAGAAAGAGAAATTAAGAGGAAGAAAGAGAAAGAAAGTGGGAGAGAGAAGGAAAAAAGGACTGGTCCAAAGTCAACCAGTTGTTAAGGTGGCAGTCAAAAAAGCCAATGCAATCCTTAGCTGCATTAACAGAGGGATAGAATCAAGATCAAGGGAGGTACAAATACCACTCTATAAAGCCTTAGTAAGACCATACCTAGAGTACTGCATCCAGTTTTGGTCACCACATTATAAAAAAATATGTTGAGACATATGTTGAGAGTGCAGAGAAGAGGAACCAAGATGATTAGGGGACTGGAGGCTAAAACATACAAGGTGCAATTGCAGGAACTGGGCATGGCTAGTCTAGTGAAGAGAAGGACCAGGGGAGACATGATAGCATGATAGTCTTCCAATATTTGAGGGGCTGCCACAGAGAGGAGGGGGTCAACCTGTTTTCCAAAGCATCTGAAGGCCAGACAAAGAATAATGGATGGAAACTGATCAAGGAGAAATTTAACCTAGAAATAAGGAGAAATGTTCTGACAGTGAGAACAATCAACTCAGGGAACAGAAGTTGCCTTCAGAGGTTGTGGGAGCTTCATCATTGGAAGCTTTCAAGAAGAGACTGGACTGCCATCTGTCAGAAATGGTGTAGGGTCTCCTGCTTCAGCAGGGAGTTCCCTTCCAACTCTGTTAAAGGCAGGAACTCATAATCACCTGCTTTCTAGCCTGATGCCTTAACCACTAAACCAGACCTGGGCATTTTACAGCTTGAGGGCCCCTTCCAGCAAATTCTGGTGGGCATGGTGTCAGTGGGATAATGTGTTGGGAGTGGGGTGTCAATGGGGGCTGCAAAGGCATGGCTGATGATGTGGTGATCCTTCACAACAGTTGAAGTTTCTCCTGTGACCCACTGGGGAAATTAATTGCCCACGCCTGCATTCCACAAAATTTTGGCAATAATGGAGTAGAATTCTTTATTGGCCAAGTGTGATTGGACGCACCAGGAATTTGTCTTTGGTGCATAATCTCTCAGTGTACATAAAAATACATTCATCAAGAATCATAAGGTACAACACTTAGTGATAGTCATAGGATATTAAATAAGCAATCAAAATCATACTAGGAAACCTAATAAAACAATATAAATGTAGAGATACAAGCAACATCAGGGGTGGGATTCAAATTTTTTAACAACTGGTTCTGTGGGTGTGGCTTGGTGGTGGGCGTGGCTTGGTGGTCATGTGACTGGGTGGACATGGCTTGGTGGTCATGTTATTGGCTGGCTGTGGCCAACTCAATATCACTCACATCGAGGCCCACATCTCCTCGCCTGGCCTCTCATGACTGTGGGGATGCTGCAACAGTCATAAGTGTGAAAAATGGTCATAAGTCCCTTTTTTCAGTGCCATTGTAACTTTGAATGGTCACTCCACACAAACAAAGTACCAGCAAAGGAAGGGAAAAAAACTCCAGAGACGTTCCTGAGACAGGAAGTCTAGTCCTGCCAAGAATGTAATAAGGGTTAATGGAGAGGCAGTTTCTGTAAGCAACACCAGAATGTTTCCTTCCTGCCTTCCTTACAGGATTAGGCCAGTAATTTCTTCTTACAACTGGTTCTCCAATCTGCTTAGAATGTTAACAACCGGTTCTAGAATAGGTGAACTGGTAGAATCCCACCCCAGAGCAACATGGTTACAGTCACAAGGGGGAAGAGATAGGTAATAGGAAGGATGAGGAGAAGAACAGTAATACAGTCTTAGCAAACAGTTTGACAGGGTTGTGGGAAATAGTTGTTTAGCAGAGTGATGGCATGTGGGAAAAAAACTGTTCTTGCGTCCAGTTGTTCGGGTGCGCTATAACGTCATTTTGAGGGTAGAAGTTGAAACAACTTATGTCCAGGGATGGGCTGCTGGGGGTTCAGGGGAGCCCCTAGCTAAGATTCTGTGCAGTTCGGAGAACCCCCAAATCCCACTCCTGACTGGCCCCGCCCTCCCAGGAGTTCCCATGGCCTGTTTGTGATGCAGGTAAGTGCAGGGCGCATGTAGAGGCTCAGGGAGATGAAAAAGGGGCATCCTGGAAGTTCGGGAAGGCTGAAATGGGCCTGTTTCCAGCTTCCAGAGACCCTCCGGATCCCGGGGAGGCCATTTTCACTCTCCTGGAGGCTCAAAGAAAGCCACCGGACCCCGGCGAGGGCAAAAACACTCCCCCTGCCATGGTGCAGGAAGCTGACTAGGCTACACCCACCATGGCCACGCCCACCCACCAACCAGCCAGAGAACCCTTTGCTAAAATTTTTGAAGCCCACCCCTGCTTATGTCCAGGATGAAAGAGGTCTGTAGATACTTTCACAGCCCTCTTTTTGACTCGTGCAGTATAGAGGTTTTAATTATCCATTGAAGTCTGTGTCTGTCCTGTTTGGTTGCAGAGCCAAACCAGACAGTTATAGAGGTGCAGATGACAGTCTCAATCATTCCTCTGTAAAACTCTGCAGAAATAAATCCTTTCTGTGAAATCAACATGTGTTCAAGAACCCCCCTTTTTTTTCCTGAACACAACCTTGGGTTTTTTTCCTCCTGTTATTTGTCTAAAGAAGTAAACACCCCTTTCTGATTCTTCTCAGACTGAATCTTGGTCCACTTTTGGAAATTCTTTCATTTGAAACATTTGCACTCCCTCCTGCCCTAACGCTAGCTAGAAAATAACCTAATGTGAAACAGAAGGGGAAAAACCCCCCAAAAATGCAGCATGACGCTTTGGCTAATGCTGAAAATATGGAGCCCTCCACGAGATTTATTGAACCCAACTGTTGTGCCCGTGACAATATTTTAACATGGTTAACTAACAACAAACTTTATTAAAAACTGAGTCACTAAGACCATGAAGTAAAACAGGGGGAAAGAGGGAGAGAGAGAAAGTTGTTGTTGTTGTTAGTTGCGAAGTTGTATCCGACCCATGGCGACCCCATGGACAACGTTCCTCCAGGCCTTCCTGTCCTCTATCATCCCCTGGAGTCCATTTAAGCTCACGCTGACTGCTTCAGTGACTCCATCCCGCCACCTCATTCTCTGTCGTCCCCTTCTTCTGTTGCCCTCAATCTTTCCCAGCATTATGCTCTTCTCCAGTGAGTCCTTCCTTCTCATTAGGTGGCCAAAGTCTTTGAGTTTCATGAGAGTACGCACACCTAAGTACAAGACAGAGATTTACAGGACGAATCTAGGTTGGTGTAAAAAAACCAAAATGGAAATAAGAACTAAAGGTGAAATAGGGAAGATGTGAGGGACCTCATATTTGAGGAATTATGAGATAGAACTAAAACACTATAAAGTTTAAATGTATATGTATAGGTGTGCATATACATATATATAACTTTTTAATGTTCTCTAAATGTAATATGTAATGACAGAAATGTACATCAAAGGAGACCACCACGTTCAATGTTTTTAATGTGTATACAAGAAAAATATTATATATAAAAAAACTTTTTCAGATGGTGAACTGAACCAAGGTTGGGTTTATAGGTAAGGAATGGCGAAGATCCCCTCCAATACAGAAAAGACAATATCTAAATATCTAACCCAACAAGACAGACACAGACTTCAGAGAGTAATTAGGACTGCAGAAAAAACAATTACTACCAACCTGCCTTCCATCAAGGACCTGTATACTGCACGAGTCAAAAAGAGGGCTGTGAAAATATCTACAGACCCCTCACATCCTGGACATAAACTGTTTCAACTCCTACCCTCAAAACGACACTATAGAGCACTGCACACCAGAACAACTAGACACAAGGACAGTTTTTTCCTGAATGCCATCACTCTGCTAAACAAATAATTCCCTCAACACTGTCCAACTATTTGCAAAGTCTGCACTACTATTACTGTTAATCTTCTCATCACTCCTTATCACCCCTCCCTTTCCACTTGTGACTGTATGACTGTAACTTTGTCGCTTGTATCCTTATGATTTATATTGACTGTTTCCTAGTATGATTTGATCGCTTATTGTACCCTATGACTATTATTAAGTGTTGTACGTGATGATTCTTGACTCTTGACAAATGTCTCTTTTCTTTTATGTACACTGAGAGCATTTGCACCAAGAGAAAAATCCTTGTGTGTCCAATCACACTTGGCCAATAAATATTCTATTCTATTCTATTCTATTCTATTCTATTCTATTCTATTCTATTCTATTCTATTCTATTCTATTGCAATGGATGAGCGAAGTCCATGGGGAAGCCCGCTCAACAACTTTGTTACTAACTTAACAACTGCAGTTGGTTCACTTAACAATTGGGGCAGGAAAGGTCAGTAAAATGGGGCAAAACTTACTTAACGACTTTCTTCCTTAGCCACAGAAATTCTGGGCTCAATTCTGGTCCCAAGCTGAGAACAATGTGTAGATTTATTGCATAAAATAGAGGCGGGGGGAAAGGTACTTACAGTTTGTGGTTTTGATAAGGAGAAAAAAATGGAATAATGGGAAAGAATGAGCTTTCTTTGGTAAATAAGAGATACATGCAAGAGGCCAAATTTTGCCCAGATTTTGATCATGTGGCCATATAAGAGAAGCTGTAACAGTGAAAAACAGTCATAAATCCCTTCGAATGGTCAGTAAATGAATGATTGTAAGTTGAGAACTATCTATAATCCTATCAAGTCTTCACAGTTATGGATATAGTGATCCTAAGAATAAGGCTCCCAAGAATGCCTAAGGCGGTTGGACTAGATTTCCAAGGTCCCTATTATGGTCTGCTGGAGGCCTGCAGAGCTGGCAGCAGAGTCGGACAGCGGGGAGGAACATGGGCCAGTTCTGGAGTCTGGGGAGGACTCGGATAAGGGATCTGTGTCCGACACAAAGTTGGGGCCAGGGCCACCTGAGAGTTATGTGCTGACTCCGGAGCCTCCAGAATCTGACATCAGCGAGGCAGAGGAACTGGGGGAGCCTGTTCCCAGTGTGTGCATGCACAGAGCTGCCAGAAGGCAAGAATAATTAAGACAAAAGGGGTGACTCAGGAGTAAGGGTTGGAGATGATTATCCCCTCCCCTATGGCATAAAGGAGGAGCAAAGGGACACGAGTCTTTGCAGGAAGCAATTTTGTTCCTTCTGGTCGGTTTAAACTCTGAAGCTCCATGTTGACTTTGTGCTCTGTCTGGCCTTGTACAGCTAATTGGCAATTGAGTCACTGGCAGCATTTCAAGGGAGATAAAGGTTGGTGCTTATCAGCCTTATCCTGAAAAGACTGTTGCAGACTTCTGTTGTATTATTCACAAACTGTTTGGGACTCATTATGAGCTGTGAATGAATATAATTCACAGCTGTTGAAATAAAAAGAAGGTTTTTGGGACTAAGCGTGTGATTGTTACTGTCAGGAAGCCTTGGTCAGAACAATCCCTTCCAACTCTGTTATTCCGTTATGCTAGAAGTGGGGAAGCTCCATTATTTTTCTACTGAAGTCCTCAGGGAGCTAATATGAAGGTTACATCCTGAGGGCCACCTAAAGTCAAAGCAAGCATTTATCTTCCCTTTCTCCAAACCTTTTCCTTCCATGGCCAGTGGGCTACCAGGAAAAGAGGCCGGTTATTCCCGCCCCGAGGTCTGAAGCCTTCTCTTGCAGAAGGCTTTGAAATTAGGCCAGCTGTCCATCTTCAAAAGGGAACAACCAGCATTTTGAAGCAAGTCTGCAAATAGACTGGAAGGCAGATGAGCTTTTAAAATATCGGAGCCTCCCCATTTTCTACAAGCAGTTGTTTTCAACCTTTCTTCTTAGGCGGTCAACTGTGTAAGACATTGGCCAACACGTACAACTGGCACACGTGCTACTATGCCCCTTCCCCATTTCCTTTGTTTCCTTTGTTTGTCTATTTTTCTGAATCTGGATGTCATCCCTGATAGCCTCTATCAGCAGTCTGCCCTGGTTGCATGAATATCTCCTAGATTAAAGAAGAACAGAGTTGGAAGGGGCCTTCAAGGTCTTCTAGTTCAACACTTTGCTCAATCAGGAGATGCTATACCATTTCAGACAAATGGTTGTCCAATTCCTTTGTCAACTCATAAAACATTTCTATGCCTGTTTTAGAGTTGCCATGAATGGGAGCAGTGTGGCAGTTTAAAACCAAAAGCGCATTCCATTCTTATCTTGCAAAGATTATAACTAAGCTACTGGAGTTTCTGCCCGTGAAAATCCCTAATTGGAGAACATTATTGACAACTGTCAGCTATGAATGTGTTTCATTGGAGAATATGAATTATGACACACCCAGAGGGCTGGGGTGGGAAACAGGGTCATGGGTGATAGTAAATTACATGTCTTAGAATCGGCTTGCTGTCAGGATTCTGGCAGTTGCCCTAATTAAATCATGAGCCTCGAGCCAAGCATCAAAAACTTCAAAGGATTTATTAGGAGTGAACATGTTGGCATGACCTATATCAGTGGTGGCTAACCTTTTTGGGCTCCCATGCCGAAAATTGTGTGCACGCTCATGCACTCACGTGCCAGCACCCAGAAGGCAATGCGCACGGCCCCCCATGCCATGCACCTTTGTGCATGCATGCATGATCCCCCTGTGCATGACTCGTGTCTCTGCACATGCGTGCACATCTCCCACACCCCCACAACTCCCACGCATGCATGCCAGTTACCCAACAATCAGCTGTCGGGCAGGCGGCGTGTGCGCATACACAGTGGGGCTCTTGCATGCCGGCAGAAGTGGCTCTGTGTGCCACTTCTGGTACGCATGCCACAGATTCGCCATCACAGACCTATTTGAAGCCAATTCAGAGCTTTAGGACAAACTAGAAATTTGAAAATATATTCCCCAAGGAAAAATAAATCATTTCTGTACTGTTGCCATTAAGCTGACCCGGGTCAGAAATCCAGTTAAGTTTCCTGGAGTAATGGAGAGACAACTAGAAATGGCCTCTGCCCAATTTTTTTTTTTTTAAACATATCTATGGAGATTCTCAGAGATTCAGGTCATGGTTCTCCCTTTTTTCAAAAGGCAACTGGATTTGTTTTGTTTTTTTCCTTGAAGACGTTTCACTTCTCATTCAAGAAGCTTCATCTTGAAGAAGCTATCCAAAGTCCAGTTGCCTTTTGAAAAAGCACCTTTGGGTTTTTGTACATGGTAACAATCTTCGGTTCTGTGAATATGAGTTTAGTGTGCAGTGCACTGAGTAAACCTTTCTGGCTCAGCACAACAACGCGGGAACCCAATTAGTGTCTAAGATTTCCCTCACAGTTTAACAAAAACCATGCATTCCCAGACCAATGGATTCATCTGAAGAACATCCTCAACCGGAATCTAAAGAAGATACTAGATCGGAACTTCAAGATATTACGGAAACCGCAGCCTTCATTTTTTACACTTTATTCTCCATTTTTCCAATAGATCACTCAGTTTTAAGAATCAGATGTTCATCTATGTATCACAGAGGGGTTACTATAGGACAGGGGTATCAAACTCAAGGCCTGTGGGCTGGATCCAGCCCGTGGGGTGCTTAAATGTGGCCTGTGAAGCAGTCCTGCAAACAGCAAAGGACCGGTCCGTGGTGCCTGTTTAGTGTGCAGTGCATTGAGTAAACCTTTCTGGCTCAGCACAACAACACGGGAACCCAATTAGTGTCTAAACAAACTAAAAACAAAACGAAAGGGGAAATATCTCTCCGTTTGCATTTGAGCATGCAAGAAGGGGTCAGGAAAGGAGAAAGGGAAAGAGGAAAGACAAAGAAAAAGATGGAAGGTGGGAAGAGAGCGAGGCAAGGAAAAAGAAGGAAAGAGGGGAAGGAAGAAGAAAGGAGAATGAAAAGGGAAGAAAAAAGGGAAGGAAGGGAGGGAGGGAGGGAGGAGATTATAATAAGAATGAGGGAGGGTCTGAGGGAAGTCCTGTCTTGGCACTTGGCCACCACAGGTGCCCCTGACATGAGAGGTGTCGAGCAGGCCATTCTCCCCCAGCCCCCACCCCGCAGGTCAAACACAACCCTGATGCAGCCCTCAATGAAATCAGGTTTGACAAATTGATTTGCTGTCCTGCATAGGACAACAAATGCACACTGAACTTATTTGGACAAAAGCTGAAGGGAGTTAAGGCACTGCTCCTTTCACCTTGCAAGTTTGCAAGATAAGGCTGGGTTGGGAATCATCTTGAGACTCCAACACACAACAGTTTCACGTAAGCCACTGCAGAATTTTTATTTTTTAAATTGGGGCCTTTGCTTTCTCTTAGTTAATTTTCTGGTGTTAATTTTCAATTGAAGCACGTTGAATGAGGACAGCTCTAGCCCCCCGTTTTAGATTCCTGGACTGCAACCAAGCTTTCTGCTCCCAAACATTTACTAAGGATGATAACGGTTCTTCAAAAAGTAGGGTCAACGCTGGGCTGGTCCTAAAGGATGAGGCTAATCCTATTTACAAAAGATGTAATTTTTGTGAGAAGCAGATAACAAAGTCAATGAGATAATCTCTTTGAGTCAGAAGAATTTGCTGCCGCAAAGAGGCTTAAAAAGCTGCTGAGCTAAGAGTTTAATTTTAAGAGACAGCAAACTTCTTGTAAAAGTGCCTCATATTCACCCAAAACCCAGGACTCTCCATGGGGGCAACAAAAAATGACCAAGATGGCAGCCGTGACTGCATAAAGCCCCATTCCCTTCTTTACGTGCAGCTCCATCTTGCTTTGTTTCTCTAGAAGAAATAAAGACACTCAAAGAAAAAGATTAGGGGTGATGTAATAACAGTCTTCCAATCTTTGAAGGGCTGTCATGCAGAAGAGGAGATCCATCTGTTCTCCAAAGCACCTGTGGCAACACAAGAAGTAACAGAGAGCAGCCCCAAAGGTGCCTTTTTTTCAAGAAGCAACTGGACGTCCTTGTTTTTCTTTGAAGACATTTCGCTTCTCATCCAAGAGGCTTCTTCAGCTCTTGACTGGATGCTGGGGAATGGATGGTGGGAAATGGAAGAAGCTCCTTGGATGAGAAGCGAAACATCTTCAAAGAAAAACCAGAAAGTCCAATTGCCTCTTGAAAAATGCACCTTTTGGTCCAGGGTGGGCTGCTGGGGGCTCACAGGGGCTTGGGAGAGCCCCTAGCTAAGACTCTGCAGGGCTCAGAGACCCCCCAATAACCTCAGAAAGACAAGCAGGGAGGGAAAGCTCTTAATAGGCTTAATTGAATTTCTGGGCATTCAGCCAAGAGCATTTCACACCTTGTAAAAGTGTGGCAAGCTAGATAAACAATCCACTCAGCGCTTGCGAGGGAGAGCCATTGAGAAAACCAGATAACATAGCCACTAGCCTCCAAGGGGATTAATTCCCAAATAATAAGAATCAGGTAACTCATCAGAAACTCCACTAAGACACCAAGATCCCTCTCACAGTCACTGCTATTAAGCCTGGTTTCACTCAGTGTTTTATTTAAGTATTAAGTGCAAGAAATAATACACAACTTTTTGGTATATATCATTTTTTAGGTAATTACGGCAAAGAAGCGACGTCGAGCTGGCCACACCCACCCAGCCTAGCTATGCCCATCTCACATGACCACCTGACCACCCAGCCACATCCACCACACATGACCAGCCATGACCACCCAGTCACATGACCACCTAGCCACGCCCACCCAGCCACATGACCGCCTAGCCATGACCACCCAGCCACATGACCACCCAGCCACGCCCAGCCAGCCAGTCTGTCAGCGTTCCAGCAAGCCATATTCCATGCTGCCACCATCATTAGGGCAGAGAGCCCCTTGCTAAAAAATTTGAAGCCCACCTCTGCCTTTGGGACAACCATGACCTGGATGACTGAGGATCTCCATAGACATTTAACAGAGGGAAGCTTATCAAACAGAGACCCAACCTAGAAAACAAGGAGAAATTTCTTGTTACTGAGAAGAATTAATCAGTGCAAAGGCTTGATTCCAGAAGTTGTAAGAGCTCCATCACTGGAAAGAAATTGGACAACCCTTTGTCTGGAATGGGGTAGGGCAGTGATGGCGAACCTTTTTGTTGTGGTGTGCCGAAAGCGTGCTGGCACCCACAATGCAAGGAAGTTTAGCTGGGGCTCGCGTGCCGGCACAAATGGCTCTAGGTCAGGGGCCATAGGTTCGCCATCACAGGGATAGGGTCTCTGCTTGAGCAGGGGGTGGACTTGAAGCTCTCCAAGGTCCCTTCCAACTCTGTTATTCTGTAATTCTCTTATTTATTTATTTATTTGATTTGTCAATCGCTTACAAGATAATAGGAATAAGTATAAACATGAGTAAGAATACAGGAAATAGGTACAAATAAATGGGGACAATAGGACAGGGACGGTAGGCACGATGGTGCACTTATGCACGTCCCTTACAGACCTCTTAGGAATGGGGTGAGGTCAATAGTGGTTAGTTTGAGGTTAAAGGAGTGGGGGTTAGAGGATGTAACAACAGTCAGGTAGTGCATTTCAGATAATTCTCCTACAACAATTTTTGTATGTTTTTTTTTTAAATTTGGGTTCCCAGCAACAGTGTGTGAAGGTTGTCTATGCAACCTCAGCCTATTCAAGTTCTTTAATGTTTATCCGCAAAAGTACATTTTGCAAAGATAATTTAATTGTGATCACTCAGTAAAATGCTTTGGTGTTCCAATCCCTCCTTTGACATTCTTTTGGACATGCACAGTTTTTCTCACTGGTTGTATAACAGATGGGAAGGCCTGGGGAAATTTTGTTATCATGGCAACATGTGAAGTCAAGTGTCTCCATGGGCATTCATTGGTCAGTGGCAAATGGGAATTCTTGCAGAGAGAGTGAACAGCCCATGTTTAACTATCTGAGTTTCAACACTTCTCCTCATCTGCTGCAAGAGGTTCCAATCTCCTTAAGTGCTGTTGTAAGTCATTACAATCCCGTGAGCTGGGGGGGGATTGATAAAAGAATATTCCCATTGAACCTGCTTGCTTGAAGTGCTTATTTTGCAGAGCCCTAATCAGGACTGAAATATTCAGTATACACATCCTTCCAAGTGATAAGAGAGCCCTTCAAACTTCATCTGCAAATTTTCTATCTCCCCTTATTTTGTGTTTGTTGCATTGTTCAGTGTCAGGTGTAAACAACCAGATCACTTCCAAGAATGGATAAAATAGATTTCCTTTATTGCTGATAGCCAGCCTACAAGAATCTCTCCTTGGAAATGGCAGATATAGACCTAAGGTACTAATAGCAAAGAATATTTGTAGCTCAGGGTTGAAATGGTGCTTTCTGAGCTTGGTTGTTTTCTTGCAGATGTTTCCCTACCCAACTAGGTAACATCATCAGTAGTAGAACAGAATGGGGATTCTATTCTATTCTATTCTGTTCTGTTCTGTTCTGTTCTGTTCCTCTCAGTTCTGTTCCATTCTGTTCTGTTCCATTCCATTCTGTTCCATTCCATTCCATTCCTCATAGCTCATTATGCTTATTAATGTTTTGAAATACTCCACTTTTTTGCAGCTGCATGATCTCTCTTACACACAGTTAATATTTTGGGAAGAGGTGAAAGGCTGCAGATGGTGGGATGTTGAAACAGAGCCACATTTTAGATAGACATAGGGATTAAATGTTCTGGTTCGCTCCACTCCCTTAGGGTTAGGTGGGGCTTAACATAGGTTTAAATGGGTTCAATATGAGTTTAAATGGGTTCAATATGAGAAAACATTGAAAACAAATTCTATTAAGAAAAAAAAAGGAAGTGCCAACCAATTCAAATCTATTTTGGCCAATAAGCCAACTTGAATTTTGTTACTTCCTCTGCCTGACTCTGTTTGATGAAAAGTCTTCTGCTTCTTAATCATCCTTTCCCAAATTTCCCTCTAAGGCAGGGGTCAGCAACCCACAGCTCTGGAGCTGCATGTGGCTCTTTCATCCCTTCTTTTGAAGACATTTTGCTTCTCATCCAAGAAGCTTCTTCAGCTGACTGGATGGTGAGGAATAGAAGGGTTTATATTCCTTGCTGATAGCTGGTCATTTGCCTCCTTTGAGAGAGTCATTGAGGCCACTTGGAGGTTTATCTGTGTCCTCAGGGTCACCTGAGTGGTGCAAATTGTTCCTGTAGTCTGCAATTTTTATTCTCTGGAAATCCATTCCCATTCCCACACCATTCGAAGGGTGTCCATCCCAACTTTTACAGCTAAAAGTCTGTAGAGATTCTCAGTCATCCAGGTCATGGTTGTTCCACGGGCTCAATTATTGATCGTAAATCGAGGACTACCTGTTCTTGATGAGCTGGTGTATAAGGACTCCTGCCTTGACCAGAGGGGTGGATTAGAAGACCTCCAAGTGTTCCTTCCAGCTCTATGATTCTATGAAAGAGGTGGTTTTATTTATTAAAACAAAAACAAAAGCCATTTCTGATGGACTAGGATATTGTCTCTATTTATTGCCGTTCACCGATTCTGACATTCCTGCTTCTTCTCTTGGTGTGATTACAACCACCAGGAACAAGTTCCCCTTGAAAAAGAGTTAATGTAATAATCAAAAGGAGCTAATCCTTTTCCTTTTCTTGTGTAAAGGAGAGGAAAACTCATCACCAGAAAATGTTATGATAATGCATGACCATGCTGAGTTAATTGTCAATTCTAAGTTACTTAAGTGTAGTTTAATGATATGTGCAGCCATTTATTTTAAACCTTAATTGTTATTAATGGATTGAAAGGGGTGGGTGTGGGTGAATAAGCCAATTTCCTTGCACTTAAAGTAGATCTCAATTAACAGCAAGTGTACAAAGTTCTAAAAATAACCAAACTTTTCTGCATGGAAAAAAGTTAAACCTTCATTGGGGGTTTAACTGTGGCAACATTGTACGTCACGTTAAACTATTGGAAAAGTTGCTTGGGCATCGAATAAAAGTTCTGGAGAACTTTCAGGTCATGTGATAGCGATGGTCATGTGGTCCTTTTTGTAAGTTTGTAAGATGCTCTTTCAGCCATTCTCCAGAGTTGCTAAACATTGTTATACCCTTGTATACTGCACAAGTTAAAAAGAGGGCTGTGAAAATATTTACAGACCCCTCACATTCTGGACATAAACTGTTTCAACTCCTTCCCTCAAAACAACGCTATAGAGCACTGCACACCAGAACAACTAGACACAAGGACAGTTTTTTCCTGAACGCCATCACTCTGCTAAACAAATAATTCCCTCAACACTGTTCAACTATTTACAAAGTCTGCACTACTATTACTGTTAATCTTCTCACCACTCCTTATCACCCATCCCCTCCCACTTGTGACTGTATGACTGCAACTTTGTCGGTTGTAGCCTTATGATTTATATTTACTGTTTCCTAGTATGATTTGATTGCTTATTGTACCCTATGACTATCATTAAGTGTTCTACCTAATGATTCTTGACTCTTGACGAATGTATATTTTCTTTTATGTATACTGAGAGTATTTACACCAAGACAAATTCCCTGTGTGTGCGATCACACTTGGCCAATAAAGAATTCTATTCTATTCTATTCTATTCTATTCTATTCTATTCTATTCTATTCTAATTCTATTCTAATTCTAATTCTAATTCTTCTAATTCTAATTCTAATTCTATTCTATTCTAATTCTAATTCTATTCTACTCTATTCTATTCTTATCATAAACAGGAGATAAAATGTCCCTGCAAAAGAATTGACAACATCACAGATACCAAATTACTTTAAAGAAGTAAGGAAAATTAAATCCAAATCCAAATCCAAATTTATAATTCAGCCTTAGGATCACTGTACTTGGAGAACTTTATATAACAGGATGAAGATTTTGCACAGGTAATCCTTGACTTAAATCCGTTCGCTTAGTGACTGTTTGATGTTACAATGGCACTGAAAAAAGTGGCTGAAGACAGTTTTTCACATTTACGACCGCTTTAGCATCCCCGTGGGAATGTGATCGAAATTCAGACCCTTGGCAACTGGTTCATATTTATTTTTGCGATAAGCAAAAATAATAAGCAAAGTCAATGGGGAAGTCAGATTCATTTTACAACCGTGTTACTAACCTATCAACTGTAACAATTCATTTAATAACTGTGGTAAGAAAGGTTGTAAAATGGGGCAAAATTCATGTTCAGAGTATTGCAGTGTAAATTCAGCGCCAATGCTCTATCATGCAGCTTCTGATCTGCAGCTTTCAATGGTGCCTGAGGTGGATTTCAACAGTATTCCAAAGCTCTTTAGCTTTTAGGACACATTCTATCTTTGCAGCCCAAATAGTATAGTTCTTCTGACCCAAACGGGGTAGAGAGCTCTCTTTAATTTTTTCAGCCATTCTGCAAAGCCTCTTGCCTTGTTTCTTACTTTTAAAACAGGCAGTCTCTCAGCTTTAATTACAATTCAGTCTTTTTCTGGGCCCTGTTCAGAGTATTGCAGCGTAAATTCAGCACCAGAAAAGTAAGCACAGATGACTGAGGCTTCCTTTAACTTCTTTATAAACATATAAAGTAAATTTTACAATACCAGTTGTAGATTTCTCCAACATGGAGCAAACTCAAACAGAAGCTGACATATTACAGGTTCAGAGCAAAACAGCAACTCAGGAACTCAGAAGCAGACATCAGTTTCACTTTAGTTCAGCAGGCAAGCAAGACACACAGCAGAGGAGAGAAGCAGTTACATTTTCAATAGACAGACTCAGAACTCAACATAGCTTCAGAGCTGCAGAGCTTAATATATAGAGCCATGCCTAGGCTACTTTTAGTTTCAGTTTCCAAACAGTCCTCATTGGCTGACTTAGTTGCTATGCCTATTCATTGGCTGACCTTGTTACCATGCTCTATTCCAGTTCATAAATATACTCTGACAATTCACTTAAGAACTGTCTCACAGCAAAGACATTTTGGGCTCCCTTGTGGTTGCAAGTTGAGGATTACCTGTAATATTAAACACCGTACTTTCCCTGGTGTAATTTTTGTCGTCATCAAATATAGAAAGATACATTCAGCCAATTGGGAAAGAAAGCTTTTTGCTGCCAATCCTGTAATTTTCAAACTTGGCATTTCTGGAAACCATGTAACCTTTCACCAAGAGATAGTAACACCCCCAACTTATAAACAATTGCTGTAAGTTTACCACCCACGTACAAAGACCTCATCGCTGATCTTTCTGAGATGGAAACCAGGAGCAAAATGTTAGTACTGTACCATCTTATTTACAGAATTTTGTCTGATTTTCCTAGGGGGTGTGGTTTTAGAAAGGGGGTGCCCATTAATACATGTCCTGTGTGTATACATTCTCCTAAAGGGTCTGCTCCATCATCTAAACACAAGGCATACTCAGTAGGCAAACAAATAGGAAAATATTCATCCTTTCTTTACTTTTGGGAGTTAGTTTAGTTTACTGATTAGCCCATATAGACCATATCAAAGTGCAGGCTACAGGAACCAGGAGCACTACTCAGGTGATCCTGAGGACACAGATAAACCTCCAAATGGCCTCAATGACCCTCTGAAAGGATGCAAATGATAAGCTGTCTGCAAGGAATATAAATCCTTCCATTCTCCACTATCCTGTCAGAACTGAAGAAGCTTCTTGGATGAGAAGAGAAATGTCTTCAAAAGGAAAAAACAAGAAAGTCCAGTTGCCTCCTGAAAAAGCACCTTTGGCACAACCATGACCTGGAAGACTGAGAATCTCTACAGATATCAAAGTGCAGAGAGTTCCAAACACAAATTATTAATAAAATACCTTTCTTTACAGAACTTCACTGAGAAACTGAAAAGAAAGTTGGGATTAATGGATTATAGTGGAGCTGTTCTTCAAATTTTGCACCATTCATTCATTCATTCATTCATTCATTCATTCATTCATTCATTCAAATTTTGCATCACTCATTCATTCAAATTTTGCATCATTCATTCGAATTTTGCATCATTCATTCATTTGAATTTTGAATCATTCATTCATTCAAATTTTGCATCATTCATTCATTCATTTGAAATTTGTATCATTCATTCATTCATTCATTCATTCATTCATTCATTCATTCATAAATTCATTCATTCATTCACCCATCTATTTACATCACCCCTCTCAATACGGCTGCACATCATCACAAAACTATACAGGTCACTTACAACATTTGTTTAGCGAATGGTTCACCATTTGTACCTGAAGTTCACCATTTGAGCTGTGAACCTCAACTTCAAATGTTAAATTACAGCGGCACTGAAAAAAGTGACTTAGGACCGTTTTTCACACTTACGACCATTGCAGTGTCCCCATAGTCATGTGATTTACATTTGGATGCTTGACAGCCAACTCACATTTATGATGGTTTCAGCATCCTGGGGTCACCACCTCTTCATCCTAGGGCACGCAGGGGGGAATGGAGAAGGGAGCAACGTAGGTTGTGTGGCTTATGAGGGAGGAAAGGGCCCTGATTCCCTTCATTAGTTGCAGCTGGGAACACAGTGTATAAAAAAGGCAAGCTGTGTGCAGCAAGCTGTTGAGAGCAAACGTGACTTTACCTTGTATCATTGTGGCTTATCTGTATTCCTGATGTCTTCCCATCTGTGTGAGTTTTGCCATGCTTTCAAGTTTGAAATTCCTGCTCCTGCCCTGCCAAACTAATTACTTCAGTTTGGTTTGTTTGGATTTTTAGTTACAGTTTGTGTGTACTTTGTTTCGGACTGAATTTTCTACAGTCAAAGGCTGTTCCTGGGAGAGTTTTTCTCCAGCCGAAGGTAACCTGGACAGTGAGGGCAAAGTTGGAGATAATAAAGGGGCTCTTCTTGCTTATCTGATTGTGTTGCCTTTGTGCCACACCCTGGGTCATCACACAGTGTTCTAATTCAATATTATTGCCCAGGGTATCATGGTTTCTTTGACCATTTCTTCTTCCAGTTTAAATCTCAGGAAATAGTTATATGCTTTTTGTTATCATTTTCTCCTCCATCCCCTGTATTATTTTGTCAAGTTCTTGTTGTTCCTTCTAAAAGCCATATTTTTCTAGATCCTTTTTGTATCTTGCCTGAATCTGCAGATACAGCCACCAGTCTATATCTATTCCTTGTTGTTTTAACTTTTGGTTTATTTTTAACTTCACTTGGGCATCTAATAGTTCTTTGTACCTTACCATTTTATCTAAGTCTAATACATTTGGGTATATCTCCTCATCACTCCTCATCCCTCCCACTTGTGACTGTATGACAGTAACTTTGTCGCTTGTATCCTTATGATCTATATTGACTGTTTTCTAATATGATTTGATTGCTTATTGTACCCTATGACTATCATTAAGTGTTCTACCTTATTATTCTTGTCTCTTGACGAATGTCTCTTTTCTTTTATGTACACTGAGAGCATTTGCCCCAAGACAAATTCCTTGTATGTCCAATCACACTTGGCTAATAAAGAATTCTATTCTATTCTATTCTATTCTATTCTATTCTATTCTGCATTGTATTTTGTATTTCTATTTTATTCTGTATTACTATTCTATTCTGTATTTCTATTCTATACTATTCTGTGTTACTATTCTATTCTATTTCTAATTCTAATTCTAATTCTAATTCTAATTCTAATTCTAATTCTAATTCTAATTCTAATTCTAATTCTAATTCTATTTTCATTCTCATTCTATTCTATTCTATTCTATTCTATTCTATTCTAATCATGGCCTCTATAGTTGATAACCAAACTGTTATTTTAATATAATGATTCTTCTTTATGCTTTCTCGTAGCATTTGAGAGGACTATCAAAAATAGAAAATGAATACGAGAAACCTAATTACCAGATGACATCCTTCACCCAGTTACACCGAGACCTTCATTTAAAAGTTGCAAACAAAGGGATTGGCATAAAGGGGTTATTTCACGAAGAATATAAAGACGAACGATTGAGGGTACAAGGTATGACTGGTCTAACAAAGAGAAGGACCAGGAATGACAGGATAGAAGTCTTCCAATACTTGAAGGGCTGTCACAGAGAAGAGGGGGTCAGCCTATTCTCCCAATCGCCTGTAGGCAGGACAAGAAGCAGTGGGTGGAAGATCATTAAAGAGAGAATCAACCTAGAACTAAGGAGAAATTTCTAAAGTGAGAACAATTAATCAGTGGAATGACTCGCCTGCAGAAGTTGTGGGTGCTCCAACACTGGAGGTTTTTAAGAAGAGACTGGACAGCTGTTTGTCTGGAATGGTCTTGTTGTGGCCTGTTGACTGCCCCCCCTTCAAGCAGCCGAATCAGAGGAGGAGGAGGTGCTGACTCAGGGTCAGCATCAGGACAATCTGAGAACTCCAAGGAGGACAAGGGAATGGAACTGTCACAGAGAGAGAGACAGAGGCAGAGCCTGGGCTGTCTGTCAGCCTTCAGATGGAGAATCAACAGCCCCCAGGTATGGAGGTGGCTGATGAGGAAGAGGAGGAACAGCTGGGTCCAGTGCCTGATACATGAATGTGCAGAAGGCAGAGGAGAGAAGAGCATCTATTCTATTCTATTCTATTCTATTCTATTCTATTCTATTCTATTCTATTCTATTCTATTCTATTCCATTCCATTCCATTCCATTCCATTCCATTCCATTCTAACCCTATTATTCTACATTCTGTGTTTTGTATTGTAAACGTATCAAGTTAAGCTTGTTGTACAAGCACCACTGCAGAATTAAAAACACTTTATCATAGGAGCTTCTTTTACTATCCCGGAGTCCAATAAACACAGGCAGCATCCCGAATTCAAATAATCAATGAATGCAGAGTACAAAACAGTTCAAATGATAAGATTAATCTTGGTTGCCCCAGATCTCTGCATTCACCTATGTCAAACAAGGTCTAACAGGGTTCCAAGCATGTTTTTTTAATTTAATTTTATTTATTTATTTGATTTGTGAATCGCTCAACAGCCCCCAGGTATGGAGGTGGATCGCTTACAAGATAACAGGTATAAGTAAAACATAGTCGAATTAATAAATAATAAATTAATAAATAATAAAATAAATAAATAGTTATGAATACATGAAATGGATACATACAAGAAAAATAAAAAGTAACAATAGGACAGGGACGGTAGGCACATTGGTGCTTTATGCACCCTACAGATCTCTTAGGAAAGGGGTGAGGTCAATAGTAGACAGTCTAAGGTTAAAGTTTTTGGGGTTTGGAGAAGAAAACCACAGAGTCAGGTAGAGTATTCCAGACATTGACCACTCTGTTGCTGAAGTTGTATTTCCTGCAATCAAGTTTGGTGTGTTTTTAGCCATTTCAAGCAAACACAGGTTTACCCTCAACCCACCAGAGAAAGATAGGGAAAAAAGTAACAAGGACTCTACAAATGACATTCCAGTAAACATCAAAATGCTAAATATTTAATACGGTGGGGGAAAAAACTGAAATATGTGTAGCATTCAGCAAAGAAATGAAGGCTTTTGTTCTTGTGGCATTGGTGAAGGAAGGAAAAGAGGTTTGTTTGTTTTAACATAAAGGCACCCAAATCAATATTTCACGATAATCAAACCAAGCTTCATAAAATTCTGTTCCCTGGTCCCCAACATACAAAGCCAGCAAAACAGCTTCCAGGCAGAAATTGTGTGTGTGTGTTTTTTAATAGTCTAGATGTCACACTGAATGAAGGCTAATCTAGAAGGTATGGATTTTATTATATTAATGTGCTGAAGTCTATATCACCTTAATCTTATCACGTTAGCATGTCAGCAGGAACTTGCAGGCACAGGCAGTCCTTGAGTTATGACCACAGTTGGAACCGGAATTTTGTTTGTAAGTCATGACGGTCATAAGTCGAGGCAGTGATGTGACTGGACCCAGTTTTACAACTGTTTTTTTTTTTGCACAAGCAGCTGTTCAGTGAATCCTGCAATTCAAAGTCTAAATCCATTCTACCAATTTGCCAATTTTTTTTGCCAGAAACTAGTAGAAAACAATAGAAACCAGTAAAAAAAATATTGCATGTTGTGATCACACAACTAGAGGATGCTGCGATACGCTGTCAATGTGAACCGGTTGCCAAGCATCTAAAATCTGGTCATGTGACTAAGGGCAAGGAGGATGGTACAACATTTTATGATGGCTGGATGTGTTGTAAAGCATCCTTTTCGAAGACATTGTAATTTGGAATGGTCCTTAAATGACCAGTGGTGGGATTCAAATTTTTTTTACTACCGGTTCTGTGCACGTGGCTTGGTGGGCGTGGTGTGGCTTGGTGAGTGTGGCAGGGGAAGGATACTGAAAAATCTCCATTCCCTCCCCACTCCTGGGGGAAGGTTACTGCAAAACCCCCATTCCCTCCGCCCCCCACTAACCTGCTTTCCAGCTCTGTTCTCCTGTGCAGGGCAACCAAAGAAGACCCAGCCGATCAGCTGGGACTCGGGAGGCAGAGAATAGATGGGGCGGGCCAGTCAGAGGTTGAATTTGCTGGTTCTCCAAACTACTCAAAATTTCCGCTACCGGTTCTCCAGAACTGGTCAGAATCAGCTGAATACCACGTCTGTAAATGACCATTCATAAATCAAGGACTCCCTATATTTAAAATAATTTCACCCTCGATTCTGATAGAGCAACCAGGATGATTAGGAGACTGGAGACTAAAACATATGAACGGTTACAGGAACTGGGCTTGGCTAGTCTAGTAAAGAGAAGGACCAGGGGAGACATGATAGCAGTCTTCCAATATTTGAGGGGCTGCTACAGAGAGGAAGGGGTCAAACTATTTTCTAAAGCGCCTGTAGACCAGGCAAGGAATAATGGATGGAAACTGAACAAGGAGAGATTTAACCTGGAAATAAGGAGAAACTTTCTGACAGTGCAAACAATCAACCAATGGAACAGCTTTGCCTTTGGAAGTTGTGGGAGCGTCATCACTGGAGGCTTTCGAGAAGAGATTGGACTGCCATTGGTCAGAATTGATGTAGGGTCTCCTGCTTGGGTGGGGGGTTGGACTAGATGACCTACAAGGTCCCTTCCAACTCTGTTACTCTGTAATCTGGCTTTTCTTGCCTAACATTTTAGCTCAGGTTTTGCAAAATTCCCTGGATTAGCGAAGGCCAGCAAAAGAATAAGCTACTTCCCCCGTCCCAGATATTAAATGGGAGATTCTTGTTCAAAGACATTCATTAGTTGAGACGGCTTTAAAAAAAAACAGTTGGACAAATTCACAGGCAGAACTGCCAATAGTTATAAGCTGAGCTCCTACGCTGAACATTCATGCTTGGAATTCCCTCGGAATCCAATTACGAGAGGCATAAATAATAAAAAGTGGAACTGATGGGGAAGATCTTTTTTTCATCTGTTCACTTTGGGGTTATTGTAGTTGGGGCCTTAAATTATAGTCCATCTTTCTGATGTTCTTAACCTGCCTTTAGCCTCCTTTTACTATAAAACAAAAGACCTGGGCAGCCTTTGGTAAAGAAACCATTAACTTCAAACAAATCAGAACTCCATCAAAGGTGCACTAGGCAGCACGTAAATTCAAGGCAAATTGACTATGGAGATTCTCAGTCATCCAGGTCATGGTTGTCCCAAAGGTGCTTTTTCAAGAAGCAACTGGACTTTCTGGTTTCTTTTTGAAGACGTTTCACTTCTCATCCAAGAAGCTTCTTCAGCTCTGTCTGGATGGTAGGGAATGGAAGGATTGATACCCCTTGCAGACTTTCAGGTCATTTGCATCCTTTTAGAGAGTCATTGAGGACACTTGGAGGTTTATCTGTGCCATCAGGGTCACCGGAGTGGTGCCAATGGGTGTGAGGCCTTCCTTTGGCCAAAACATTATTTTCTGTTTGGGTAAGATCTCTGTCAGACAAATTTCTCACCCATCCGTCACTTCTGTTGGCAGAATGAGAAAATTAGATTAATTTCACAACTGAGGTTTTGAACAAGAGAGTGGAACAAGAGCTGAATTCACTTCTACCCACAGAGGTATTGGAACAAGTCACATAATTTATAAAGAAGGCACAACTAACACCGCACAACAAGAGCAAAGAATGACAAAAAGGCAAATTTTCTACCCTACAGCTTAGACAGGAAAAACCACACAAAACTGGAAAAACAACACAGATGGACAGGGACACGTCTCAGAAAACAGAATGATTGGTGAGAAATCTGTCTGACAGAGACCTTACCCAAACAGAAAATAATGTTTTGGCCAAAGGAAGGCCTCACACCCATTTGCACCACTCCGGTGACCCTGAGGACACAAATAAACCTCCAGGTTGCCTCAACGGCTCTCTAAAAGGATGCAAATGACCAGCCATCTGCAAGGAGTATAAATCCTTCCATTCCCCACTATTCAATCAGAGCTGAAGAAGCTTTTTGGATGAGAAGCGAAATGTCTTCCAAGAAAAACCAGAAAGTCCAGTTGCCTTTTGAAAAAAGCACCTGTGGTTCAAGCCAAATTTAATTACAGTCATCTAGCACAGTATTTCTCAACCATGGGAACTTGAAGATGTTTGGACTTGTTGGCTGGGGAATTCTGGGAGTTGAAGTCCATGCAAGTTCTCCAGATTGAGAAACAGTTGTAGAACTTGAAGGAAAAGATGAATGGCCCTTTCAGGAAAAAAAAACCCCTTCCTTTTCAGCATATGACATAATTGGTGGTTTTGTTTTTCCCATTCAGAAACAGGCAGACCTTGACTTATGACCACAACTGAGCCCAAAGTTTCTGTTGCTAAGTGAGACAATTGTTAAGTGAATTTTCCCCCATTTTAGGACTTTTTTCTTGACACATTTGTCAAGAGCTGTTGTAAGTCGAGAACCACCTGTACAGTTATCTAGAACAGTATTTTTCAACCAGTGGAACTGTCAAGCCGTTCTCTGAGACCATTGGCAAGGCTTGAAAAAACTTTTGCCAGGGAGTAAAAATTCTTCAAACATCCCTGCTAATTAGAGGTGATAGACCGTGTTTTTCTTTGCTGTCAATGTTGATAAAAAATAGACCCGGAAAGTAATCTAAAAACATTTTTATTTATAAAATAAGAAAACCTACACGGAGCTACATACTTGCAACCTAATCTCCATCAAGGCATATAGAAAAAAAACAAAGGAAAATTAAGAAGTTACAGGAAGTGAAGTATAAACTTTGTACACATGCGCAGTGGATCAAAACATCACAAGACTTTCTTATCTCATTACTATGGAGACAAGATAACACAGTGCTGGCTAGCAGACACCTGCTTGCTATAATATGAGCTTAGAAGCTTGAACAGACAAACCAAAAAAACGCAGTGACAGGAACTTTAATATATGTGGACTTTAACTCCCAGAATTCCCCAGCCAGCAATGCTGGCTGGGGAATTCTGGGAGCTGAAGTCCACACAAGTTTTCCAGATTAAAAAAAAAACATTGATCTAGAATTTGAAGGAAGAGGTGAATGGTCCTTTCAGGAAAAAAAGCTTCCTTTTCTTCAAATGACATAGTTGTGGTTTCATTTTTCCCATCGAGCATTTTTCCCTGGTCATTTCCTTTTATTGGACTAATTTATTGGAGCTTCTTAAAACCAAATATTTTCACTGAGGCTTGCTTGACTAGCTGGGACTTCCTTGCTGTTTAATAAATTAAAGCAGTAGGTAATTCCACAAGCTGTTTGCGGTTCTGTTAATTTTTCTAGTTGCTGCACATTAGACACTGTGCACAGCAATTACCATCAGTAAATCTCTTCAACCTTGACTTCAAAACTCAAACGGCTGCTCGGAGTTGCAGAGATATAAAAGCTAATAATGTGCCCTGCTTGGGAACAGTGAGGGAGAGCCCAAAGGAAATCATTTCCTTCTTGTAGATGCTGAAAAAGTTCTTGTTGACTTGAATACTATGGATTTTAAAAAAAAAAAGGACATAAAATATCCCATTACAAAATGGCGGCTTCTATTTGTGAAACCCTTCAGTCTCTTACTGGAATGCTGATAATCATTTAGCTTCTTCTATTGGGCCTTCTTTCTACCTCCCTTTTTCCCCCTTGGTGGAAGAACTGAGAGCCAGAAATAAGCTTTGCTTCACTTAAATCGTACGCCGGTATTACAACTAATTGCAGTCCAGGGTGTTAAATGTAAACCATTTTACATTTCCTTCCCATCCCCCAATCCCAATATCTACCAGAATTTTTCATGAGGAGTAAATAAATAAATCTTAAAACCTGGAGCAAGCACCTCCATATCTGCTCAGAGATGTTCAAAAGTAGTTTTTGATTTGATAAAATTGCTAATATATTGAGGGCTGACTAAAGACATCGCTGCTAAAAGTCAAAGGCAAGATGACACTCAGTGCTATTCCATATACAGATTCCAGTTGGATTTGTCAATGGAGCTGTTGTTTAACATTAGTGACAGCACATGCAATTCACTATAGCTGAAAACGAGAACCGTCCTTAAGAGATATGGAAGAGTTTTGTTAATGTCCTTACTATTACTCTCTAAAACATAAGGGTTTTTTCCTCCTCCAGGAGATCTAAAAGACATGGGACACAATCCGACACACATTTCTGTCCTAAATGCTGGATTAAGTTCCAAAATCACCTCTGGGCTTCATAATTGAGAAGGTTTACATCTGGATAAATGTTCAAGAGAGAAACAGAATTGGTTAAGGATGTTTGCCTTGAGAAAGGTGATGGAGACCTCTTGGGCAGTGACATGAGATTACTCTTCAAGTACCTGAATAAAATTTTAAGTGGGAAAAGATCCAGATTGGTTCCTGCTTGATCCAGAGTGCCAGATATGAAACAATCAATCAAATCACAGCAAGGAAGATTCCGATGGAATGTTAGAAAAGGCTCTCTACCGGTAAGAGCCATGGGACCAATAAACTGGAGAAGTGTTAGAGATATACATGCAGAAACCATCTGCCTGGAATTGTTTAATTTGGATTCCTGCCCAAAACAAGCAGTTGAATTCAGTAGCCTAAATGAATCTCTCGACTCCATGATTCTATAATTTGGTGGATCTCCCCAGTTCTAATCCAATTCTCCAATTGCCACTCCATATTCATTACCTCTCATTGGTAAGTTTCACATGCTCCATTAGAAAGCACATAGCACTTAGCAATAGCACTTAGACTTATGTATTGCTTCACAGTGCTTTACAGCCCTCTCTAAGAGGTTTATAGAGTCAGCATCTTGCCCTCAACAATCTGAGTCCTCATTTTACTGACCTTGGAAGGATGGAAGAGCGAGTCAACCTTGAACCAGTCAGGATCGAACTCTTGACTGTGGGCAGAGTTTGCCCACAATACTAGATTCCAACCACTGTGCCACCACTCATATCACTGGGATGGCTCTTGAAAATATGATAGAAGCTCATTCCATTCATCAATTAATCAATTCACACCTGATATGGATTCTTAGCTGTTGCATAAGTTACTCTGATTGTTATTGTTAGGCTAAATTTCATTTCTCAATAATTTTCTATGAGTTTTCATTTCAGTTGATAAAAGAGAGCAGAAAATAATTCAAAGTTAAAAAAAAAGACTTCATGAGAAATTAGAATGGGTGTTCTTCTTTTATTAACATGAATGTGTGTAAATGCTGCTGTCAACTCATAAAATATTTCCATGGTCTTTTTAGAGTTGCCAACAGAAAGGGAGTGGGGAGCAGTGCAGCAGCTTGCAAACCGAAACTGCATTCCATAAATGTTTTCAAAGATAGTAACTAGGTGACTGAAGTTTCTGCCGCGCAAAATTCTAACTGGAGAATATGATTGATGATTCTTGGCTATGGATGTGTCCCATTGGAGAATATGAATTATGACACACCCAGGGAGTGGGGAAAACCAGGGTCAAGGATGACAATGAATGATGTGTCTCAGAGTCGGCTACACTCAGGCAGTGCTGGACAGTTTAACTCCCAATAAATCCTTTTAAAGTTTTGGAAGTTTGGCTCGAGACTCATTATTTAAATGGGGGGGGGGTAACTGCTGGAATCCTGACAGTTACATTTCCCATTGTACAGGTAGTCCTCAACTTATCACCATGATTGGGCCCCAAATTTATGTTGCTAAGTGAGACAATTGTTAAGTGAGCTTTCCCACATTTTACAACCTTTCTTGCCACAGTTGTTAAGTGAATAACACAGTTGTTAAGTGAATCTGGCTTCCCCGTTGACTTAGTTTGTCAGAACATCGCAAAAAGTGATCAGATGACACTGAGACATTGCCACCATATAAATATGAATCGGTTGACGTGTCTGAATTTTGATCACTTGACCATGGAGATGTTACAGTGGTCGTAAGTGTGAGAAATGGAAATAACTCACTTTTTTTCAGTGACTTTTGTAACTTCAAACAGTCATTAAACAAACTGTTGCAAGTGAAGGGCTACCTGTATAATTATCTGCTTAAAATCCTACAGTCTCCCTTGGTTTTGGGTGTTCTCACGAAACCCCAAATCCAGCGGAGAACTCTTTTTCATGGTTCTTTTTTCAAATGTGACTGCTAAGAAGAAGTGCTTCCCTTGGGGACCTTCTCCTTAACATTGGAAGACATCCTCCGATCCATTTCTCATCTCACAAATTTGAAGGAGATGTTTAAAAGGCCATTTTTGCTCATTTGTAATTAGAAGGGAGGGAGGGGATACATATTAAACGTTCACAGTGGAGCTGTAAATATGCATGCCTAACATTTAAAAATAGGCCATAATTACAATTTGCCACATGTTGTAGCTAGCAACAAAGCCACAATACATGACAGGCTGGCTGTCTCAAACTAGAATTAGGGCAACCTTGAGTACCACATTAGAGAGAAAGTACTCCCGTTAACTTTTAAAATACATTAGCGGGCGCAGGGGACTTTCAACAAAATCCATCTGAAGTGTGAAAAGGACCAAGACATGGCCACATCCATACTGGAATGGTTTTGTGGACATTTATTGATTGGGTTGCAAAGATAGCATGAAAAGAAAACGCAATCCAAAAAAGAGAGATAGGAGGGGCACTTTGAAGTGTGTGCCGTGTGGGAGGAAATGTCTGAAGCACTTTATTTGGTTGCAGTTCTGGAAGAAAATGCGATGAAGATTATTGTTTTCCACAGCACCAGAAGGCAAGAGAAGAAGCAATGGATGGAAGCTAACCAAGGAGAGAAGCAATCTGGAACTAAGGAGAAACTTCCAAGCAGGGAGAACAATCAACCACTGGAACAAAAGTTGCCTTTGGAAGTTGTGCGAGCTTCATCACTGGAAGCTTTCAAAAAGAGGCTGGACAGCTGTTAAGTTTGCATGAAGAGTCAGACGCGAAGAGCTTCAGTGAAGAGTTTATTAGTGGCTACAGCTCGAATGGACCCGTCTTGGCTGGGCTACGGCTGCTACTTATAGCCAGCAGCCGCAGTTGCCAGCCAATCAGAGTGCAGGGTTTTCCCGCACTTTTCAAACCAATCCTATTTGACATTTTACAAGAACAATTCAAACTAAACCAATGACATTCAAACCTACATACATAACAACAGCCATCTGTTAGAAATGGTGTAGGGTCTACTGAGCAGGGGCTGGACTAGAAGATGACTTACAAGATCCCTTCCAACTCTGTTATTCTATTCTGTTCTGTCCTGTCCTGCCCTGCCCTGCCCTGCCCTGCCCTGCCCTGCCCTGCTGCTCTACTCTATTCTGTTCTATTCTATTTATTTCTATTCTGTTCTACTGTTCTACTGTTCTATTCTATTCTTTCTATTCTACTCTACTGTACTCTGAATATTCTCTACTATTGATATCTAAAGTTTGCTGTCTGTTTGTTCCCTAGAATGTGGACCCTCCCTCCTGGGAATCCAGACTACATTCCACCCCATCTACATTTGCCAGCTTGCTTGTCCTCTTCTTGAAACAATCCCTATAGACTGTCACATCTTCATGGGAAATTCAACCAGGACAGCACTTGTTTGCGTTTCAATGAAAGCGTTTAAAAACATCAATCACTATAGACAGGCCAGCCTTGCAAAAGCCCATTAAACCGATGAAGTTAAAAAAAATGACTCTGCTAAGTGTGAAAATTCAGGAAAAATGGCTACCCTGTTGTTGACTAAAACAGACAAGAGTTACTTACAAGGGAGGCTAATCCATTTCAACCTGCCAAGTCTATATTTCACATTTGATTAAAAACCTAGCACTTGGTAGGGATGGAAAAAATGCTGATGCCAAATCAGGACCTGTCTGCTTTGCCTCTTACCAACAGCTTTTATGAGATTGCTGGGCCTGGAAGAAACATTAATTTACACTCTACGCTTTTCCTTCCAGTATTAAATCAGCCTCTAGGAAAACATTAACTCAAAAACAAACTAGTTAGTCTGCTCCAGTGGTGGGAGATTCCAATTTTTTTTACTACCGGTTCTGTGGGCATTGCTAGGTGGGCATGCCCAGGGAAGGTTACTGCAAAATCTCCATTCTCTCCCCACCCCACTAACCTGCTTTCCAGCTCCCTTCTCCTGTGCAGGGCAACAAAAGAAGACCCAGCTGATCAGCTGGGACTCGGGAGGCAGAGAATAGATGGGGGTGGGGCCAGTCAGAAGTGGTGTTCCATACCACTCAAAATTTCTGCTACCAGTTCTCCGAACTACTCAAAATTTCCACTACTGGTTCTCCACAACTGGTCAGAACCTGCTGAATACCCATCTCTGGTCTGCTCCAGCTGGTAGGTTATAAGAGAGACAGCAGAGTTCACTGAAATCTAGGTTGTCCTAAAGGTGTTTTTCAAAAGGCAACTGGACTTTGTTTTTTCCTTGAAGATCTTTTGCTTCTTATCTAAGGAGCTTCTTCAGTTCTGACTTCAGGTGACTGAGAATCTCCATACACATGAAATCTTGGATGTTCTTGATAGATCTCATCCAGAATGAACATACATCTTGCACCCTGGACCATCTGAAACCCTATATATTTTGTCTTGCCCCTTTCATTCTTCTTTTATCAATAGTCGTATCTTTCCTCATGGCAATAAACTAATTTCCATTATAGTAGTAGTAATAATAATAATAATAATAATAATAATAATAATAATAATAATTACTATAATGGAAATAATAATTATTTAATAATAATAATAATAATTATTATTATTATTATTATTTATTCGACTTGAATGCCGCCCTTCTCCCTAAGGACTCAGGGCGGCTAACAATAAAACAACACATATTTACATATAATTTACCTAAAAGCAAATTAAACCTAAGCAAGTCGAGATAAGCAATAAAACATTAAAACCTTAAAAATTAAAAGTTAAAAGCCCCCCCGCCCGGGTCATTCCAGGCCAGCCTGTTGAAACAACCAGGTCTTCAGGTCCCAGCGGAAGGAGCGGAGATCAGGGACCAAACGGAGATCCACGGGGAGCTGGTTCCAAAGGTTGGGCACTCCCACGGAGAAGGCCCTAGCCCTGGGAACCACCAGCCAACAATGCCTAACCGACGGTATCCCAAGGAGGCCCCTCCTGTGGGAGCGAACAGGGCAATCGGAATGTGATGCTGGCAGGAGGCATTCCCGCAAGTACCCTGGACCCAAGCCATTTAGGGCTTTATAAGTTGTTACTAGCACCTTGAAACTAACCCGAAAGGCAACTGGCAACCAATGCAAGTTGTGCAGGAGGGGTGTAACATGGGAGTATCGGGATACTCCCATCACAGCGCGCATTCTGCACCAGTTGTAACCTCCAGGTAGTTCAAGGGCAGCCCCATGTAGAGAGCATTGCAGTAGTCAATTCTGGAAGTGACGAGCGCATGAGTGACCATTCAAAGGGCACCTCACCTTGTACACCTCACTTTGTTTCATGGAGCGGTTTACAATCATCTTCAATGAAATATGGCAGGAGAATCAAGAATATGGCCCTTTAAAAGGGAAAGCAGCATAAAAAAAAAGAATCTCTTGGCCAAATCTATTTTGGCTTTTTTCAGAGAATGAAAGAATGGCAGAATAACAGAGTTGGAAGGGACCTTGGAGGTCTTCTAGTCCAACCCCCTGCTCAAGCAGGAAACTCTATACCATTTCAGACAAGTTGACCATCCAATCTCTTCTTAAAAGCCTCCAGTGTTGCAGGACCCACAACTTCTGCAGGCAAGTTGTTCCACTGGTTAATTGTTCTCACTGACAGGAAATTTCTCCTTAGTTCTAAGTTGTTTTCTCTCCTTGGTTAGTTTCCATCCATTGCTTCTTCTATTGCCCTCAGGTGCTTTGGACAATAGGTTGACCTCCCTTAGGTATTTTAACTCCAATCTCTTCTTAAAAACCTCCAAATGTTGGAGCATCCACAACTTCTGCAGGCAAGTTGTTCCACTGATTGATTGTTTTAATGGTCAAGAAATTAATAACTGTATCACTAACAGCTTAGTGATTCACTTCATAGCCACGGTCAGAAAAGTTGTAAAATTCTCTTAACAACTGCCTTACTTGGCAAGATGAGGTAGACCGGTTGCTTTTGTGGTGTGGAGATAATAACTTGGTCCTCAACACCAAAAAGACCAAGGAGCTTATAGTGGACTATAAAAGGAACAGATCAGATATCTAGCCCGATCAGACCGAGTGGAGCAAGTGGCCAGTTTTAAGTTTCTTTCCAGGTGTTACCCTAAAAGAGGATCTGACCTGGGGTGCTCACATTGCAGCCCTGGTCAAAAGGGCCCAGCAGAGATTATACTACCTGAGTCTTCTCAGAAAACAACAACTGAATGAAAAACTGCTGGTGACCTTCTACCGCTGCACCATAGAGAGTATCTTAACTTACTGCACCTTTGTATGGTTTGCCAATTGCACAGTAGCAGATAGGACAGCACTCCAGAGGGTTAATGTCATTGCCCAGAAGATCATTGGTTTCCCTCTCCCCTCTTTGGAAGAGCTTTACAGCTCCCGCTGCCTTAAGAAAGTTCAAAACATCCTCAAAGATCCATCTCATCCTGGGAACCCTTTTTGAACTACTACCATCTGGCAGATGGTACAGAATAATAAAAACAAGGACAAATAGGCTGAAAAACAGCTTCTATCCCAGGGCAGTAGCTCTTCTGAATTCTACTGTATAGTGCAGTGTTGGTGTGGTGTTGGGGTTTTCAGTTCAATGTGTGGAGTGTGAAGGATGTGTGTTTGTGTTTATTTTCATGGTCATGATGTGCATTGAAGATGGTGTTTGATTTCGTTGTATGAGGTGCAATGACAATAAAGTAAACTAACTAACTAACTAACTAAATAACTAACGGATATTTAGGGTCAATTGCAGTTGCAAATTGAGAACTACTTGCAACATAAACAATGCCCAAAGTAAATGCTTAGAGAGGGACTTCCATCATTTGTTAACCATTGCTGTAAACAGCCTTTCTTTGTTTGACAATCCACAAGGTGCAATGACCAGAGAAAACCCTCAAGGCAATGTCAGTCAAGAGCTAGGAGAAGGTCCTGCTGGTAAGAATTTAAGAAGAATTCTTCCAATCAGGCCAAGGGTCTATCTTATCTCCTATTCTAGGCCACTTGGGGACAACCAGATATTTATTCTGCAAGCCCACACACAACTCACAACTTGTTATTACACTGTTGCTTCCTAGCAACAGAGCACAAGCTATGGCAGATTTCAAATGGATAGAAACAGCCATGGAGTCAACATAAATTTTAGTCCAATGGAGATTATCTTCCCATGAATGTAAAAATGGGACACAAAATGACTCTGCTTTCAAGCAAGCAGAATGGAACTGGAAGGGACCTTGGAGGTCTGCTACTCCAACCCCTTCCTCAAGCAGGAGACCCTCTCCAATTTGACACAAGTGGTTGTCTAGTCTCTTCTTATAAACCTCCAGTGATGAAGCACTCACAACCTTTAAAGGCAAGCTGTTCCATTGGCTAACTGGCCTCACTGTTAGGAAGTTTCTTCTTAGATTGCTTCTCTTCTTGATTAGTTTCAGAGTAGAGTAGAGTAGAGTAGAGTAGAGTAGAGTAGAGTAGAGTAGAGTAGAGCTGGAAGGTACTTCGGAGGTCTTCTAATCTAATCCTGTACTAATGACTGTACAATTTGAGACAATTTGTCTGTCCAGTGTCTTCTTTCAGAGACAAGTGCCCAAACTTCTAAAGGCAAGATCTTGCACTGGTTTTTTCAGGACTACTTCTAACACTGTGGACCGTAACAACTTCAGCAGAGTAGTTGTATTAAGCAGAGATAAAAATGAAGGATACAGCAGAGCTTTGGCTGTGCCAGCTTCTATGTACAGGTATTTCTCGAGTTACGACCATAATTGAGCCCAAAATCCATGTTGCTAAATGAAACATGTATTAAGCGAGTTTTGCCCTATTTTACAACTTTTCTTGCCACTTTGGTTAAGCGAATCATTGCATTTGTCAAGTTAGGAATGCGGTTGTAAAGTGAATCCGGGTTAGGGTTAGGGTTAGGGTTAGGGTTAACCATGGATTTTGGCTTGTCAGAAGGTCCCAAAAGCGGATCATGTGACCCCAGGACACTGCAACCATCATAAATATGAGTCAGTTGCCAAGCACCTGAATTTTGATCACTCTGAAAGTGTGATCATAAAGGTCGTAAGTCCCTTTTTTCAGTGCCGTTGTAACTTTGAACAGTCTCTAAATGAACCGTTGTAAGCCGAGGACTATCTGTGCGTGGGAATTCTGTGTGGTACAGGTTGTCTTCAACTTACAACCATTTGTTTAATGGCATCCCCAATGGTCACATGCCCAAAATTCAGATGCTCAGCAACTGGCATGTATGCTTTCCATGTCCCAGGGGTGAATTTTGAGCCCAAAATTTCGGTTGTTAAGCAAGGCAGGACATTGCAACTATCATGAGTCAGTTGCCAAATGCATGAATATTGATCATGTGACCCCAGAGATACTGCAACGGTTGTAAGTGTGAAAAACTTAACTTTTTTGAGTGCTGTTGTAACTTCGAACAGTCACTAAATGAATTGTTGTAAGTCAGAGACTACCTGTATTTAAAGTATCTGGAGTATTGGAATACAGATTTGTTCAATATCACTTTTCTTTACTTTTCTTTTTAAAAAAAAGGAAGGCAGGGATTTAAAAATTGATTCCTGAGTAGAAGTTTCTCTTTGTCTTTACCTGGAAATGGTGGGCACATCAAATGCCCACATCCGCATGAAACGGATTCTCAGTCTTTGTTACCTAAAAGATGAACTCTTTCCTAACCCTAAGGATTCAAGAATTCTCCTTCTGGATGAGGAATGTCAAAATGTAAAGCCTGCTTTCATTTCCTCCCTCTGGCATGTACCAACTGAAAAAGTGACACATGGTAAAGAAATAAAAAGGCAGTTCTTGCTGACTAACAAGATTGGTGGAAAAGAAAGGCATGGGGGTTACAAGAATTCAAACAATTGAACCATTCCTCATCTGCAACCCATATATTTCAAAGGACGTTAAAGTGGAAACTTCTTTATGATCTTCTTAACTTCGCTTCTGTGAACTTATGGTGGGTTTTCTCACAGATAGTTCTTTCAGCTCTTGAATATTCATCAGTCTGGATGCAAACCCTTTCCTTTTCTTTTCGCTCCTCCTTTCCAGGGACTCTTCGGAAGGCTTTTCCTTTTCAAGCCTTTCCTTTCCTTTTCTTCTCATTTTCCGGAAGATTCATTCCGGAAGGAATCTCCCTTCTGTTTAATTTTGTTCTGATTTTCCTGTTTTTGATTCTGGATTTTGATTATTTCAGAGGATATTCTCTGAGGAATTATTTACTTTTCGAAGGAGATTAGAGGAGGAGGAGAGGAGGGAAAGATGGCTGGATTCTTTTAGGGATTAGAGAATGGAAACAAGGGAAGGGCAGGGAAGGGAAGGGAAGTGGCAATAAACCGTACTAAAGGGACGGCAAGCGAAAAAGGCCAGGAACGGGAATTGGCTTGAACCGATGGAAAGCACAGAATCCTCCTTCAAGATTCAAATAAAGAAAAAAGATGAAAGAAATCAGGAGTCTGAGGTTTTGAAGTTGTCGAATTCGAAAAACAAAGGCAGAACAAAGGGCAAGGAGATTTTCGATCTGTTCCCTTCCCTTCCCACTTTCTTTCTCTCCCTTCCTCCTTCCTCTCTCTTCTCTTCCTTCCCTTCCCTTCTTTGCCCCTCCCTTCCTTCCCTCCCTTTTATAGATTATTTTCAATTTTCTCCTAATCTGGGCCAATGACCCAGTCACCAGTAACTTATTTCCATAATTCCCAGTTACCCAGCCCACATTCAGCTTAATATGATTGCTTTCAAAATAGCTCTCAGGGTGGCTATTTGATCACAGAAAATCTTTACTAATTAGCTTTATGTTAATAAGGAGAAACTGATTATACCTGGAGGCTACAGCACTACCGTTAGCTCTTCCATCCATCATGGACGTCATATTTCATGCTCTGTGCAGTGTGTATTAACGACAAAAGCACCAAACAGCAAGTGACATTTTCATGGCCTTCTCTTTATGATAATGTTGCTCTTACCAGCTTCCTACTGTCAAGTTTTCCCTGGCATCTGCTTCTAATAAACCTTCCTGTATCCAAAGTTCCTTTTGGGAATTTGTAAAGGAACTCAGATGTTTGCAACAAAGAAACACGGGCTCTACAAGATGCAAATTTATGAAATTACAAACAAGGATAATGAGATGAGTTTGAACCAAGGAGGTGTATTTTCCTCTAGTTTTTTGGAAAGTTGGTTGATCTTACATGTTAAAAGCCACCTGCACATGTAGTTGCAAAGTCAGAGGAGGGGCACCTTAGAGAAAGACCAAAATCATTCTTATTTATTCTGTGCCCCATACATACGAACAGAGAATTCAAGAATTTTAGCATTGTGATGACTAGATCTCTAATTATTACAGAAATATTGTGCATTTTACTATTACATTTATCTATCTATCTATCTATCTATCTATCTATCTATCTATCTATCTATCTATCATCTATCTATGAAAATATCTACAGACCCCTCACATCCTGGACATAAATTGTTTCAACTTCTACCCTCAAAACGACACTATAGAGCACTGCACACCAGAACAACAAGACACAAGGACAGTTCCCACCCCCGAATGCCATCACTCTGCTAAACAACTAACTCCCACAACACTGTCAAATTATTTACTAAGACTGTATTACTGTTATTCCTCTCATCCTTCCTAGTACCTATCTCTGACTATAACCATGTTGCTTGTATCTCTACAATTTATATTGTTTTGTTTCCTAGTATGATCTGATTGCTTATTAGTAACCTATGACTATCACTAAGTGTTGTATCTTATGATTCTTGATGAATGTATTTTATTTTTTCTTTATATCCATTGAGAGCATATGCACCAAAAACAAATTCCTTGTCACACTTGGCCAATAAATAAATTCCAATCACACTTGGCCAATAAATAAATTCTATTCTATTCTATTCTATTCTATTCTATTCTATTCTATTCTCTATATTCTATTCTTCTCTATATTCTGTTCTATTCTTCTTTATGTTCTATTCTTCTCTATATTCTATTCTACCCTACCCTACCCTACCCTATTCTATCCATCCACCTACCTACCTACCTTCTGACTTTCTAACAAACAAGGTCAGCGAGGAAGCCAGATTTACTTAACAACCGTATTATTAACTTAACAACTGCAGTGATTCACTTAACAACTGTGGCACAAAAGGTCATAAAGTGGGACAAAACTCACTTGACAACTGTCTCACTTAGGAACAGAAATGTTGAGCTCAATTGTGGTTGTAGGTTGTAACGATACCTCCGATAAACATTCCTTCCATGACTTAATGTTAAATCATTGATTAAAGTTTGAAGAGTAAAAGGTCCAAGACTGAACCTCGTTCCCTAGATGAATAATCTCTCCAGTTTGATAAGGAACTGAAGATGAGCACCGTTTTATTTCAATTTTCAAGCCAACTGGTATCCATTTAATTGACACAAAATCCCATCCAAGCAGAATGTCATATTGTATCCTTTGTCCAACGTTTTGTTGAAATCAAGTTATGTTACATCCTCACCATTCCCACAGTCTACTAAATGAGCTTGCTTTGATCAGATATATTCATGGCAAATCCTTGGCAAATAACCCATTGTGTTCTTCACCATGGTTTCTAGAATGTTCCAAAATTAAGTTGGCTAGTGTGCATTCCCCTTATCTCCATTTAATAGTTAGAGATAAAATTAGTTCTCTTCAAGTTCTTGGATTTCAAGAAGAAAGTCTCTTCTCTTTTAATTCTTGCTGCAACTTCCTGTCCTTACAGAATCACTCTATATCTTGTAGGAAGTTAGCACCCACCCCTCTCCTAGAAAAATGAAATATCCTAGGAAATATTAAAAAGGCAGAATATTTCCCTAAAAGAGTAGAAACTCAGAAGCAGAAACTCACCTCAGAAGCAGAAGCTCACCCCCACCTTTTCTAATGGACCTAGGCCAGTCTATTTTACATAACAAAGATCTAGTCCAGGTAGAGTTATAATAGGAATTGTCCAAAGCCCTTTCAATACATCATCATCCAGCAAGGCTCAACCAAGCCTGGGACTCAGGACAGCCTACAAAGTTGCCCCTGCCTTGCCCCATGGGTGTCTGACAACCAATCAGAATACAAGCTCAAATTCAAATCAACGTTAAAACCCAGGCACCTCAGCATATTAGTCCTTTTCCTTTTTTTTTTCTTTTTCTTCACCCAACATCTTGAAGCATGTGATCATCCTTTTCACTTTGGAGCTCCAAGCCATGTTGTCCTGTCCACCATTAAACCATCTTTCCAAACAGCCTCCATGTTCCAGTGTCTTTTTCCCCACTTGGAACTGAACCCGGAAGGAGAATTCTTCCAACAATTTAAAGTATCTTTTTTCTTCCCTTGAAGTCTGAAAGTTTGCTTCTTCATGATAGCTCCAAAATTGTTCTCCCCTCAATATAAAAATTTTTCCAAGTTCCACCTTGGAGCAGGTCATATTATGAGATGATACCTTTAATACCATCAAGCAAGAATATCTTGCTTGCCAGAAAGTCCCAAAAGGTGATCAGATGACCCTCCACTGCAACCATCATAAATAAGAACCAGCTGCCAAGCATCTGGATTTTATTCATGCAGTTATGGGGATGTAGTAATGGTCGTAAGTGAGAAAAATGTGTTAGATTTTGCAGCAATTATTCAAATCCAGAAAACACACACAGATGACTGATTCAACAGGATTCATTAACTTCTTTATATACATAATAACATTTGAAGTAAAGTTTACAATACCAATAGTAGATTCTTCCAGCGTAACACAAGCAAAAAACAAGCAGATGAGAAAACAGCAGAGAACAGTTTCAACTTCAGGTCAGCAATTGCAGACCAGACTCAGAGCTTCAGAGCTCAGAGCTCAATATAGAGGCACTATAGGCTCCTTCTAGTTTCAGTTTCCAAACAGTCCTCATTGGCTGACTTAGTTGCTATGCCTATTCATTGGCTGACCTTGTTACCATGCCTCTTCCAGTTCATGAATATTCTGACAAAATGGTCATACGTCACTTTTTTCAGTGCCATTGTAACTTTGAATGATCATTAGACAAATGGTTGTAATTCAAAGATTACCTGTATTATTCTTTCCTCTTTCCCTTTTGATCTCTCAGTTAACTGACTCCAACTCTTGAATTAAGAGAAAACGTTCTTAAGGTTTTTCCCAACAAAATCCGCAAGATACATTCTCTGGCTAGATATTCTTGTCCTCAGTTCTACTCAGAAACTCAGTGGAGTAATTTATGTGACACATAGTAAATCTTTAGAGAAATTACCTCAGGTCTTTATCTGGGCGGTTAATGTGAACTAATCAGGTCTGGAATGGATTTCCCAATTTAACCCAACATTTCTACTAAAAGGGCTTGTTGATTTGACTTGCTCGTTTTTTTTTTTAACCATAGACAGTGAGAAACATGCCAGATATATGGGCTCAAGAGAATGTGTTACAAGCACTGGATTTTAAAGGAAATATATGGAATGACGATAATGGAAACAGAAAGAAGCAGTCCATTCATTCTGCGTGGAGAAATAGGACAGAAGCATTGAAAGTATTTCAGTGCCAGATTTTTTTTAAACTATGGGCAATATACAATGTAGAGATTTGTCCTGACATTATTTATGTTCAATCTTTCTTACTTGAAATACAAATACAACAATGGAAGTGAACTCAATATTTAAAGTACTGGCGATTTCATTGACCTTCTCCACAGTATGCTAAGTTAAATTGTGGAGAAACCAGAAACACTTGTTAAGTAAGTGGATTGTAAAAGCAATATTGACCTTACTCGTTAAATGCCACGTTACTCTTACATCTTTACACTTCATAAAAACCAAACCTTGGTTATAAACCTTTTAATTGCTAAGAAAAACCAAGGTTCACACATAAAGGTCCTATTAAACTGATCGATTGCTAAACAATCCTATGCCCAGGAATTTTTAGCGCTTGCTCAGAGTTCAATAAGCATCAATGGAATACAAGAGACTGGAGTTAGTCCACTTGTGGCTAAGTAAGGATTCTAGGCTGATCTCTCTCTTAACTCCACCCCCAGGCTTTCCCACTGCTTCCCCTACATCAGAGGCGGGCTCAGGAATTCTGGGAGTTGAAGTCCAGAAGTCATAAAGAGGCCATCGTTTCCCACCCTTGCCCTACATTGGGGTGTCAAACTGGTGGCCCACAGGCAGGATGCGTCACATGTAGGCCATCCCCACCCCACCTCCGTGAATGGGGAAACATCATGAAACATCTTGTGACGGCAACGTGATACCATGAGTTTGGCACTCGTGCCCTACATCATCTCCTGAAAACAAATCCACTTCCTGTAAAAAGATGTTCAAGGCAAGAAGAAGGTTGTTGGAAAGGGCTCGGTCTTCACTACTCATAAATCAATTTGAGAAGACATCCGCTTTGCTTTCTGTCTCCTTTCTCTCAGAACTGTTCGTTTTGCTACTATTGGTTGTGGATTTTAAGCAGAGGAGAGGAATGGACTGAGAATATGTGTCAGGCCCTTGTTGGAGTCTGATTCTGAGGGGGAGATTAAGCAGCTGACAGGGAGTGGGAGTGTGGCTCTGATGGCTGTAGAAGAAACGGGGGAAGGGCACAGTCCATCTGGCATTCAGAGGAAGACCCAGGCCCATCCCCTCTTATCTAGGGAACAGGGAGGACTGGAGAAGGAGCAACGTGGCTACGAGAGAAGAAGGCCCTGATCCCTTTCATTAGTTGCAGCTGGGAGAATAGGATATAAGTGAGACATTTGGACATGGCTCCTTGCTGGAAGCAAAGCATGCACTATCTTGGTCTTTGGCGTCCTCCCAGCTGTGAGTGCTGTGTTATCCTTTGAAAGTCTGCAATTTATCATCCTGGCCTGCCATGTTAATTACTTCAGTGTGGTTTGTGTTGGTTTTTTTTTATTTCTAATTATCTTTACTTTGGGTTCAGACTGCATTTCTGCCCTTCATAGACTGTTTTTTGAAGAGTTTGTTATCCAGCCGAGGATAATTGGACATTGGGGCCAAGTTGGAGACATTAAAGGGAATTTATTCTACTTTGGTGACTTTGTTATTTTTGTGTCATGCCCTGGGTCATCACAATATGCTTTGGGGCTGGGAAGAGCCAATGGAGGTGAAAGTGCAAAATCTGAGGTAGAAGCAGCGGGCTTTGTGGAACTTTGGTGAAGAAGATGGAAGGAGGAGATGGAGGCCACTTAAAGGTAGTCCTTGACTTACAACCATTCATTCAAAGTTACAACAGCACTGAAAAGTGACTTATGACAGTTTATCATACGGCTGTCGCACATTGTGGCCACGTGACCAAAATTCGGACGCTTGTCAACTGGCTCATATTTATGACTGTTTCAGTGTCCTGGGATTATGTGATCTCCTTTTGCGACCTTCCGACCAACAAAGTCAATGGGGAAGCCAGATTCATTTAACAACTGTGTTCCTAACTGCGGGGATTCACTTAACAAGAAGGGCAAGAAGGGTCATAAAATGGGGCAAAGTTCACTTAACAACTGTCTCAGTTCTCAGAGGAGATTTTTGGGCTCAACTGTGATCGTAACTCAAAAGCTACCTGTAAATTGTTCCCGTCATCCCTTTTATAAATGTCAGGGGGCTTCTTTGCTTTGTTGAAATGAAGGCTTGCATGACTCCTGGATTTATTTGGTAACTTCTCAACTTTACATCTACTACCCTGTTTTCCCCCAAAATATGACCTACCCTGAAAGTAAATCCTAGCTTGATTTTTTACATGTGCATCCAATATAAACCCTACCCCCAAAATAGGCCCTAATTAAGATCCCACCCACTCCAGAATGCACGGGTAAAAATTAAGCTAGGGTGGGGATGGGGTGGTGGTGGAGCTGCCCTACTACTTATCTTTGGACAGTTGTAGCCAGGCCTTGCACACCACAACACCTGCCTTGCTGGCCCATTTCTTCTGCAGCCAGCAAGACTGGCAAGGATTTCCTGAAGGCCTCTGTAGCTGAGAACAAAGCTGTGGATCGATCCAGAGCTCTGTTACTGGCTGCAGAGGCCTTCAGGAAAGCCTTGTCAGCTGCAGAAGAAGTTCCTGAAGGCCTCTGACAGCAAAAAGGAGGCCGGGGCAACGTGCACAAGTGAGGTTAGTCAGTGGATGACTTCCCCCCAAAATAAGACCTAGTGCCTTTTTTGGTGGCAAAAAATTATAAGACAGGGTCTTATTTTCAGGGAAACATGGTATGCGGTGGCACTGTTAACAACACTGATTATCTCAAGGATGGAGGAGTGACCAGAGATTTATTTTCCTTAAACTGTCAATTCTAACATTACAAAGCATCTCGTTGCCATAAGGTTTCTTTTGATCTTCACACAAGCTTTTTTGGCTCAACTCAAATGATCCGTTTTTCCCTTTGATCTCAATTTTCCTTTACAAGTAACCATGCCTTTCCTCTCTTCTCTACTGCGTGTAAATGATGAAGAAGTGGCTAATCTATCAGGGCAACACTTTGAGAAGGAGAGAAAAGAAAGAAATGGTGGTGGATGGGAAATGACTGGCTATCAGACATGGTAAGTAATTGCATTACATTAAGAACAAAGGAATAACAGAATTGGAAGGGGGCTTGGAGGTCATCTAGTCCAACCCCCTTTCGAGTAGGAGACCTTGGTAACCTTGTAGGGCTACATACAGGAATGTAGAAATGGCTTATTTAGACTTCTTTGAAGACTCTTTTTAAAAATTCACATTTATATGCCGCCCTTCTCCAGAGACTCAGGGCGGCTTACAATTTTTGGAGCACAACCCAATGCGCTCAGCAATAGCCTTCATTCCATTGTATATGCCTGCTTATTACTAAGCGGCATTTTTACAAAGTCAGCTTATTGCCCCCAAAAATCTTGGGTCCTCAATTTACCTACCCAGAGAGGATGGAAGGCTGAGTCAACCTTGAGCCTGGTGGGATTCGAGCCTGCACTAATTGCAGGCAGCTGGAGCTAGGTGTTTAACAGCCTGCACCACCAAGTCTATTTAGACAGATAGTCTAATTTGCAACCATAATTGAGCCTGGTCATAAGTCATGGCAGTCATTAAGTGAGTCGGCACATGTTGGCGCTTGATTTTATGTCCTTTATTGCTATGGTCATCAAATCAATGCAAAACTCCAGCCATCACTAGAAAGATTCCTGTTTGGAAATCTCTTTCTCTGCCCGTTATACAGCTACAGGCTATGCTGCCTCTTATCTGATCATTCCCTAGGTGGGATTTCTTCCCCACTCTCTTATCTTCCAAGATCACCCCCACATACTGTCAGCTTTTGAGTAATGCATCCGCCAAAAGCAGAACTCCGAGGCAGGTAGATTCCTCAAGGAACATTCCTCATGGAACATCATATTGGCACAGCTGGTGAAAATGAAAATTCCCACGATTTTCACCTAATTAAAACAGCAAATATTTCCCTCCTCAGGTGTCATTGATCAAATTGTCCAATGAAAGTAGCTGGCAGGCTGCTTGGTCACTCCTCCGCTCCTTCAACTGCCACCTGTTGAGATGACCTTGGTTCCCACAAGAAAACTTTTTGTTTTGACTGTTAGCCGGTCTATCTACTTCCCCCTCCCTTCCTCCTCTTAGAGTTCGTGGCAACTGGTTCACATCAGAGTTGACACATACGATTACAATCCACATATATGCTATGGCAGGGGTACCCAACTGTCAGAAAGTAGAACTTTCTGGAGTTACTATGCAGTTTACAAATTAGTGGAGTTTGATGGGATGATCAAATCCACCAATGACAGGGTGGCATTGAGCACCCCACTGTGATACTGTAGGACACGCCCCTAAGTATAAAAGGGGCTGTCAACTGTCATTTTCAATGAGGAGATTCTGAGGGAGATTGGAGATACTGAGAAGATCCAAGACTCTGAGGAGATATTAGGATCTGACAGACTGAGGTCTGTGTATGAGAAGATATAGCAAAGAGATCTGAGAGAAGATCTATAACCTAAAGAGAAAGGGACTTTCTAAAGAGGTTAGCTATATCTAAGAAGAGGTTATGAGAGGAAGAACTGTGAATCTCTCATAGAAACTTCTAGTTCCTTGAAGGACTATTTAAGAGGAACGAAAGAAGAAAAGACTCTGTATATATTTAAGAATAATATATTTATTGATTATTCTGTTATAAATAAATCTGTTTTGATCTGACACAACTTGGCATTGCAATTTATTGAATGACTCTGTGAAATAGATATAGGTTTAAAGATCCAGGCCAAACTCAATTAATATTATTTAACACCAACCCCCAGGGTGGCGACGCAGAACCGGGCTGCACAAGCACTGGGCGAATGTGTGCAGTTGAGCAAGTAATGGACATGTACATGAAGCACGATGGGACCATCTCCTTCCCCCCTCGCCGCCAGTCCGTCAAGCCAGAAAGGTTGAGGACCAGTGTTCTATGGCAAGAACTAACTATGTTATGGTTTAGCATTACGGGAAAACCCACAGGTCCTCAACTTATAACCATTCATTTAGTGACCATTCGAAGTTATAAAAACACAGGAAAAAATGACTTATGACTGCTTTTCACACTTACGACCATTGCAACATCCCCATGGACACGTGATCAAAATTCAGATGCTTGGCAACTGGCGTGTACTGATGACGGTTGCAGTATTCTGGGATCACGTGGTCTCCATTTTGCGACCTTCTGACCAACAAAGTCAATGGGGAAGCCAGATTTACTTAACAACTGTGTTACTAACTGAACAACTGCAGTGATTCATTTAACAACTGTGGCAAGAAAAGTCATACAAGAAGCAAAAACTTAACAAACTGCCTTGCAAGTTTCTCAAATCCTTATCCAAAGGATTTGGGAAGTGAGTTGCCTTGAGTGGGATTGTCTGGCCCAAAGTCATGGAGTGAACTCTGTGGTTGAGGAGGGAATTGGAGTTGGGATCCCTTTAATCAACAACAATGCACTAACATTATGACAATAAGCCCTAGTTTACGAATCAAAGTGGCTTGATCAGGGGTGTGAAACTCGATTTCATTGAGGGCTGCATCAGGGTTGTGTTTGACCTTGGGGTGTGTGTGGTAGGCATGGCCAGCATTACATCACTCATGTTGGGGGGGCACCTGTGGCGGCCCAAGCACTCTGCCAGGAAAACGGGCTCGTGAGCTCATTTTCGGCTGGGACGGCCTCCTGCTACCCTCTGCCAGTGGAAATAGAGCTCGGGAAAACTGCACCCAGTCCTTGCAAGCTCTGTTTTTGCTGGCAGAGGCATCGTGGGCCGGTCCTTCACTGTTTCGAGGGTAGCCCCACGGGCCAAATCTAAGCACCCTGTGGGCTAGATCCGGCCTCCAGGCCTTGAGTTTGACGCCATTGGGCTAGATAAACAGAACCTCTTTCTCACAGTCACTGCCCAGAGAAGTACACAGTTAAGCAATCAGATTTCCAGCGCTCTGAAAGACATAAAATAGTTTTTACAAATGTAGCTTGATGTTTATTTATTAAACATCAGCAAACATCAGGTCCATTTAGCTCAAACAGCAGGCAGGAGGTGAAAAGGGCAGCCAGCTTAACATCAGCAGTCTACATTTTCTGCACTTACATGTCTCAAAAAGGAAAGATTATTTTGGAGCAGCTTGAAATAATATGGTAAGTAATTAGTATGGACAATCTTATGGAAAAACTCTTTTTTCCTTTGGTTATTCTCTGTTGAGCCCTTTTATGTATGTTAGAGAAGCATAAGAGAGGGGGGAAAGGAAAACAGGTGATTCTTTCTCTATTCTGGACCAATGCAAAACTATAGGAAGGGGTGGTAAGTCTTTTAAAGCTGGTCTAGTGGTTAAAGCACCAGGCTAGAAAGCAGGAGGCCATGAATTCAAGTCCCACCTTAGCCACAAAAGCCACCTTTGGGCCAATCACCAGGGGACAGTGAGCTCTAGTGCTGCCTTAGCCATGAAAGCCAGCTGGGTGACTTTGGGCCAATCACCAGGAGACAGTGAGTTCTAGTCCCGCCTTAGGAATGAAAGACAGCTGGGTAACTTTGGGCCAATCACCAGGAGACAGTGAGTTCTAATCCCACCTTAGCCATGAAAGACAGCTGGGTGACTTTGGGCCAATCACCAGGAAATGGTGAATTCTAGTCCCACCTTAGGCGTGAAAGACAGCTGGGTGATTTTGGGCCAATCACCAGGAGACAGTGAGTTCTAATCCTGCCTTAAGCATGAAGGTCAACTGGGTGACTTTGGGCCAGTCACTCTCTCAACCCAAATCACCTGACAGGGTTGTTATTGTGGGGAAAATAGGAGGAGGAAGGTGTGTTGGATACATTGGCAGCCTCGAGTTATTTGTAAAAACATAATGAAGGCAAGATATAAATAAATAAAAGAATATAACACTGGCTATGGGTTGAATTCAAACCTAATACATGGCTGAAGATGTGAGCCATTATTTCCAACATATCTGTGTATCTGTGGAAATGGGTGTGGAGTTGCACTATTTGCACACCCAACTGCACTATTGCACCTTTGCACTACTCAGGTGACCCTGAGGCCACAGATAAACCTCCAAGTGGCCTCAAGGACCCTCAGGAAGAGTGCTTACGACCCAATGACTGCAAGGAATATAAATCCTTCCATCCTCCACCACTCAGTCAGAACTGAAGAAGCTGCCTGGGTGAGAAGCGAAACGACTTCAAGGGAAAAAAAATGAAGTCCAGTTGCCTTTAGGGAAAAAGCACCTTTGCGATTTACCTAGATGGTTTCCAAACCAAGTCTTGAACTCACAAATGGCACTAGGCAAATGCTAAAGGTGAGGGTGGACCGACGTACCAGAAAAATATACCAGCCTCTTCCATCCACAAGCCATAAATGCTTTTAAGCGAATCGTCCAGATGGTGCTATCATTTAAAACAAATCCTGCTTCATAAGAGGCCACCACCTATTTATGGCAACTGTGTTTGTGTGGCTGTGTGTTTTCGAAATCTTCGGAATAAAGCATCTTCTCTACTATAATAGCATTACAGCTGGTTGCTACAGAGACCTTGTATATACATTTGACAGCTGGAAAGCGATGGGGATCAAACACTGTAATCTCTCGTTTCCTAAATGCCCAAAGATAACATTTACCAAAGTTCTTTTCTCCTAATAGTCTTAAGGCTTGGATGTGCTGCGGGAGGAGGGGCTGAGGGATGGATATGTTTCTTGTGTATAGGTGCTGATTTTCACCTTATTGAACAACCGATGGTAAATTAATAAGTCTTGTCTCTCCTAAGCTTTTCAAGTAATTTTTGGCATCAGCAGGGAATATCTACAGTTAGTCCTCGACTTACCACAGTTTGTTGAGCAACTGTTTTCAAAGTTACAAGGGCACTGAAAAAAGTGACTTATGACCACTTTTCGCACTTTATTTACTCAGTTTCTATTAATGGAGCCTTGCAATAAAGTAGAAGAGGAGAGAGGAGAGGAGGGGGGGGGAGAGGAGAGAAGAGAATATAGTAGAAGAGAATATAGTAGGGGAGAAGAGAAGAGAAGATAATAGGGGAGAAGAGAAGAGTTACCGTGTTTCCCCGAAAATAAGACCTACCCCGAAAGTAAGACCTAGCACTATTTTCTAAACCTGCCTTAATATAAGACCTACCCCGAAAATAAGACCTAGTGTAAATCTCCAGTTCCAGGAAGACTTTTCAGGGAGCAACCGTGCACCCAAACACCCCCTACACACTCACACCCACTATTTGGCACCATAAATATATAAGACCTACCCCGAAAATAAGACCTAGTGTGTTTTTGTGAGCCAAAAAAAATATAAGACAGTGTCTTATTTTCGGGGAAACACGGTAATAGCTATTTTCCATGAGGGGCTTTCACAAAGAAGAGGGGATTGACTTATTTCTCTAGGGCACCAGAGGGCAGGACAAGAAGTAATGGATGGAAGCTTGTTAAAGAGAGACCCAATCCGGAAACAAGGGAAATTTCCTGACAGCCAGAACAATTAATCAATGGCATAGCTTGCCTCCTGGGGTTATGGATGCTCCATCACTGGAAGGTTTCAAAAATAAACTGGACCACCATTTGACTGGGATGGTATAAGGCTCCTGCCTTGAGCAGGGGTTTAGACTAGAAGACCTCTGAGTTCCCTTCTATCTCTATGATTCTATGATTGACACTATAATTGATTCTATGTTTCAGAAATAACTTATCTGGCCTGATTCCTGTCTGGTGTACCTGGGGAAGGCTGACATCAATCTTGCAAGTCTGAATGTACAAATATTCTATGTTTTCTTCTTCTTAGCACAAATAATACTCAAGAAGTCGGCTTTCCAGCAGGGATACAGAAAGACACCAAATTTCCAATGCTAGAAAAAAATTGTCCTGATATTTGAAATAATCCATCACTACCAGTGGGGATAGGCTACTGGTTTGGACCGGTTCCGGTACTAAAAAAAGCCGACGATCAGCTGAGAGCAGGGGAAAAAAATCATGGGACAATCAGCTGAGAGGAGTGTAGGCATTATATGTGCCGTAATGCTCTTGTCTTGGATGGCAAGCCTCAGATAAGGAGTATTACGTGCAGACACAATGCCACTGGAAGATGAATGAAGTTGCTTTAGAAAAACAAGATAACAGTTGAGCATACAGAGGAACTGGAACATAGGTTAATCCTCAAATAAAGAATAGATGAAAGCTGCTGAAGCAGATCTCAGGCCTCAGCTGATGTGGGGAAAGCTGTGCACCAGCGTTAGGCAAAGCACGCCCACCAAGCCACGCCCACTGAAACAGTGGTTAAAACAATTTGAATCCCACCACTGATCACTACCTCTTGCAACATTCATGCTTGCATTTCCCTAGGTAGATTTTTGGGGGATCTGGGGAGAAGTGAACCAGAAGGCAAGCAAACAGGCAAATCAAAACATGTCTTGAGAAAGTCACATCTCTTTCTTACGGCCCTTTCTGGTGGGGACTAAAACTATTCTGTACACATTCCATGATTGCTGAAATCTGATGAAGTTGAGATGTGATTTTTATAATGAAAACTCCCCAAGGTACAGGTGCACCGCTAAAAATATACCGACATATTGTGCTTTGTCGCCAGGTAGCGTGTTAATGCTTTCTTCCTTTTGACAGAAAACAATGTTATTATTATTAATTTTTTTTTGACAACAATAGCGAAGAAGTCCCTGAAGTCAGGTACTTGGCCTCGGAGATAAATCCCTGACTCAATATTGAAACAAGGCAGGTATGTCATTCACACAACTTATGACTGTAAAAGGAAGAGAAATATATAAAGGGGATGGAAAGGATTCCCCCCCCCCCAAATCACAGAATTAAAATTCCTCATTCGGTTTGAAGAGAAAAGGTAGTTCCCAACTTACGACCATAATTGAGCTCAGCATTTCTACTGCTAAGCAAGATACTTGCTACGTTTTGCTCCATTTTATGACCTTCCTTGCCACAGTTGTTAAGTGAATCAGTGCAGTTGTTAGTAACACAGTGGTTAAGTGATTCTGGCTTCTCCGTTGACTTTGCTTGTCAAAAGGTGGCAAAAATGGATCACAGGACTCCGGGACACTGTAATTGTCGTAAATAGGTGCCAGTTGCCAAGCAATTTTGATCATGTGACCATGGGGATGCTGCAGGAATCGTAAGTATGAAAAATGGTCGTAAGTCCCTTTTTCAGTGCCATTGTAACTTCGGACAGTCACTAAATGAATGGTTGTAAGTTGAGGACTACTTGCATGGAAGAAACATCATTGGAGATATTATTTATTTATTTATTTATTTATTTATTTATTTATTTATTTATTTATTTATTTATAATTCATATTTATATCCTGCCCTTCTTCGGAGACTCAGGGCGGCTTACAATTTTTGGGATGCAACCCAGTGTGCTCAGCAATAGCCTTCCTTCCATTGTATATGCCTGCTTATTACTAAGCGGCATTTTTACAAAGTCAGCTTATTGCCCCCAACAATCTTGGGTCCTCAATTTACCTACTCCGGGGGTGGGTGGAAGGCTGAGTCAACCTTGAGCCTGGTGGGATTAGAGCCTGCACTAATTGCAGGCAGCTGGAACTAAGTGCTAGGCGTTTAACAGCCTGCACCACCAAGGCTCTTGAGAAAGACAGTTGATTCACCTTGGACTAAGGAGTAAGTTGGACTAGATTATTTCCATGATCCTTTTCTGAGTCCTTTACAAATCTATGCTTCTCTGGAAGAGTTCCTTCTGATCTACCAAGGCAATCTTGCCAGGGGTGGGCTTTAAAAATTTTAGTAACCGGCTCTCTGCTCGGTTGCTGGGTGGGCATGGCTGTGGTGGGCGTGGCCCAGTTGGCCTCCTGTACCATGGCAGGGGGCTATTTTTGCCCTCCCTGGGCTCCGGAAGCTTTCCTCGAGCCTCCAGGAGAGCAAAAATGGCCTCCCGTGGCTCCTGAGGCCCTCTGGAGGCCAGAAAGAGGCCAATTTCTGGCCTTCTGGAGTCTTCGGGAGGCCCATTTTTTGTCCTCTCCAAGCCTCTGCATGGCCCCTGTACTTACCTGGCATCCAAAACGGGCCACTTGGGGACTCCTGGGGGGGCAGGGTGAGCGGGGCCAGCCAGGGGTGGAATTTGGGGGTTCTCCGAACCGGCAGTTAAAAATGATAAAATTAGCTACCGATTCACCTGAACTGGGGCGAACCGGTAGCCGCCCACCCCTGAATCTTGCTCTCTCTATCTCAAAATTGTATTTTTTCCAAAAGGCAACTAGACTATTTTTTTTCCTTGAGGAAGAAGTGAATGTTTTGCTTCTCATTCAAGAAGCTTCGTCAGTTCTGATGGCGGGGAGAAGAGAGGATAGGTACTGACAGTTTAGACTGGATGGTGGAGGGATGGAAAGATCGGTTCTGATAGGTTGGTAGGTGCAGCGATGGGATTCAAAAACTTTTACCACCAGTTCAGTGGGTGTGGCTTGGTGGGCATGCTTTGCATGCATACACACACTTTGCGTGCATACGTACACCAAACACACACTTTGCACAGGCGCAGAGGCATTCCAACTCATCTCCTGCAAGCCTGGTCACTTCAGCACCTTCTGTGCCACGCAAAGCAGCTGCATTTCAAAAGCAGAAGATAAAAGTGGGTATGGGGTGCCCGGGTGGGCAGGAGGGCTCAACAGCAGAGTGGTGGAGAGAACTGGTTCAGTCTCTGCTGCTCATCACTGCTATTAGCTTGGCAGAACCAGGCCGAACCGGTAACATACCGCCACTGGGTGGGTGGGAGATGGAAGGATTGTATTTCTTTGCAGACATCTGGTCATTAGTACTCTCTCTGAGGCTTTGGAGGCTGCTTGGGGGGCGTTTAAGATAGGGGCATCAGTTCTCTTCTCCAAAGTCCTAGGGAAGGCGTCTCCAATCTTGGCAACGTTAAGGCTTGTAGACTTCAATTCCCAGAATTCCAAAGCAATCATATCTGGCTGAAGAATTCTGGGAATTGAAACCCACAGGTCTTAGAGTCGCCAAGTTTGCAGACTGCTGGCCTAATGCAAGAGCCAGATCTTTAAAACCCTTTGAAATATTAGTAAGGTGGGAGCAGATTCTGATGAGTTCTGGAGAACCGTTAGTGGAAATTTTGAGTACCGTGTTTCCCTGAAAATAAGACCTACCCCGAAAGTAAGACCTAGCACTATTTTCTAAACCTGCCCTAATATAAGACCTACCCCGAAAATAAGACCTAGTGTAAATCTCCAGTTCCAGGAAGACTTTTCAGGGAGCAACCGTGCACCCGAAACACCCCCTACACACTCACACCCACTATTTGGCACCATAAATATATAAGACCTACCCCGAAAATAAGACCTAGTGTGTTTTTGGGAGCCAAAAAAAATATAAGACAGTGTCTTATTTTCGGGGAAACACGGTAGTTCGGAGAACTGGCAAATACCACCTCTGACTGGAGATTTTACAGTATCCTTCCACTGCCATGCCCACCAAGCCACACCCACAGAACCGGTAGTAAAAAAATTTGAATTATTTCTAGGGCCCTAATAGACACCAGTATTTGTTCAATGGAACCTAGAATGTACCAACAAGAATGATCTTGTATTGGTTGATTTATTTATATATTTGTTTGTTTGTTTATTTGTTCATTTGTCAAACATGTGCAAGATAACAAGTATAGGTATGAACATAAACATGAACAAAGGAAATAAGTACAGATAAATAGGGACAGTAAGACAGGACTGTAAGCATGCTGGTGCACTTATGCCCGCCCTTTAAGGACCTGTTAGGAACGGGGTGAAGTCCACGATAGACAGTTTGAGGTTGAAGCTGTGAAGGGTTGAGGCTGTAACAACGGAGTCAGGTAGGGTGTTCCCCGTGTTGGCCACTCTGTTGTTGAAGTCGTATTTTTTGCAATCAAGTTTGGAGCGGTTTACCTTGAGTTTGTATCGGTTGTTTGCCCGTGTATTGTTGTGATTGAGGCTGAAGAAGTTGTTGACGGGCAAGACGTTGTAGCAGACAGTTTTGTGAACTATGCTTAGATCGGACCTGAGGTGGTGCAGTTCTAGATTGTCCAGGCCCAAAATTTCGAGTCTGGAGAAACAGGGAATTCTATTGTGAGCGGAGGAGTGGAGTACTTTTCTCGAGAAATACCTCTGAACCTACTCAATTGTGTTAATGTCCAATATACTGTGTGGGTTCCAGGCAGATGAGCTGTATTCAAGAATTGGTCTGGCAAAGAAAGATTTTATAAGCCCTAGTTAACAATTCAGTGTTGCCGGAGAAGAAGTAAAAAGTAGCCCCATACCTAAAAGTAGCCCCATATCTAACTCCAAATCTTTGGTGAGGAGGAGGGACATGCTCCTTGATCAATTTGGTCCGACAATCTGGAGAAACATCTGCAGCTTCTGCCATGGACTTCCCACAGTGAAGCATCTGCCACCGAGCACCCAGCAAAACTTGGCAGGATGTGCCACAAATTAATAAAATGTCATTTATTTCAGAGCCAAAATTAGAACATGTGTAAGAACCAAATTGGTTTGCGGTAACAGGAGCTTTGGCATGACCATTATTACATTCAATTATTGTTTTGGAAGAAGGTAGTTGTTCAGAAGAGTGCCAGTGGCTTTGTGCTACTAATTAGTTGTTGTTTGAAAAGAAAAAAAACAAACTTAGCAACACATGGTCTAGCCAATTATCTTGCAAATCCAGATACAGGCAACTCATAAAGTCTATGCTACATCTTGCCTTGGACATAATTTCCTTTGGTCACTCAAGGTCATTCCATGTTGCTAGAAACGATGGTTCAATCCACCATCAACCTCAAATGTTATTCAAGGGAAAGACAAGCAAGCAATATATATCTCCCTCCAACATGCATAAACATTTCCCTGGGATGGATGAGCATATTTTGGAAAATTCAGTTTCATCGTGAATTCAAGTCAAGAGACATACTTCTCAGTTTCCTCCCTGGAGGCACAAATAGTTCCCATGCCCGTGAAGACCTGATGCATGAACAGCTTCTCAGCCTATGAATGTGTTGGACATGTTTGGACAACTCAATCATGTTTTGAAGAAGGGGGAACCAAGGGCTGAGAAGGAAGAAGTTCAACTTTTAGGAGAGGGGTCAGCAACCCATGGCTCTGGAGCCACATGTGGCTCTTTCATCCCTCTGTTGCAGCTCCCTGTTGCTGGTTGGTAAAATGAAAAAAGACTCCACACTAGGAGGAGACTTTATGGTTGGGGAACTGGACTTTTGGTTGGCAGAGGAAAAAGGACGCCACAATAGAAGGAGACCCTATGGTGGGGGAACTGGACTTCTGGTCAGCTCCAGAATTGAACAGGGGCTTCTGATTAGGACCGATGTAGCTCTTTGAGTGTTTAAGGTTGCCAACCTCAGCTTTAGGAGATGGGTCTCTCCATAGTGTCATTTGTCCAGAAATATAGGTATAGGGCAGGGGTGTCAAAGTCAATTACATTGAGGGCTGCATCAGGGCTGTGGTGGACCTTGGGGGAGGGCAAGTGGGCATGGCTGACTGGGTGGGCATGGCTGACTAGGTGGGCATGGCCAGCTTGATGCCACTCCCCAAACCGCTGGCATGATTCCTTTTCGTACTGGGAAGAGTATGCTGAAGCCATGCTGGCCCAATGTTTCCTCTTTGCATTGGGTAGACTGGGCCGAAGCAACATGGGCCAGCCCCTTACATTTTCCAGGACATTGCAAGCTGGATCAGGCCCGCGGGCCTTGTGTTTGACACCACTGGTATAGGGTCTTCTGCTTGAGCAGAGGGTTTCAAAGTCTCTTTCAACCCTGTTATTCTATACTAGCTCAATACCCATGCTTCGCTATGAAACTATGTGGTCATTCCCAGAGGGATCTTCAGGCTGCAGGGGTCCCTCTCCAGCCAGCTGAAGGGGGAGGAACTCCAGACAACAACAACCAGTCACTGGATCCTTATGACAGCCAGGGCGAGGGGGCAGATGACCCAATGGTGAGTGGACCGATTCCCCCTTTCGCTTTCCCATAGCTATGAATGCTGTTCACAGTAGCACAGGAATAAACCCCTTCAAAGTCGTGCTACGTGGAGCTAGTAGAGCCATGTGGTGGGCATAGTTTTTGGGGAGGAAAATAAGGGGGGGAAATTCTGCCTCTGCCTACCAGCATTCATCAGTATTCATCTGCCGAGTGTCCTGTCTGTGTGTGAGAGAGTTGAGGGCTGTTTGGAAAGTGAGACAGTATTTGCTGTGTGAGCAAGAAGGAGACAGCAAGGAGCCTGGCTGTGACTTAGCTCAACTGTTCTGTACTAAAGCTGATTGCTGCTGTGAAACTGAAACTGAAGCTCCTCTCCTCTGCTTGTGTTTTGCATTTGGAGCAGATTTCTTTTCAAGTGGGGAGGGGGAGTAGAACTCCTTAGCATCAGAGCGTGTTAATAATAATATAGGAAATACTAATGCTCTGATAGTCATTTCGAACAATCTTTTCTTAGTGAGCACCTAGAAGCCAAGAGGAATTTATGGACCAAATTTCAAGTTTGTAGGCTTTACAGTTCTGGAGATTTTGTGATGATGCGTGAGTGGTATTTCACTTTTATATATATAGATTCTATAAAACTGAAACATTCACATCAAGCCCTGATGGGCAATTGTTGGCCAATCCCAGGTCAACTGTAACAGGACGGGGAAAAAGATCAAGATGTTGGTTGCAACCATGTGATCAAGCCCCCCTCCTTTTCTCATACGTGTCCCAACGCTTGCTATAAAGGGATGAGTCTTGATTGCCCACTCATGACTGACATCTTATCTTTTGATATCCTTCCTAGCAGCAACCCTACTTAATAGATATCTTGAGAATTATGAAATAATCCTGCATGGCACGTCTAGGAACAAAAGGTCAATTTTATCAAAGACAAATCAATTAGGCTGTTCTCCACCCCCATCTCTTGCAACTTCTTTAGCTTTACCTTAAATCTTTTTTTCCCTTCCAGACAAAGCAAGAGAATGCAGAATCTAATCTTCTATGATTTTTCTTAGAAAATCTGTAAGCCAAGAAGCATATTTGGGGGGAAATGATGCTAGAATTTGGCCTTTTGCATTGCAGAATCCATTTTTAAAAAAAGGCTCAAAAATAGGAATAGTTCAGTCTGACAGGCCCTTTGACAAGGGATCATGGGCAGTATGATAAAATGGTTAAAGTTTTAGACTGACATTGGGGAAATCCAAGTTGCTCTCTCTCAACCCAAACCTGGTATACAGGCTTGTTGTTGTGATGATAAATTGGAGGAAACACAATCACCTCAACCCCTTGGATGAAAGGTGGGACACAAATCTGATAAATAAATAAGACTTCGTGTTAGGAGAATATAAAAAAGATGTTGAGAGTCTAGAAACAGAACAGAAAACAGCAACAAAGATGATTAGGGGACTGGAGGCTAAAACATGTGAAGAACGGTCGCAAGAATTGGGTATGCCTATTTTAATTAAAAGGACTAGGGGTGACATCATATTTGAGGGGCTGCCATGAAGAAGAGGGGATCAAGCTATTCTCCAAAGCACCTGAAGGCAGGACAAGAAGCAATAAGGATGGAAACTAATCAAGGAGAGAATCAATCTAGAACTAAGGAGAAATTTCCTGACAGTGAGAACAATTAAGCAGTGGAACAACTTGCCACCAGAAGTTGTGGATGGTCCAACACTGGAAGTTTTTAAAAAGAGATTGGACAACCACTTGTCTGAAAAGGCATACAGTTTCCTGCTTCTTGTCCTGCCTTCAAGTGCTTGAAAGAATAGGTTGACCCCCTCTTCTTTATGGCAACCCCTCAAATATTGGTAGACTATTATCATGTCACCCCTAATCCTTCTTTTCACTAGACTAGACATACCCAATTCCCGTAACCTCTCTTCATACATTTTAGCCTCCAGTCCTCTAATTGTCTTCGTTGTTCTTCTCTGCACTCTTTCTTGAGTCTCAACATCTTTTTTACATCATGATGGCCAAAACTGGATGCAGTATTCCAAATGTGGCCTTACCAAGGTATTATAAAGTGGTATTAACACTTCATGTGATCTTGATTCTATCCCTCTATTAATGCAGCCTGCAGCCTAGGACTCTTGCTTGACTCAAGAAATGAAGTCTATGTTGTCCTTCAAACTATTCCTCCCAGCAGCCATTTTATTCCTTTTGAACACAAATTGTATTTGCCCTCCCTGCACAGCTTTAAAACTACAAGCTTCTTGAATTTTGGGGGGCAGGGGGATGGGGAGGTGGTAGTGGACCAAGGCAAGATATATTAAGAACATTCATGAAAGGGAATGCATGTTGAGAGTACTGAGGTTCATCAGTTATAGCAGAGGTCTCCAAGCTTGGCAACTTTAAGACTTGTGGACTTCAACTCCCAGAATTCTCCAGCCAGCATTAAAGTTGCCAAGTTTGGAGATCCCTGAGTTATAGCTTTCATCCAAACACTACTAGCAGTATGTATAAATCAAGTATGGGAAATAAAGGAACGAGTCAAGGGACACAAGAACAACCCAATAAAGTTAATTAAATTTAAGAAATATCTGCGAGGTTTGAGATGATTAGATCAAAATGTCCCAGACAGTATCATAGATCAGTTACCCAATTATGAATCCGGATTTCTTTCAAGCCATCTAACGTAGTTCTTGGTTCAAAACAGAAGATGAGAAGGACAAAGAATACCAAATTATCTTGCATAATTCAACACTTAGGCTGAACTGAAGTGCAGATGGAAGAGTTAAGCCAAAGGCATAATAGAAATGTGTGGATGTTGTAGGGTTTCCTATTTTTTTATTTTTTATTTTTTTGCAGGAAGAGAGGAAGGATGTTTGTGTGTGGAAAGATTTCATCACACAGCTGTTCTTGGAACCAGTTGCAAACATGAGGGGCTGCAAAGGAGAACACTCTGGGGTATAAACAGCTGGTTGTTTGCTAAAAGATGTGATTTTTTTAAAAGAAATCAATCGTTACATTCAACATCTTTGACAACAATAGAAATAAATAAGTCTTGGGAGGGATTGTCTTCCCAAATTCAATTGTTGCATACCTTCCAAGACTTTTCTGGCATCGGAATTTTTTTGGGCAGTTGTAGAAGGAAAGTAACATATATTTTGAGGAAGGGTTTATTTATTCAGCAAAGACAATGCTCTTATTTAGAGCCGTATAGTTTGTAATGCCACTGCCTCGTAAGCAAGTTTCTAAAAGACAGATAGAAAGGAAAACAATGAATAAGTCTCTGTTTAAGAGAGAGCAAATGTATCCATTAGCTATTTCTACTGCTCTATAAGATATGTTGGTCTACATTTCCCAGACTTCTCTGGAAGAAGATCCCAACAAACTGGGATTGTTGGTAGCTGTAGCCCAACACAACTGAAGAGCATCAGATGTGACAAAACTGAAGTACATAGAAGTATTCCTGTTGACATTACTGTCAACCACATGTCAAGATATCTCAAGATATTACAGCAAGTCAGTTAAAGACCCAACAGCTACATTTGCTTGACATGGCTAATCTTGGTTAGTTTTAACTTAAGTTGTCTGTATTTAAAAATACATACACCCAGCATTTTTTTTATTAGTTTATGACTAAATGCAGCATGTAAACACCAGAAAATGAGTTCCTTCAGTAACTAATCTAAGTGTACTACAAAAATATGTACTGTTTGTTCATTGATGGTAAGAAAAGAGGTCAGGATACTATTGCACAATGTAGGAATAATAATCTACTCAGTTAAAATAATTTGTAGAAGAAAATTCTCTTCTCTCTGGAAAATTCCTGTTTCAGGAATTGAAGTGAACTGAAGAAGCTTCTTCGATGAGAAGTGAAACATCCTCAAGGAAAAACAAAGTCCAGTTGCCTTGAAAAAACACCTTTGGGACAGTCTGAGGAGTCCTTGGTAATCTGTGAGAATTATTTTCTTGCAGACTTCTCATTACTCAAACCAGTTGAAACCTTCATTTCAACCCTGAGCTACAAATATTCTCTTTTATTGAATGCCAATCTGTTTCTATCAGTAGGAAGACTCTTTAATATTTGGTCAATATTTGCTTCTTTGTAAATAGAATAGAATAACAGAGTTGGAAGGAACCTTGGAGGTCTTCTAGTCCAACCCCCTGCTTAGGCAGGATACCCTACACCATTTCAGACAAATGGTTATTCAATCTCTTCTTGAAAACATCCAGTGTTGGAGCATTTACAACTTCTGGAGGCACGTTCTTCCACTGATTAATTATTCTAACTGTCAGGAAATTTCTCCTTAGTTCTAAGTTGCTTCTCTCCTTGATTAGTTTCCATCCATTGTTTCTTGTCCTGCCTTCAGGTGCTTTGGAGAATAGCTTGACTCCCTCTTCTTTGTGGCAGCCCCTGAGATATTGGAAGACTGCTATCATGTCTCCCCTGGTCCTTCTTTTCATTAAACTAGACATGCCCAATTCCAGCAACAGTTCTTCATATGTTTTAGCCTCCAGTCTCCTAATCATCTTGGTTGCTTTTCTCTGCACCCTTTCCAGAATCTCAACCTCTTTTTTACATCATAGCGACCAAAACTGGATGCAGCATTCCAAGTGTGGCCTTACCAAGGCATTATAAAATGCTTATAAACAGGGCTGTGAAAATATTTACAGACCCCTCACATCCTGGACATAAACTGTTTCAACTCCTTCCCTCAAAACGTTGCTATAGAGCACTGCACACCAAAAAACTAGACACAAGGACAGGTTTTTTCCAAATGCCATCACTCTGCTAAACAAATAATTCCTTCAACACTGTCCAACTATTTACAAATTCTGCACTGCTATTACTATTAACCTTCTCATCACTCCTTATCATCCATCCTCCCACTTGTGACTGTATGACTGTAACTTTGTCGCTTGTATCCTTACGATCAATATTGACTGTTTCCTAGTTTGATTTGATTGCTTATTATACCCTATGACTATTATTAAGTGCTTATTATACCCTATGACTATTATTATGATTCTTGACTCCTGATGAATGTGTCTTTTCCTTTATGTACACTGAGAGCATTTGCACCAAGAGAAATTCCTTGTGTGTCCAATTACACTTTTTTTTTTAAAAAATTACATTTATATGCCACCCTTCTCCGGAGACTCAGGGCGGCTTACAATTTTTGGGATACAACCCAGTGTGCTCAGCAATAGCCTTCATTCCATTGTATATGCCTGCTTATTACTAAGCGGCATTTTTACAAGGTCAGCTAATTGCCCCCAACAATCTTGGGTCCTCAATTTACCTACCCCGAGAGGATGGAAGGCTGAGTCAACCTTGAGCCTGGTGGGATTTGAGCCTACAGCAGTTGTAGGCAGCTGGAACTTAAGTGCAGGCAATTAACAGCCTGAGCCACCAAGGCCCATACACTTGGCCAATAAAGAATTCTATCCTGTTCTGTTCTGTTCTATTCTATTCTGTTCTGTTCTGTTCTGTTCTGTTCTATCCTATCCTATCCTATCCTAGGTTGCTTCTAGTCTTCTCTTCTAGATCCATTCAGGTCCTCTTCTGCATGGCCCATTGGATGCTTACAGACAAGCCACTTCCTACTCCTCCAGCCCATACATTAGGTACGTGTGAATCACCTGCAATCCTATTTGAACTGTCAGTCAGATTTGATGAGCCACATAGATTTGACTCAATTCATCAGCCTGAACAAGTCAATTCCATTCAGAGGAGAGAGAAAAGCACAATTGTGTAAGTGCAAACACTCATCAAATTGTCAAGCTGATAAAGAATATCTGATTGGAACCATCAAATTGATCTGACAATTCAGAGACTATCTGATGGGGTGATTTAATTGTCCTAAAACAGAATCCTAGAACTGAATATTAACATAGTCCTACTAAGCATATATCCAAGTTTTTCAGCTGTTCCTTTTTAGGTTTTACTTCCTTTCTCTTTCAGCCTCTTAGCCTCTTTGCTGGACATGGTCCAGTTTCATAGTGTTGCCCTTAAATGGCAGCATAATTGGACACCAACATCCAAATGCAGAATATAGAAAAAGTATTTTGTCCTAAAATGTGGGTACTGTGCTTTAACTTAAAGACTATGTAAGTTTCAGTTGTGAAGGAGGGATACGATGTAGATGTAAGGAGAAAATTTCCTGACTGAGGAAAATTAATCCGTGGAATGGCTTGTCTTCAGAAATTGTGGAGGCTCCATCACTGGAGATTTTTAAGAAAAGACTGGACAACCACTTGTCTAAAATGGTATATATTCTCTTCTCTTCTCTCTCTCTCTCTACTCTACTCTACTCTACTCTACTCTACTCTACTCTACTCTACTCTTGTCCGTGCCATATTCCATTTGTTAATCACCAAGACACCTACAGTAGGTTTCTTTTCATGCACTTTACTCCCAAACCAGGCTCCCCAATCTTATTGTTGTGATTATCAAACTTTTGTACCTAAATACACACTTCCAAAATACAATTCAGGTGGTGTCAGGATCGTGGATAGCCTTGGGGAAAGGTAGGGAATGTAATTTTTTTATTTTATTTTTTAATTTTAGTTTAGTTTAGTTTAGATTGTCAAGCATGTATGAGAAAACAAGTATGAGTGTGAACATAACATAAGCATATAAGTGTAAACAGGTGTAAGTATATACATAGTAAATGAGTACGAATAAATGGGAACAGTAAGACAGGGACGGTAGGCACGCTGGTGTGCTTATGCATGCCCCCTTACAGACCTCTTAGGAATGGAGTGAGGAGGTCCATGGTAGACAGTTTAAGTTTAAAGTTTTGAGGGTTTGAGTCCGGTAGTGAGCTCCAGGCATTGACCACTCTGTTGCTGAAGTCATACTTTCTGCAATCAAGTTTGGAGTGGTTTACTTTGAGTTTGTATCTATTGTTTGCCCGTGTGTTATTGTGGTTGAAGCTGAAGTAGTCATTGACAGGTAGGACATTGTAGCAGACAACATTGTGTACTAAGCTTAGGTCAGGCCGTAGGCAGTGTAGTTCTAAGTTGTCTAGTTCTTGGTGGCTTTGTGTTTACTGACTTAATCCTTAATCCTGTTCAATTCAGCCTGTCTCAGTCTTCTAACCAAGATTACTTGAGGCCATTCTGGCTGGGAAGCATGGATTGCTTTAGCTTCTGTGGATGGTTTTTCTTTGCCCTCTCTGGGGGAATGGAAATATAAGGGGGGTTGTCTTATGATTCTTCCTACACCTAGCTATGTGTTGATTATAAATTCGGTAAACATCCCATCCATGTTTTTTTCTTCTCTCCGGTAATTTCTCTTTTCTTGTAATCTAAAATCAATTCTGACTTTGCATGTGCAAAATTATTTATTTATTTATTTATTTATTAATTCGACTTATATGCTGCCCTTCTCCGAAAGGACTCAGGCTGCTCACAGCTAAAATACAATAATAACAATAAATTACCTAAAATATATTAAACAAATTGAAGTCAATTAGAATTAAAACCCCAAAATTAAAATAAACAAACCCCAAAGAGTCAGCACAGCCCAGATTGTAAAACAGCCAGGTTTTTAACTCATGGCGAAGGTGAAGATCGGGCCAGCCGGAGCTCCGCAGAAGAAGATTCCATAAAGTGGGGCCGCCACAGAGTAGGCCCTCCCTCGGTCACCGCCAAGACATTGAGTCACGGACGGCACCCAGGAGAGCCCTCGCCTGCCGACAGGGCGGTTGGTATTTGATGCTGGGAGGAGTCGCTCAAGATATCCTGGACCCATGCCATGTAGGACTTTGAATGTTAACACCAAGACCTTGAATCTCACCCGAGGGCAACCGAAGCCAATGCAGGCCGCAGAGGGGTGTAATATGGGAGTATCGGGAGCTCCCATCACTACCCACGCAGCCGCATTCTGCACCAGCTGAAGCCTCCGAGTGGTATGCAAGGGCAGTCCTAAATAGAGAGCTGCTACAGTAGTTGAGTCGGGAGACAACGAGCCTGAGTGATCGTGCGCAGGGCATCTCGGTCCAGATATGGGTGCAACTGGTGAACCAGCCAGAGGCCCCCCCTGGCCACGGCTCCCACCTGCTCCTCCAACTTGAGCCGTGAGTCCAGGAGGACCCCCAGATTCCATGCCCTGTCCACGGGGGGTAACACCTCCTCCCCCATGACCAAAGATGGAACCTCCGAACTGGACCGAGATGTCGGTATGCACAACCACTCTGTCTTGGCTGGGTTGAGTCGAAGCATGTTCCTGTCCATCCAGATCCGCACCGCTTCCAAACAATGGGACATCACGGAGAGAGCATCACTGATGTGGTCGGGTGGAGATGTATAATCATATCATCAGCATACTGATGATAGCTCACCCCAAACCATGGATGATCTCACCCAGCGGCTTCATATAAATGTTGAACAAGAGAGGCGAGAGGACCACCCCTGGGGTACCCCACAAGTGAGAGACCTGAGTCGACCTCTGCCCCCTGCCAACACTGTTTGTAACCTCCCGAGAGGTAGGAGGAGAACCACTGTAAAACAGTGCCTCCCACTCCCAGCCCCCCGAGACGCCGCAACAGGATACCATGGTTGATGGTATCAAAGGCCGCTGAGAGATCTAGCAGGACCAGGACAGAGGAAAAACCCCTGTCCCAAGCCCTAGAGAGATCATCAATCAGCACGACCAATGCTGTCTCCATGCTGTACCCGGGTCGGAAGCCCGATTGGTACGGATCCAGGTAGTCCGCTTCCTCCAGGAAAAGTGGCAATTGCTGCGCCACCATTACTTCAACAACCTTCGCTAAAAGCAAGGTTGGAGACCGGACAAAGTTGTTCAACACGGCTGGGTCCAGGGCAGGCTTTTCAGAAGGGCCTCACCACTGCTCTTTCAAGGTGGCAGGGAACAGCCCTCCCAACGAAGCATTGACCACTGCCCGAGCCCGCACGTGACCTCCTGGAGGCATAAACCAACCAGGAAGGGCACGGGTCCAATAAACATGTGGTGGAACTCAGCCGCCGATGATCCTGTCCACTTCATCCTCAGAAACAGGATCGAACTCAGTCCAGATTACATTAGCCAGACCGCCGCCTTCCCTTCCTCAGACCACTGCAAGTCCGAAGCAACCCTTCCCGATCCGAGCAATTTTATCCTGCAGATACAGACCAAATTCTCAGCTCTGCCAAGAGAGGGTCCACCACCTCCCCAACTGTAAGAGGGAATGGGCAACCCCAAACAGGGTGGCTGGGCGTTATTCTGATGCTATGAGGGCGAGAAGTAAGACCTCCTCGCCGCCCCACAGCTACCAGGTAAGTCCTAATATGGGCTCTCAACTGCTCAGTCGGATCTGGAGCGGTCGCCTCCACCTACTCTCTAGTCCCCTTCTATGATGCCATCTCCCGGAGCCTTGGTGTACCAGGGAGCTGACCGATCTGCGCTGAGTAAGGGGATGCATGGGGACAACCCTGTCAAGAGCCCCCATGGCCGACTGTTGCCAGGTAGCCGCAAGGACCTCGGCAGGGCTGTGGGTGAGGGATGTAGGGAAAAAAAACCCAGTTCTGCCTGGAACCTCTCAGGGTCCATCAGGGCCTGGGGCGAACCATCTAAGTGGCTCCTCATCCCAGCGGTGTGGGGCGGCTTGATGGAAGACCAGCCGTAGGAGATAGTGGTCTGACCATGGAACGGGATGGATAGCTGTATCATCATCCCCCAGGCCACTCCGCCACCGCTCCGAGACAAAAACCAGGTTGAGCATGTTGACCCCCTCGTGAGTCGGACCATCTATTATCTGGGTCAGACCCATGGACTCCATGGAGGCCATAAATTCCTGGGCCAAACCCGATGACGCCCCCATTAGGAAGCTTTTTGAAACTGTTTCCAAGAGTTCCTTCCGTGCACCAAACCAGCTGCATTGTTTCAGAGACTTTGCATTCAACGTTTTAAAAATATAATCATTTACGCAGGCCTGCCTTACTTCCTGTCACACATGGGCTTGCACACAGAGTCATCACACACACATATGCTTTTTGAACCCCCAGCTGTCAAACTACAACCAAACTTTCTTGCTTCCCCGAGATGGCGTGAGGCTAAATTCATTAGCGTTTGTAAAGGAATTCTAATAGTCATCTGCAGGTGGTTAAAATGGCTGCCGATCTGAATGCCAGGTAATTTGATAGGATAATTATACAGCTTACCAAAATTAGAGGCTCTGTGCCTGGAGACTTCTCAGAGCTGAACAATGAACAGTAAGAATAAAGTTAGGCATCTCCAGATGTTTTAAATTCTAATGGGCAGCTTTGTGCCTTCCCTCTTAGATGGCTAAGGATGATAAACTCAGCTTCCAAATGCAAGTGGTGAAGGGGTAAACCTTAAAGAAAAACAAAAAAGCTGTTTTCCCAACAGAAATGTCCTTTCCAGAGTGCCTACAGTTCTAAAGCGCCACAGTTTCTCCAAAAAATAACTAAAAATCATTTTGATATCAGATGAATTAAGTTCTCTACCAATTCATTCATAAAAGTAAAAACTTTTATCCCTTCCCAGGCCTAAATTGGTTAAAAGCAACTCACTGCTTCCTCTGAATTAAATAAATTTTTGCAGGCCCAATTAAATCAACCACAGGTAGTTCTTAACTTAACAATCATTCTTGGTTGAGTTGTAGGCTATCTATTTATACCTGCATATCTCCCTACATCCTTTGAGCATTACTAAGTGTGTAAAACAAGAGAGTGTTATGGTTTCCACTAAATTCAGCATCTACATGATTATGCAAGAGCTATGTACTAGGATGACCCTAGCCCTTCTTCAAACTTAGACCTTGTAGTATTTTTCTTAATAATATTTTCCCTTCCTTTCTTGACATTAACAATCGCTGGGACCTTTTAGAAAACTACCTTACTAATTTACCAAATCCATACCCTGATGTTCTGGTAATGAATGTGCTGACTTGAATACAATGCATTATGAGTAAGGACACCTCTTTAACAAGTCCATTTTAATTGGCTTCTTTCCCGAAAAGTCTATAATGCTGGGCAAAGTAGATGGAAGAGGACAATGACCAGTAGAGCCAAGGTAGATGAGCTCAGTCACAGTGGCCATGGGGGCTCTGTTGGAAGGGCCATGTTGAGAATAGATCATCATAGACAAGATCTACAAATGTGGTCACTGATTTCATGGCACACACTCAAGCGATTCCCAACTCTGACCATCTAAGAAGAAACACAATAGAGTGGTAATTTTGTAGTCAACTGCTTTGAGAGTCATCCAATTTGGTACTCAATGCATTTTGATGTGAAAATTTTGTCCCGGTACTCATTGTTTGTTTAGTACTCAATGCACAGCTAGAAGTTGTCAGTGTTGGCTGCCTTATGACTCACTACCTTATTCCTTATGGGAAAAATCTGTTTGGTGCTCATCAGTTTTGGTACTCATCGCACCTCCCAGAACCAATTAATGATGAGTACCAAGATACCAGTGTACCATGACAGATTTTTCAACTAGTCCAGTTGGTAGATCGTCTAGACTTTGTCATTCTTAATGGCATCTCCAGAGGACATTCCAGTGGGAAACTATAATGGGGAGCAGGAATAACCTTGAGGAGCAGAAGGAAGAGCTGCAACCAAGACAACCATTAGATAAAAGAAACTGGAGTCCAAGGCAGAAATGTAATTTGAGAAAGCGTCTCAGGCTTGACCCTCTCTAGTTCTCTTAAAAATAAAGAGAAGTAGCGGGGAATGTCTTCAGACTTGCAATATTCTGTTACTATAATAAAAATAATATTTGCATCCATAACTTTGATTTCCTAGTTTGAACTATGTAGATGACCAGGCTGAGCCTGAGGGAGCCTGAGGAGCAGGGGACTTTATTTACAGGTATTATTAAGCTGAGGAAGCTGAAGGTTTATTTATTTATTATTTATTATTTATTATTGGGACTTGTATGCCGCCCCATCTCCGAAGACTCAGGGCGGCTCACAACTAAGAAACAACAGCAATAAATAATTAAAAAGAGATTAAACCCAGTTACAAGCCCAAACAAATTTAAAATACATTAAAAATATAAAACCACCCCCCAGGAAAGAAAAGGTCACAGCCCGGATTGGTCAAACAACCAGGTCTTCAAATCATGGTGGAAGGTGCGGAGGTCAGGGGCCAGGCGGAGCCCCAGGGGGAGCTGGTTCCAGAGGTCAGGGGCCGCGACAGAGTAGGCTTGTCGTCGGGGGACCGCCGGCTGGCATTGGCCCGCCGACGGGACCCCCAGGAGTCCTTGCCTTGCCTTAGTCCATCCTACTACACATTCATAGACTCCTGGAAGAACTATTTCCAGGCATTTCTACAAAAACTGCATTAAATAATCCAGTGGTCACTTTACAGATAGTCTTTGGAATATGACCACGATTGAGTCCAAAATTTCTGTTGCTTAATAAGACAGTTGTTAAAGTGACTTTTGCCCCATTTTATGATCTTTCTTGCCACAGTTGTTTATAAATTGAGGAAGAAGAGTCATTTCATGGAAGAAGAGGAGGAGGGGGAGGAGAAGGAGGGGAAGAGGAGGAAAGTATGTCACTTCCTAGCTTTTTCTGTCTTAGCTCCAACTCTTGGTCCTTGTGGCTGCAGCTGGAGTCAATAAAAACTCATCAACTTTATGACCATATCATGCTTGGCAGATGTTAATTCCGAGAGTGTGCAATGCACTCCGAAGCTAAAATCGCCATCTGGTTTCAGGGAAGCACACAAAACCATATTGCTCTATTAAAAAAAACAGCCCCAGTTCTCCAAACGCTTCCTTCTGATTCTAGTACAATGTCCTTTCCTTGTTGAGAAACATTCGGCTTTGTTCGAACGCCAGAGCTTTTGGTATGCCTGATGACGGCAACCCATAAACAAATCTCCACCAATCCAAATCTGAGTTGGTCACCAGGACCAGAGTTTTACTCTTCCGAGGTTTTGGACTCGTGCTGGGGCCCATTTTTAGGGAACTCCTCTCTACCAGAATATGTGCTTTGGTTTATTCCGTGAGTCGTATTTACGTGGTGCTTTCCTATTAGTTGTTTGGTGTGTGGATGGCTGTTGATTGGCTGTTGTTTCCTTGTGCTGCCAAAAACCTTGGTGCCTGAGTACCAAATAAGCTGGTTATTAAATCACTCCTGTTGACTGAGGAGGGGCCCATTTTTCCCACGCTTCAATCATTTCCCTGGCTGTTTTTGTACCTGCTCAGCCAACAATCTTAGTAGCTGAGAAATTGTATGTTCTTTGTAATGGGAGGCTACCAATGAATTCAGCTTTCCTCGTCTGACTGCTTGCTTGCGTTCTTGCAAGTCTGCACTGAGTTTTACTCTGCTGCTGCTGTAACCATTGTGTATTTCAACCCGTTTGTTTGCTCTCGGGCAGGCCGTTGGAAACAGATTCAGAAGAGAAAAGCATCAGACGCAGAAAAAGCAGAGAATGTGAGACGGGGAAAAAAATAGGCCAGATGGGTATGAAATTTTAAAGTATGCCTTTGTTACAGTCTCACAAAGAGCCAAGCAGGGTGTACAAATCTCTAGAGATCACCCAGTATAATTTCTTTATCATGTTCCATTTAAAATTTAATTATGTCATCTACAACAAGAGGCAATCTGAGAGCCAAAAGTAGGTCAGGCAGTGAACATCTTAACAATGTTCTAAGGATCTGCTACACAGAGATTCTTTCTTTGATGTCTTGGCTTGCACAGGACGAGATTGATTGATGTGAATGGTGAGCGATGCAAAAAGCTGGCCCCAAATTAAGACTGCAGGCACCGGTGTGTGTATAAAGTAAAGCATTAAAACATGAACTCTTCCTTTCCCCTTCTTCATTTCTGCAGTATTTACAAGGGCAGGAAGAATGTGCATTGAAAGGAAACATCTAGCAGTAAAGCGTCACACACACACACAAAATTCAGCTTAAGCATCGGTTTGGGTTGTTTTTCCATTTTCACCATTTTATACCGGTTCTAACCTGGTGGCAAATATTTTTGAAGGTCTGCAGGGGGAAAAGTCTTACTTTACGTGCATTTTTTTTTTGTTTGCAAAGAAATGCAATCTTAGCCCACATATTCTCACCCGTTTCTCTTTTGTAAACTCCAGAGAAAAGGCACAGGGGGGAAAAGGAGAGTAAGGGCAGCCGAGCATTTAAGTTCAGTAGTTATTCCATCTCAAAGAAAGTAACAAAATAAGGCTAGGAAAGTCAAAGCTCTTATCAGAGGTCTCTGAATTTTGAAGATCCAGTTTTTTTTGGGGAGGGGGAGACGGTTGTCAGCTGATGGGTAATAAAGAATGCATTATAGTACTTTCCATCTATTTTCTACTTCTTCTTCTTCTTTTTACATGTAGTGTATTATAACATTTGCATTTAAACTAACAAATGTCTTTTTATATACATGGGGTCATGTGGTTTAACCTATAAGCTGTGTTGGAAAATGCCAAGAAATGTGTCTACAGGTAGTTATCGACTTACGACCACAATTGAGTCCAAAATTTCTGTTGCTAAGCAAGACAGTTGTTAGGTGAATTTTTGCCGCAATTTACGACCTTTCTTGCCACAGTTGTTAAGAAAATCTGGCTTCCCCATGGACTTGGTGCCAGGATTCCGGCAGTTACCCCCATTTAAATCATGAGTCTTGAGCCAAACTTCCAAAACTTAGTAAGGATTTATTGGGAGTTAACATGTTGGCACTGCCTGGGTGTGCATGTTAATTCCCAATAAATCCTTATTAAGTTTTGGAAGTTTGGCTCGAGACTCATGATTTAAATGGGGGTAACTGCCGGAATCCTGACAGCTAGCCAACTCTGAGACACATAATTCATTGTCACCCTTGACCCTGGTTTCCCCCCCCAACCCCCTGAGTGTATCATAATTCATATTTTCCAATGGGACACATCCATAGCCAAGAGTCATCAATCATGCTCTCCAGTCAGAATTTTGTGCGGCAGAAACTTCAGTCACCTAGTTACTATCTTTGAAAATATTTATGGAATGCACTTTCAGTTTGGAAGCTGCTGCACTGCTCCCCCCTCCCTTTCTGTTGGCAACTCTAAAAAGACCAGAGAAATATTTTATGAGTTGACACTTGGCTTGTCAGAAGATCGCAAAAGGGGAACACATGACCCTGGGACACTGTAACCGTCCTAAATATGAATCAGTTGCCAAGCATCTGAATTTCGATCATATGATCATAGGGATGCTGGAAAGGATATGAAAAACAGTCATAAGTCGCTTTTTTCAGGGCCATTGTAACTTTGAACGGTCACTAAACAAACCGTTGTAAGTTGAGGACCAACTGTATTTGCAAATATTCAGTCTTTCATTGACAATTCTTTTCACTGACCTTAATTCTTCAACACCCACAATCCCACACAAAATCTTGCAAGGCTCACTAACCCCTTAAACCAGGGAAGTCTGGCTGGGAAATTCTGGGAGTTGAAGTTCACAAGTCTTAAAGTGACTCTAGTTGGAAGCCCCTGTCTTAAGATACAAATTTTTTATCAGAAAAATAATTCTGGCACTTAGCCTATGACAACAGAAAAGAAGCACAATTTTTTTGGCCATGCATTGTTAGCTATATGGGGGAAAGCCAAATATGTTTTTTTTAAGTTTTTCTTATGGTTTATAACCATTGATGAACACAGCCAGAGAACACACAGTAAACATAAATTATCATTATGGAGGATTAGTCCTTGACTTACAATGGTTCATTGAATGACCATTCAAAGTTACAATGGGACTGAAAAAAGTAACTTAAGCACTGTGGTGGCACAGTGGTGAGAATGCAGTATTGCAGGCAAATTCTGCCCACTGCCAGGAATTCAATCCTGACTCAGCCTTCCATCCTTCCGAGGTGGGTAAAATGAGGGCCCAGATTGTTGGGGACAATAGGCTGACTCTGTAAACTGCTTAGAGAAGGCTGTAAAGCACTGTAAAGTGGTATATAAGTCATAAGTTGCTGTTGCTATTGCTATTGCTATTCCTTCCTTCCTTCCTTCCTTCCTTCCTTCCTTCCTTCCTTCCTTCCTTCCTTCCTTCCTTCCTTCCTTCCTTCCTTCTCTTCCCAGTGGTTACAATGCAGTATTGCAGGTTAATTCACTGCTCACTGCCAGCAGTTCGATTCTGACTGGCTCAAGGTTGACTCAGCCTTCCATCCTTCCGAGGTGGGTAAAATGAGGGCCCAGGTTGTTGGGGACAATAGGCTGACTCTGCAAACCGTTTAGAGAGGGCTGTAAAGTGGTATATAAGTCTAAGCATAAAGTCTATATAAGTCTATAAAGTGGTATATAAGTCTAAGTGCTATTGCTATTAAGACTGTTTTTCATTCTTACAACGGTTGAGGCCTCCCTATGGTCATGTAATCAAAATTTAGACACTTGGCAAATGACTCATATTTATGATGGTTGCCCTGTCCCAGAGTCACATGATCCCCTTTTGTGACTTCCTGATAAGCAAAATCATTGGGGAAGCCAGATTCATCAAAAAACTGTACTACTAACAAACAGCAGTGATTCGCTTAACAACTGTGGCAAGAAAGGTTGTAAAATGGGGCAAACCTCACTTAACAACTGCCTCACTTAGCAACAAAAAGTTTGGCCTCAGATGTGGTTGTAAGCAGGGCTGGGCTGCTGGGGGTTTGCAGGGGTTCGGGAGAGCCCCTAGCTAAGATTCTGTGCAGTTCGGAGAACCCACCAAATCCCACTCCTGGCTGGCCCCACCCCTCCCCTCCCCTACCAGGAGTCCCCACGTGGCCCGTTTTGGATGCAGGTAAGTGCAGGGTGTGCGCGGAGGCTCAGGGAGCGCGAAAAACGGGCCTACCGGAAGTTCAGGAAGACCAGAAATGGGCCTGTTTCCGGCTTCCAGAGAGCCTGCAGAGCCCGGGGGAGGCAGTTTTTGCCCTGCCGGAGGCTCAAGGAAAGCCTACGGAACCCAGGGATGGCAAACTGGCCCCCCCGCTATGGTACAGGAGGCTGGCTAGGCCACACCCACCATGGCCATGCCTACCCAGCAACCAGACAGAGAATCCTTTGCTAAAATTTTTGAAGCCCAGCCCTGGTTGTAAGGTGAGCACTACCTGTGATGTTGGTCCTTCTTTTGCGATAAACTTTTGAATCTCTCCACGGTGCTGCGTTGTTACACCAGATGGTTTCTCCATCCAGAATGCTCTCTTTTAAACTCCCAATTTTCTCGGCCTTTAATTATTTCCAGGATGGGAGAAATCCAGGAGTAATGAGCTTTTAATAAATTAGGAAGTCACTACTAAATCTTTTTAAATGTAAATGTAAAGTTAATGATCAATCAGTTAGGGGGAGAAAAAACAAAACCTAACACGCCAGAGATCGTGCTCCTTTTTAATCAGTGAATTGACAAGCCTTGTCAAAAAGTTATCTTCAGTCTCATTGGGAAAGAATATCTATTAATCTCAGGATATTTATTACTTCTCATTTCACCACTTGTATATTTTCCCCTTAAGGTTCTAGACCTTAATTTTAAATAGTGTTTATTAGCAGGAAGGAGAAAAGATGGGGACAATCATTGAAGAGATCTTTAAAAAAAAACAGAGCTTTACAATTAGAACCTTAATTGATTTCTAAAGCAAACAGAACTGTTTATTTTTAATATATCCGTTGCCAGCTAATTGTCATCCCAAATTAGATTAACAATAGCCAGTGTAATTAAGAAGAATCGTCTAGAGAACCTCAAACTTGGATCTCCCCAATGGAGTGGGCTTAGCTAATATGCCACTAAATGTTGATGAAACCCCTCAGTTGGAGAAATACTGCAGCTTCTGTGCCAAAACATAGGAAACTGTTTTTAAATAGAAGCCTTCCTATGCGACGTGAACAAATAATAATAATAATAAAAAGCGCATTGCCAAAGTGTCATGCTACAGCAATGATTCACTGGCAAATAAACACAGTAATAACATCAGATGATCCTTGTTGGGAGCAATAATAATTCCTTTTATTAGTTTTTCTCCTTTCGTTGCCCCCGCAAAACCGCCCTTTTCTGGTTTAGAAATTCTTTCTCAACCCCGGAAACCTTTAAGATGTGCAGACTTCAACTCCCAGGATTCTCCAGCCTGCGTGGGGGATTCTGGGAGAGGCTGTCTGGGGGATTCTGGGAGTTGAAGTCCACGCATCAAATTGCTGAGGTCGAGAAACATGGCTCTGAGGGAATATCTACGGATAGCAAATGGATCGACATAGACTAGCAGAAACCCTTGCTTAAAACAGAAATAAAGGAACATTTTCACTTATTCAATAATTTAAACAAAGGTCTTAACAATTTCGCTTTGTTCTATAGATGTGTCATCTTCTGTCAATACTTGCCTGCCTGGTGCTAAAAAAATTATATTCTTTAACACTGTCTTTTGGACAGGAGCCTTGCAAAATTATATTTGATTTCCCACTTAGTTTGCACCCAGCTCATTCCCTGTCAGTCTCCCAGTCCAAATCAAAACAAGCACACCTATTGCACAATTTGGCAGCATAAATATAGCTTAAGGTTTATTTATTAAACAACAAACATCAAAACGTTCAACTGTCAAATTGGGTCTAAAAGCAGGCAAGAACCAGGAGAGAGGGAGGGAGAGGGAGGGAGAGAGAGAGGGAGAGAGAGATATGAACAACAGGCCAGAAAGTGCATTATTTGTCTTTGTTATGCCAGTTTTAACTCTTTTAGAGACAAAAAGCATAGATGTCAGAGTGTTTGCAGCATGACTATTATTGTGAGACAACCCAGGAGCAAAACACAGCACACACAGTGGCTTTGTCTTTTAACAGTGGTTTATATACAAGGAGCTATATACATACATATATCTGCTTGGCAAATACCTGGCAATCAATCAGTCTTCTTTACTTTGCACAGAGAACCACAATAGAGACAGAACACAAGGAGAGAGAGAGAGATACACCCTCTCATGGCCACCCTTATATATACAGCTTCTTAAAGTGGTAAGACCCTGTGGGACCCATTCTCAGTCTTAAAGCAGCAATAACCATGCTGATTCATCCTCATTGCATCAGCCTTACAACAGCTGGTCAGATATTTAATCTCAATACCTTGACAATAGAGCAGAACCGAGGTGGAAAGGAGGACACCAGGTGATCCCTCCCCAGTTCTGCAACACAAAGGGAAAAATTTGATGGATAGGAATGATGAATCCAATGGAGAGAAAGAATTCCATGCTTAGAGGAGGCTTCAGGCTTCGTGCAGATGGTTTCTTCCACCCACACCCTCCAAGATGTCAGTCACAACCTAGCAAATGAAGGCCTGCCCTTTTTGAACATGTATAGGTAGTCCTTGATTTACAACTATTCATCTAGCCACCATTCAATAGCACTGGAAAAAAATGACTTATGACCGGTCCTTACACTTAAAATTGTTGCAGCATCCTCATGGTCATGTGATCAGAAATTGGGTGCTTGGCAACCAGTATGTATTCTCAACACTTGCAGGGTTCCAGGATCATGTGATCATCATGCCAGAATTATGGATGTTGAAATCCAGGAACGCTATCCTGAGAATTCTGGGAGTTGAAGTCCATGAAGAGTGGCTGAGGAATTCTGGGAGTCAAAGTCCACAACTACTGGCTGAGGAATTACGAATGTTGAAATCCAGGAATACTGCCTGGGAATTGTGGGTATTAAAGTCCATGAACACTGGTTGAGGAATTATGAGTATTGAAATCTATAAATCCTAGCTGGAGAATTCTGGGAGTTGAAGGTCACGAATGCTGCCTGGGGGATTCTGGGAGTTGAAGTCCATGAATACTGGCTGTGGAATTATGGATGTTGAAATCCAGGAATACTGCCTGGGAATTTGGGTATTAAAGTCTACAAACACTGGCTGAGGAATTATGGGTACTGAAATCTACAAACCCTAGCTGGAGAATTCTGGGAGTTGAAGGTCACGAATGCTGCCTGGGGGATTCTGGGAGTTGAAGTCCATGAATACTGGCTGAGGAATTCTGGGAGTTGGAATCCAGGAATACTGCCTGGGGAATTTTGGGTATTAAAGTCCACGAACACTGGCTGAGGAATTATGGATATTGAACTCTACAAATCCTAGCTGGGGAATTCTGGGAGTTGAAGTCCACACATCTTTAAATTGCCACAGCTGAGAGACACCCAACTAGATTAGAATGGCAATAGGGCTCCCACTGTGTGGTTGTTGCTTGCCCATTGCCGTTATTTGTAACAAATTTCAACTTGGGAGTGTGCAATTTCTAACAAACCCCACTTTCTCCTCCACCTCTGCCACTTGCCGGACTTAAGGAGCTCATCATGGGAAGATAAATAAAGCAGCCCAAAAGCAAATAACCAGGCTGACAGAATAATCAAGATTAGATTGCAGTGCCTTGGGAAGCTACAGAATCTTTCACCAGCCCGGGCTTTTCTGCTTGTCCCACTCCTTTGCCAATATATCATTCACTGATGTATCTATATTAAATTGCCAGCCTAAAGGTCAGCGATCAGGAAGACACGTTGGGCAGGGTGATGTGCCTTTTGCATTCAGCATACAGCGAGTTTACCCCGAAATGCCAGGAATGGGTTTTTTTTTTTTGAACGCTATAGATACTGCCAAGCTTAACTATCTACTTGTCAAGAAAAACAAGTATTGCTTATGAGCTGAGTTCAGAATGGTTGCTGTTTTCTTGGCCAGGAAAAAGGATTGGCAGCTGCGTAGCCATCGGGACGTAGACACACATGGAAATGGTTGCAGGAATAGGGTATGTCTAGTCTAGGGAAAAGAAGGGCTAGGAGTGACAACATGATAGCAGCGTTGCAATTATTCAACAGATTAACAGAATAACAGAGATGGAAGAGGACTTGAAGGTCATCTAGTTCAACCCCCTCTGCTCAAGCAGGAGATCCTTACTTCCTAACAATTAGGACAATTAACCAGAGGAACAGCCTGCCTTTAGAAGTTGTGGGTGCTTCCTCACGGGAGGTTTTTAAGAAGGGACGGGACAGCCACTTGTCCGAAATGGTGCGGGGTCTCCTGCTTTAGCGGGAGGTGGGGGGGTGGACTATAAGACCTCGAAGATCCCTTCCAGCTCATTCTATTCTAAATGTCCCACCTACTGACCAGGAGCAAAGTTGACAAGCAGAGTCCGCAAAAGCAGCAGACGTTGGTGCAAATCTAGCACCTTGACCAGTGGGAATGAAACTACAGAAACAGAAACCACAGAAATTCCTCGACATACGACCCACCCCTTGAGCCCAAAATTTCCACTGCTAAAGCGGGACAGTGAAGTGAATTTTGCCCCATTTTACCACCCATGGTTGTTAAGTGAAACACTGCAAGTTGTGGACTAAGTAAAACCGTGGTTGAGGGCATCTGACCTCCCCACCACTTTGCCTGTCAGATGGTCAGCAGGGAGGCTACAACGGTCGCAAGTATAAAAAAAAAAAAACAGTCACAACCACTTTTTTTTCAGTGTGGTTGTAACTTTGAATGGTCATTAAACGAAAGGTTGCAAGTCAAGGACTACATGTATTAAGATCTCCATTGTATTGTTACTTCAGAGGCCAAAAGGAAAAGTACATGTGGGTACTCTAACTGCCTACAAATCCTTAAAGCAAACACATCTGATCAAGTTCTCTTTATAGTTGCCTCTAGAAAAGAGACAACTTCTCTCATTTGTTAACTATCCCTGAAAAGTCTACTACATAACGCTTAAGTGAAAATGTGTGAACGCAGGTCCTGTTTTCATCTGCTCATTGAAGTCCTGGTTTGGTGAGAGAATACCCGCCAGCTTTTCCCAAACGAACCATTTTCCCCTTGGTGCTCAACCCTTTTACGAGAAAAAACTTAGACTTATATACCGCAAGGTAAATGGGTGGTAAGCTGGAATTAACAATTAAAGGAGACAACTTTTGAATTGTTAGAACTAGGATGAAATCTAATGAACAATGAATGGTGTTATGTATGTAGGTTTGAAGTCATTGGTTAAGTTTGAACTGTTCTTGTAAAGTGTTAGAAATGATTGGTTTAAAAGTGCGGGAAAAACCCTGCACTCTGATTGGCTGTCAACTGCGGCTGCTGGCTATAAGTAGCAGCCGCAGCCCAGCCAAATCGGGTCCGTTCTGAGCTGAAAGTCACAACAAACTTAAGAGCTGAAGCACTCCGTGTCTGCCTCTTCATGCAAACTTAACAAATGGAATAACAGTATGTGATAAAATTGCAAATGTGACAGATAAAAGTAATACGTGTAGTGAATATAGAAATGAAATAAGAATCTTAGATAATATTGTAAAATAAGACATGAGAATATTTTAAGAAAAATGAAATAAGTTAAGATATGAACTGGAATTCGATAAAATAAGTGTAAGGAATATAATATTTGGGAATATTTAAAGGAAAATAGAATAAGTAATAAGGTGATATGAAATTGAATATGAAAGATGAATATGTAACTATGGTCATGTTTGTATTGAAATGTAAAAACCTGGAACCACACTGTTCACCAAAAGAGATTTTTTAATTTATTATTTATTTATTTTATTTATGAGATTTATATGCCTCCCTATCTCCCTGAGGACTCAGGGCGGCTTACAATACTAAAAACAGTACAATATAAATATTAAAAAATTAATTAAACCAGGAATCTCATAAATCGATTAAAAATTTAAAAACAACCACTAAAACCACTAAAAAACCCTCCCCCCTTCAGTTTTTAAAATATAAAAATAAAAAAAATACAAAAAAAAGACTTATATACTGCTTCACAGTGCTTTACAGCCCCTCTCTAAGCGGTATACAAAGTCAGCCTCTTGCTCCCGACAATCTGGGCCCTCATTTTACCCACCTCGGAAGGATGGAAGGCTGAATCAACCTTGAGCCTGGTGGGATTCGAACTGCCAAATTGCAGTCAGTCAGCAGAAGTAGCCTACAGTACTGCACTCTAACCACTGCGCCACTGTGGCTCACAAAGACAAAAAGTTGATTTTGCAGGCTGGTTAGAGGAAGGATGAAAGACAATGTTATGAGGCATCACAGACTTAACTAGTACAAACTCGTAAAGAGACCTCCAAAGTTCTTCCTTGATTGGTAATTAACATACATTTCAGAGAAATCCAGAAAAGGAAGAATATGAAATTTGCTATAAGCAATTTAGAGTTCCTTTTGTAGGAAAATAAGATGGTTGAATTGTATATCTACTTGGGAAAGATGAAAGTAGGCCAAAGTAGGTCAAATAACTAGGTTCTACTACTGGGATTTGTTCCCATGTCTTAAATTATCATCTTGAGTCACAGCCCAGTTTCACCAAATATTATCTGTTCGCTGCATCCATAAAATTACAAAATGGAGGATTTTTAAATTTATTTTTTACTCTTTATGAAGGAAGTGCACATATCTTTTGCCTCCCTGTCCTCTGACTCAAAAATATCATGCCTGTTTTGGAAACACAAAAGAACACGGAGCCAAGGGTTAATCAGCAGAGATAATAAAGAAATGATCGTACATGCATTGGTGCCGAATCTACCCTGCCACTTCCAAAGTGCTGGAAAAGTATCTTCTGTTTTAAGAGATTCCCTCCCACATGAATCTTTCAGTACATTTAGAAAGAAAGAAAGAAAGAAAGAAAGAAAGAAAGAAAGAAAGAAAGAAAGAAAGAAAGGGATTAGAGAGAAGGGAGGGAGCATTAGGAGGGAGGGATTGAGGAAGAAAGGAAGGAAGGGTTAGATAGGAGGGAGGGAAGGAAGGGAGGGAGGGAGGGAGAAAGGGTTAAAGAGGAGGGAGAGAAAGAAGGAGAGAAGGAGGGAGGGTGGAAGATAGGAAGGAAGGAAGGACCCTACACCACAAGCAGAACATCTGAAAGCTAGCTTAAGTTCCCCGTGAAGATTTCCAAGGCCGAACTTGGCAGTCGTTCACCTTGGATGTTCTCGAAGCAACATCGTGGCAATTAAAACGAAGCGATTAAAATAAAAGTACACAGATCACTTCTTGTTGAAAGAGCCCACTCTACAGATGCTTCTGTCTGACATGGCAAACGTTTTCCCTGCCTCTCAAACACACATTTTTCTTAATGACTGTTTCTTTTAGAAATGGCCTCCTCTTCCCACCCACCCACCCAATCCCCCCTTCCAGGCTGTCTTGGATGCATCAGTTAGAAAAGCAGCTCTTTGGCTCCAACGAACAGATCTGGGTTAGCAGAACAGCTTGCTTACCTTGGAAAGATTCCAGATAACTCTGTGGCAGTCTCACTACAAGAAAATAGAGACACACAGAGAGAAGGAGAGAGAGAGAAAGAGAGAGAGAGAGAGAATGTGTGTGATAGATAATATGTTTGTGTGAGAGTATGTGAGAGAAAAAGAGAGAATGTGAGAGAAAGAGAAAGTGTGTGTGAGAGAGAAAGAGAGAGAATGTGTGTTTGATAGAGAGAATGTGAGGGAAAGAAGAGAATGTGAGAGAATGTGTGTGAGATAATGTGTTTGTGTGAGAGAATGTGAGAGAAAGAGAGAGAATGTGAGAGAAACAGAATGTGTGTGAGAGAGTGAGAAAGAATGTGTGTTTGATAGAGAAAATGTGAAAGAAAGAGAATGTGAGAGAAAGAGACAATGTGTGTGAGAGAGAACACGAGAGAAAGAGAAAGAATGAGAGAGAGAGAATGTGTGTGTGAGAGATAATGTGTTTGTGTGAGAGAATGTGAGAGAAAGAGAGGGAATGGGGGAGAGAAAGATACAAAAAGGAAACTTCATTAGTATTCAAACGTGTTTAATCCGAATAACTAGGAAAATTCACAAGAACTTTAGATATACATTAAAAGCATTCGGGTTTTAGTTAGGAATGTTTCCACACTTCATCTCGTTCAAATGCTCCCCAGATTAAGAAAGAACCTCTTCCTTTCCTTCCCTTTTAATTCCTGGTGGATGGGCATTTCTCTCTCTCTCTCTCTCTCTCTCTCTCTCTCTCTCTCTCTCTCTCTCTCTGTGTGTGTTGACAATGCTGAAACACTACAGAAAAGCAATCCTGCAAAGGGCAAGAGAAAGAATGGTTGTGTTTTTCAAAACTAAAAACCAAAACCAAAAAAAATCAAAACAATTCCTCCAAATTATTGATAAGAATGGCTAAAGGAGAGTAACATTTGCGAGGATTATATCTTAAATTATTGCAAGATTCACTTTGGAGGGTATTTTACTCCTACATATGATGTGAATCACGTTATAACACATCATGGTCCTAATTTTTTTTGTGTGTGATTTCATACATGCTCAATAAAAAAAAATAACAGAGATAATATATTGCTGAGCACATTGGGTTGTGCTCCAAACATTGTAAGCCGCCCTGAGTCTCCGGAGAAGGGCGGCATATAAATATGAATTAAAAACAAAACAAAACAAAGACAAAGTAAACAAATTGAAATTTGGCCCTCAGCACAAGGCTACAGTTTTGGAACCCATTGGGTTCCTCCGGTTTGTCAGAAAGTTGAAAAACATAAATAAGAATTTAGGAACGCAATCTTGTTTATTCTGGATGGCAGGTTTCGTAGCTGTAGGTGGGAATTCTTATCATCCTTTGCGTTTTTTCAGCTAGGAGGGGAAGAGTTATGTAATACCGTGACATTAACTGAAATTAAAATGATTTTTAAATGATTGAAAAAAACAACAACCAACACAATGTTTAAAACAGCTGAAATCTCCAGAGATATCAAGATTTTACAAGATACCAATGTTCTCATTCAAGGTTTATGGCAGAAGCTGGGACAAGTAACAGTAGCTCACACCATTATGCGGCACTAGGGATTCGAACCACCGAACTGCCAACCTTTTTGATCGACAAGCTCAGCATCTCAGCCACTGAGCCACCGCGTCCCTCTAAGTGTGGTCTTACCAAGGCATTATAAAGTGGCATGAACACTTCACGTGATCTTGATTCTAAAATCTTCTTTTCATGTTTCCCAACACCTATTCATGCACCACCGTAGCGTCCATGGAACATGCTTGCCTGTCCTGACACAAATGCCATAAAAAGTGTGTCAGCAGTAGCCCCTGATATGAACAACGTGAGCTGTTGAGTCACATAGCTCGAAGCAAACTATCACTGGCTTAATTGTATTGGAATCAAAAAGTCTCCATATGGGTCGATCTAATTCTCACGTTAGAACTGTGCTCCAGAGAAGAGTCAATTACTGTGGAGGTCAAATTCAGAAACACTGTTTGTGACTTACAATCACCTGGCCTTAAGAAACAAAACAAAACAAAACTTCTAGAGTTGAAAAGGTGAGGTCTGTTTTCCCCTTGTAGCTGCTCAAACTAGAGATACCTGAATATTTAGAAAGGAAGAAATTACTATTGCCACAAAGTGTGTCCATCTCACCTACCATTTTTTGGCAATTTTCAGCAAAAAAATCCCTGTAGGTTCACACTTACAACTGCACTGTTCACTTAACAACTTTGGGATTGGCTGAACGACTGTCATAAAACTGGTCATAAAATCAAATCCGATTCAACGTATGATGGTGATAATTTATGATGAAAATTCCACTCTCTCAACTGTGGCTGTAAGTTAAGCATAATCACATCTCCTTTCCTCAAATTTAAATCTGAATTTGCAGGCATAAGTTCTGCTAGTTTTTATTTGTATTTATTTATTTATTTTGTCAGGCATGTATTAGATAACAGGTATAAGTATAAAGATGAACTGAACAAGGAGAGATTTAACCTGGAAATAAGGAGAAACTTTCTGATAGTGAGAATAATCAATCAATGGAACAGAAGTTGCCCTTGGAAGTTGTGGGAGTGTGTCATCACTTGAGACCTTCAAGAAGAGATTGGACTGCCATTTGTCAGAAATGGTGTAGGGTCTCTTGCTTGGGCAGGGGGTTGGACTAGATGACCTACAAGGTCCCTTCTGTTAAGTTTGCATAGAGAGGCAGACACAGAGTGCTTCAGCTCTTAAGTTTATTGTGACTTCAACTCAGAATGGACCCGACTGGCTTTGCTGCAGCTGCTACTTATAGCCGGCAGCCGCAGCTGACAGCCAATCAGAGTGCAGGGTTTTCCCGCACTTTTTAAACCAATCATCTCCAACACTTTACAAGAACAATTCAAACCAAACCAATGATTTCAAACACTGCATACATAACACCTTCCAACTCTGATTATCTGTTATCCGTTACATGATTATGATTACACAAAATGAGTACAAATAAAAGGGGACATTAGGATAGGGACAGTAGGCATGTTGGTGTGCTCCCTTACAGACCTCTTAGGAATGGGGTGACGTCAACAGTAGACAGTCTTAAGATTAAAGTTTTTGGTGTTTGGGGAAGAAAACTTCAAATACTTTTTTCTAAAAAAAATATAATTCAATAGATAGCATGAGGTTTGAGCTAAAAGCTAGATAATACAAAGGGAAACAGAAAGTGGTTAAAAACTACTTAGGAGATCAACTCTAAGGTGAAATATAATAGTTGCAAGGTTTGGCTTTACTCCAGATTTCCTTCTTTGGGAGAACAGAGAAAGCTATAAGATAATCTGCAAACAGGAAAAGCATCTGGAAACAGAACTCAGGGAGATACATCCCTGTCATATGGAAACCTGCTTGTTTCAGCTGTTCCCCTCACAAAATTTATGGTGGTTTCCATGCCTAAATGTTGACATCCACACACTGCCCCACCAGCCTTCTCCTGCTGCTGTTGTCTGTCAAATTCAAAATGATTTTGCTTGCATTTAACAAAACACAGATAAGGAAGCAGAAGAGGCGCCAGCCGAAATTTGCAGAGGGCACAAAATGGGGCAGATTGTTCCGAAGACAAGCTCAAAGTTCAACAACTGCTTATCTGGGACAGTCTTGGGTTGGGCTAACCTTGGTATTTGACAACTTTAAGATAGGTGGACTTCAACTCCCAGAATTCCCCAGCCTACATGGCTGGCTGAGGAATTCAGGGAGTTGAAGAAGCCCACGTATCTTAAAGCAACACTGGGCTAGAAGATTTCCTGAGTCCCTTCTAGCCCTATGCCTCTATGATTCTGGCCAAAAAGCTGTCCGCCATTACCTGTTGAAATGATTTCTAAAATTACAGAGATTTCTAAAAGTAATAAAGGCGGGACATGCAAACAAACGCAGGTGGTCCTCGACGTACAACCACAATCGAACCCAACATTTCTGTTGCAAGCAAGACAGTTATTAAGTGAATTTTGCCCCATTTTACAACCTTTCTTGGCATGGTTGTTAAGTGAATCATTGAACTGGCTTAATTAGTAACATGGTTGTTAAGTCAACCTGGCTTCCCCGTGGATTTTGCTTGTCAGAAGGTCACAAAAGGGGAACACAGGACCCCTCAACCATCATAAATATGAGCCAGTTGCCAAGTGTTTGAATGTTGATCATGTGGCCATGGGAATACTGCAATGATCATAAGTGTGGAAAACGGTCATCAGTCTTTTTTCAGTGCCGTTGTAACTTTGAACAGTCACTAAATGAACTGTATTCATTTATTGATCAACAAATATACTGAGAGGGTTTTTCCATTTCTATGTTAGCCCACAACCTTCAGAATTTCTGGTCATCTCCCATCCAAGTCATGACCAAGTATGATCAATCAATCAGAATTAAGCTGGGAGGGACCTTGGAGGTCTTCTAGTCCAGCCCCTTGCTCAAGCAGGAGAACCTATTCCATTTCAGGCAAGTGGCCATCCAGTCTCTTCTTAAAAACTTCCAGTGATGAAGCTCCCACAACTTCTGAAGGCAAAGCTGTTCCACTGGTTAATTGTTCTCACCATGAGGAAGTTTCTCCTTAATTCCAGGTTGTTTATCTCCTTGATTAGTTTCCATCCGTTGCTTCTTGTTCTGCCCTCTGGTACTTTGGAAAATAAGCTGATTCCCTCTTCTTTGGGGCAGCCCCTCAAATATTACAACCCTAATATCATGTCCCCCCTCATCCTTGTTGGGTTGCAGAACCCAAGATAGACACAGACTTCAGAGGATAATTAGAACTGCAGGGAAAAAACAATTACTACCAACCAGCCTTCCATTGAGGACCTGTATCCTGCACGAGTCAAAAAGAGGGCTGTGAAAATATCTACAGGCCCCCCACATACTGGACATAAACTGTTTCAACTCCTATCCTCAAAACGACGCTATAGAGCACTGCACACCAGAACTAGACACAAGGACAGTTTTTCCCCGAACGCCATCACTCTGCTAAACAAATAATTCCCTCAACACTGTCCAACTGTTTACAAAGTCTGCATTACTATCACTATTAATCTTCTCATTGTTCCTATCACCCATCTCCTCCCACTTGTGACGACTATGACTTTGTCACTTGTATCCTTTTGAGTTACATTGACTGTTTCCTAGTATGATTTGATTGCTTATTGTACCCTATGACTATTATTAAGTGTTGTACCTGATGATTCTTGACTCTTGACGAATGTCTCTTTTCTTTTATGTACACTGAGAGCATTTGCACCAAGACAAATTCCTTGTGTGTCCAATCACACTTGGCCAATAAAAAATTCTATTCTATTCTATTCTATTCTATTCTATTCTATTCTATTCTATTCTATTCTATTCTATTCTATTCTAATTCTATTCTATTCTATTCTATTCTATTCTATTCTATTCTATTCTATTCTATTCTATGCTATGCTATTCTATTCTATTCTTCTCTAGAATGATGCTACTTAGCATTTTCATGATTGGCCAAGGTTGGTTAGAAGTTATCAGAGATCCAAACCATATTTTTGTGTTTGAACACAACACACAAAACCTGACTGAAAATTCCTGGCAAGGAAGGGGAGGGGAAAACAAGATTATTTTTTGGTAAGGGTAGGAAGAAAAATGGCAAAACGCCACAAGGAATGTGCAGGCAGCGAGTACTGAGGGCTGGGAAGAGTGGCTTCTACCGATTTAATTGTTCCCCAAAACCCAACAAAAACTGTTTGTAGGGTAGTGAACATCTCAGCTACTACGTCCCAAAGGTTGACAATTTGAAGGGTAATAATTTCAGGAGAGAATTTGGAAATAAAAGTAATGCTGGAAGGGAAAAAAAAACACTGCACTTCACAACCTGCTGAATGTGCACTTTGGTTTCGAAATTTGTTCTCCGTACTGGACCTACGCGGCTTCCCGTACAGGTGCTTAACTTTTATATTGACTGACTCATTCATTTCCTTCCTCCCTTGGGGTTTCCTGAGAAGCTGCACAGCTTCTTTCCAGCAGGAAAGCTGCCTTAGCACCGATCAGCAACTTCCTCCTGGGAGGAATTCACCGGTCTCTCCTTTATAGGTTTATCAAATCTAATTTCACCGGCTTAAATCTGCTTTCGGTAACCGGTGTCTGCTTTCAGCAGCTGTTCGTAATTTCTTCAGGCCATCTGTCCTTCTGCTCAAGAAGGCATTCCCAGTATTTTTGACATATGACACCGTGTGTTTGCACTCCATTCTTGCAAAGTGATCGGTTCCTTTCCTAACACTAGATCCTCATGGATTCCCTATACCAAGGGTGTCAAACTCAAGGCCCGGAGACTGGATCTGGCTTGTGGGAGTTTAGATCTGGCCCACAGAGCCGCCCTGGAAAAAATGAAGGTTGCTTCTCTCCTTGACGAGTTTCCATCCATTGTTTCTTGTCTTGCCTTCTGGTGCTTTGGTAAGTAACTTGACCCCCTCCTCTTTGTAGCACTCTCTCAAATACTGGAATATGATGTCCCTGTCCATTCCCTACCTCCCCCTCAAAAAAAATAGAATGGGATCTGTTCTCCCCCAAACAATAATTGCTAAAGCAGTTTTGCACCATTCCAAAAGAAAAGAAATGAACCCAACAAGAAAAAAAAGATACCTTATTCAATTCAACACCTTGGTACCCTGAACCACACAATTCCCTTTATTAATCATCGCACCATCAACACACTGAGCCTCTGCTCCAGTTAAATAATAGATTCCTGGATTGACTTTTAAAGGAGGCCGTGTGCTCATTAATATCTCACGTATTTTGCCTTCCAAAACCAGCCCTGGAGGCGTGTCACTGGGTTCAGGCAAAGAAAGTGACATATTAAGCTTCATTTACTCAACAGTGTTTGGAGACAGAAAAATGAAGGAGCAGAAGGAAATAGTAGGGAAGTGAGAAAAAGG
>CM019154.1:46041504-46066077 GCA_009733165.1 Naja naja
AATGTGCTCAGCATTTGGTTGTTAGCGCTCTCTCTGGAAGTCTTTGAGGGCACCTGGAGGTTTATCTGTGCCCTCGGGGGTCACCTGAATAGTGGAAATGGGTGTCGAAACTCGGCAAATGTTGAAGGTATCATCCAATGATCTCCTGTACAACAACTTGGGCAATTCTCTTCTTCTAATTGTTCCCAAACTCATGAACCTTGGAAAAACTCTCTCCCCAAAATTGTGTGCAAAACTGAAGAAGCCGGTTCAGCATTTGCACCAACCTTGATATGTCCATCATCGATAGGGTTGCAATCTCAGAAGATCTGGGAGATTCCTGCAACTATTTTGTCCAATGTTTACAATTTCTTCCCCTCCCCCAGCATGTTTCAATTTAAGCTTTATCTCGGGAGCTGTGCATCTTGTTTTGGAACACAACCAAGGCTTGGCACTTATGAGCACTGGGTTGCTATCAGATGGATCGCGCAAGATCTCAAGTTCAGAGTTCACTGTGTATGATGAAGAGGTTTGTCACCCAAGCTTGAGACTATATATATATATATATATATATATATACACCCAAAAACGCCCCCTCCCACCATGGTACAGGAGGCCAACTTGGCCACGCCCACCATGGCCACGCCCACCCAGCAACTGGTCAGAGAACCCTTTGCTAAAATTTTTGAAGCCCTCCCCTGCTTTTAAGGCAACAACAGTTCTGCAGGACGGCTGTTAATTCCTTGCATTTAAAACACGTGATTTATTTCTCTTCAAAGCGCTAAATATCCGCTTGGGATTTCTTGTTTGCAAGCCTTCTAAGAGACACACAATTGTCATTGCCAATCCATAATGCAATAAGCGGCGATAATTGGGGAAGACCGCTGGCTCCCATAGTTACATTTTGGAGATCGACTCTGGAAAGGTAAACTAATAAATGATGATATTTATGGCACATTCTTCAGCTTGCTTGAAAAGGAAGATTGACACTTTTTAAAATCATTTCTGCCCCCTCCCGTCTGCTTCCAGTACATAGATGTAACTGGCAGGAGGAATAAAAGAACAAAAAACACAAAAAACAGGCTATAAAAATTCTCTGCAAATACAATTACTCATAAAAACCGTATAATACGGCATAAATTGATAAATGAACTAAAACCGAACAGCTGTACTTTTTCATTTATTTTGGAACCAAGCAGTGAAATCATGTATAGAAAATAATAATAGAGCACCTTTGTTTTATTTTATTTTATTATTATTATTTTTTAAAACTCTTCGGGGCTTAATTGAATTAGAGAATTGATGGGAATTCAAAATCTGCACAAGGAATAGCTTGTTCCGGATAACTTGAATTCCATATGTCTGGAATAAAAAGAGAAGAGCGTTGATCTATTAACAGTGGGCTTGATCTGTTTCGATACAGGTAGTCCTTGACTTACAGCAGTCTGTTTAGTGACCCTTCGAAGTTACCACGGCCCTGAAAAATGTGACTTATGACCATTTTTCACAGTTATGACCTTTATATTATCCCCACAGTCACCCGATTAACATTTAGCCACTTGACTACTGCTTCATATTTATGACGGTTGCCATGGCCCAGGGGGTCATGTGTGATCCACTTTTGCGACCTTCTGACAAGCAAAGTTGATGGGGAAGCCAGGTTCACTTAACAACCGGGTTACTAACTTAACTGCCGTGATTCGCTGAACAACTGCGGCAGGAAAAATCGTAAAACGGGACAAAACCCCCTTAACAAATTTCTCACCGAGCAACATAAACTTTGGGCTCAGCTGTGGTCATAAGTTGAGGACAACCTGTGATGCCATTTAAAAAAAAAAAACCAGGACGAAAACTCAAATTGAAAGCAAGGCTGAGTCATCTGGGGATTCAAAATGTGGGTCAGGTATGGATGAAGGTCACCAAATATTTAATTGTGAATGTTATAATTATGGTACCAAGTTTGGAGAGAGAATGGAAGTGGGACATTGGGACAAAGGAGAAAGAGGGAAGAACATGGGGACTGGAAGAGAGAAACAACCTCAGAGGAAGATCCAGGAACATGGAGCAGGTGATGGAGAGATGAACAACAGAGCAGGGTTCACAGAGACAGAGAGAGAAGGAACTTGTCATGCCCCTGTCGGAATCTGATTCGGAGGGGGAGGCCGAGCAGCGGACAGGGAGTGGGAGTGTGGCTCCATTGGCTGTGGAGGAAACTGGGGAAGGGCAAAGTCTGGCTGGACAGAGCAGGAGAGAGGTAGAACAAGGGAGAGGGAGTTCAGAAGAAGACCCAGGCCCACCCCCTCTTCATCCTAGGGCAATCAGGGAGGAACGGAGAAGAGGGCAATGGGGGTTGCAAGGCTTACGGGGGAGGAAAGGGCCCTGATTCCCTTCATTAGCCACACCTGGGAATGAAAGTTTAAAAGAACTGAATACTGACTGCAGCAGCTGCTGGGAGCAAACGTGACTTTATCCTGTGTTGTCTTTGCTTATCTGTGTTCCTGGCATCTTCCCAACCATGTTGAGTTATTGCCATGCCTTCATGTCTGGAATTCTTGCTCCTGCCCTGCCAGAATAATTACCTCATTTTGCCTTGATTGGACTTATAGTTGACCACATTTTGGACTTGATTCTCTGCAGCCAAAGGCTGTTCCTGGGAGAGTTTTTCTCCAGCCAGAAGGTAACCAGGACATTGGGGCAAAGTTGGAGCTAATGAAGGGACTCCTACTGATTATCTGACTGTGTTGCCTTTGTGCCACGCCCTGGGTCATCACAGAACTGTGAGTGGGAGATATAGTCCTTGACTTACAACATGGACTTTTGCAACCTTCTGACAAGCAAAGTCATTTAGCAATGCCCTTTGGGATGAACACTCCTCAAATGATGAAGGAACATGAAGGATTTCTAGGAAAAAAAAATGCAGACTACAGGACCCATGTGGGCTTCAGTTTGAGATGCAGGCAGCACAAGACTCATCACCCCCCACAGCCTGTGTTCAAAAGTGAAGGGACACAGGGCAGAGAACATCCTGCAGAAAGCACAGCCCCAACTTCTCACGGAAAGAATAAGACACATAAATTTGAGCGTTGAGGTTTTGAACACATACTCCCAAGAGCTGAAATCACACAGAGCTGAAGAAGCTTCTTGGAGGAGAAGCGAAATGCCTTCAAAAGAAAAACCAGGAAGTCCACTCTACCTCTTGAAAGAAAGCACCTTGGGGACAGCCATGACCTGGAGGACTGAGACCCTCCATAGACACTGAACCCATGGCTTATCTGGTGATTCTTGGAAGCTTTTAGCTTTGGTCCCCATGGAGGACAAACCTGAGACCTGCTTGCCAAATTTATGTTTAAAGTTGGTGGCTGCTACTATGACTTCCTATAGGACAGTGATGGTGAAACTTTTTGGCACTGAGTGCCCAAACTAGAACACGTGTGCATGTGCGTGCCAGAAAACCAAAGACCAGCTAGCTGGTGCACACATGCCTGGTTTTGGGGCATTTGGGGGGCCAAATTCAGGCTGTTTTTAGACTGTTTTTGGTCTGAAAATGGCCTAAAAATGGCCAAAAAACAGTCTGAGAAACTGTCAGGCCATTTTCCAGGCTGTTTTCTGGTGCTCCGGTGCCCGCAAAGACCATCTGGCCAACACACCAGAAATTAGAAGAGCAGCTGGCAATGGCATGCCCACCCATTGAGAGGCCTCTATGTGTTACCTCTGGCACATGTGCCATAGGTTGGCCATCATGGCTATAGGACATGTTCTTCCTGAAAACAACCAGAGCTGGTGCATTAAAACTATGTAGACAGAGGGAAAGATGTTTAAGCTAGAGAAGAACTTCCTGACTGTACGAACAGGGGAGAGGTGGCCGCATCAAGCCGTGAGGTCTCCTTCATTGAGGGGCTTCAAACACAGGCTGCCTGGTCTACTGCCAAGAGACACTGTAATGGGTATTGCATCGAGCAAGGCTTTGGACTACATAACCCCTAGGTGCTTTTCAACTTTTAAGATTCTTTATGGGGAAGGCAAGTTTGGTGGTGCAATGTTGTGGGGAAATGATCTTGGGAGACAGAAGGAGCAGCCACAGGCAGACAGAGTCAGATAAGGATCAAGTGAGCCAGCATTTAGCACACAGTTTAGGTCATTAGGTAGGCATTTAGCCTGCAGGTTTGGGGACTATGAAGGCGAGGGGAGGGAGAGGGGGGGAGAGGTGTACTTTGAGACTTGCAAGATTCTGTTCATGTCACCTTACAAGGAAGTAGAATTGGTTGGTATGCTTCCTGTTGGAATTTTCTCCTAAGATTGACAGGTTATCCATTTCATTTCATAGACACATGAAACAGCCTGCTCTTATGGTCGTGTGGCTATCTGGTATAAATGCATGCTTGCCTGCTGTCTGAATGCAAGAGTCATAAGCATTTAGCAGGAACAAATAATAAATAGATACTGCGGAGGGTCAGGGAAATGTGAGACAGAGAGTGAGAGTGAGAGACAGAGACATACAGAAAGAGAGAGAGAGAGACAGTGATAGAGAGACACAGAAAGAGAGAGAGAGACAGACAGAGAGAGACAGAGACAGAGACAGACAGACAGACAGACAGACAGACAGACAGACAGAGACAGACAGACAGACAGACAGACAGACGGACAGACATTGCAGGTGTCTATGACAGTGGTGGGATTCAATTTTTTTACTACCGGTTCTGTGGGCATGGCTTGGAAGGCGTGGCGTGGCTTGGTGGGCACGGTAGGGGAAGGATACTGTAAAATCCCCATTCCCTCACTACCCCACTAACCTGCTTTCCAGCTCCATTCTCCTGTGCAGGGCAACCAAAGAAGACCCGGCCAATCAGCTGGGACTCGGGAGGCTGAGAATAGATGCGGGCGGGGCCAATCAGAGGTGGTATTTGCTGGTTCTCCGAACTACTCAAAATTTCCACTACCGGTTCTCCAGAAGTGGTCAGAACCTGCTGAATACCATCTCTGGTCTATGGAGATTCTCTGTCATCCAGGTCATGGTTGCCCCAAGGGTGCTTTTTCAAAAGGTAACTGGATTTTCCTTGTTTTTCCTTGAAGATGTTTTGCTTCTCATCTTCTTCACTTCAGTTCAGTTCAGTTCAACTGAAGCAAAATGTCTTGAAGGAGAAACAAAGGAAGTCCAGTTGCCTTTTGAAAAAAAGCACCTTTGGGGCAACCTTCCAGGTGGTAGAAAAATCCTAAAAGCTACTTTGTGAAAGTGGAATGCTCCTTCTTGCCCAGCCAATACTGGGTATTCACCGTAGTAGTGTGACTGACTTTTGCACCTCCTTACAACAAGTAATGCAAGCATTTTATGATTTGTTTATTAAGAGTTTTCTTTTAGGTTCACTGCGATGGAGTGTAGTCTGGATTCCCAGGAGGGAGGGGCTGCATTCCAGAGGAGCAAGAGACAAGTCAGTTCAGTAACATAGTTCGTTGAGAGAAAGAGGGGGAAGGCAGTTCCTTCCTAATACTTCCCCGAGTATATATTTGATGAGGTAATAGGCTTCTTTGGTTTGGCAAGATTCTGTCTATAGGTGCGGAATACGAAAACTCTGTTTGGATGAATCACAATGAGTCTTTTTTTGTGTTTTTGGAGCCTGAGTTCTGAATGAATAATGTTTGATGGTAAATTTGCGTTTCATTCATTATCTATGCTTGTTCTCATTCTCTCTCTTTCTCTCTCTGCCCCTACTTCCTCCTTTCTGGGAATTAACTTCTCACTGGAGGAGTTGTACGTAAAGGGTATTTGTGGTGAGGTTGTGAATGCATGTACAAACCTGTGTGCATTTGATTTGTGAAGCCTTAAATGAGTTTGATTTTATTTATGGTTACACACTCGGATGTGTTAACAGAGTCACCCACATTCACATTTCCAGGCTTACATAAAATCTACTGCAGCTGCAGGGCAAAGATATAAAACTTTCATGAGGCACATAAAATATACAAAATGCTATTAATATTTAATACAATTTGCAGCAGTCAATGAGTGCAATCAATGTTTATTAATTAAGCTATTCCGGCTGTGTGTGTATGTGTGTATGTGTTTTTAAAGTGCTTTGTATCAGATTTCGAATAAGCTTCTTACATCGAACAACAATTGTGCTGCACAGGGCAATTATACTGATTGTGCTTGAATTAATTGGAGTATTTTTTTTCCCCTCTGTAACTTGGGGTTGTTTTTTTTCTATGCTGCCCCCATTTGGAATCAGGTGTGGAGTTAAAAACAAGAGGGGTGGATTTTATTCTCTGCACTTTTTTTTAAATTTTCTTCTTTTCAAGGAAGGGGCAATGTTTTTAGAAATGTTTCATAGTGATAAGTCAGAAAACAAGTTTGCCCTGCTTTGTGTGGAGGGGTTTACATGGTGTTACATTTCCATAAATTCCAGATATACGGAGCTTGGAGGAATCTATTTTATTTGTTTGCTTGTATTCCACCTTTATTATTTTCATAAATAACTCAAGATGGGGAACATTATCCAGCACTCCTTCCTCATCCTATGATTCAGGAGGCTAGAAGGGAATGGGATTAGAGGAGAGGAGGAGGAGGGGAGAAATGAAGTGAATAAAATCAGAGGAACAGGAGAAGGAGGAGAACAGAAGAAGAACGAAACAATGAGAAGAAGAAGAAGAGGAGAAAGAGAAGAAGAAGAAGAAGAAGAAGAAGAAGAAGAAGAAGAAGAAGAAGAAAGAAAATATATGAGAGGAGGAGGAGGAGGAGGAGGAGGAGGAGAAGAAGAAGAAGCTAGCTAGAAGAAGAAGAAGAAGAGGAGGAGGAGGGGAGGAGGGGAGGAGCAGCATAGCCAAGAAGAATAAAATAAAGAGGAGGATGATGACCAGGTAGCATAGCAATGAAGCCAGAAGAAGAAAAGCCAAAATAAATAAAATAGCCAGCATGATGATGAGTGATGAGGGGAGGGAGCAGCCGGCAGGCAAGCTAAGAAGAAGAAGAAGAAGAGGAGGAGGAGGAGAAGCAGAAGCAGAAGAAGAAGAGGAGGAGGAGGAGAAGCAGAAGAAGAAGAAGAAGAAGAAGAAGAAGAAGAAGAAGAAGAGGAGGAGGAGGAGGAGGAGGAGGAGGATGAGGAGAGAAGGAGGAAGAGGAGAAGCAGAAGCAGAAGAAGAAGAGGAGGAGGAGGGGCGGAGGAAGAGAGGAGGAGGAGGATCAGCAATAACAACAAGAAATAGTGGAATAAAGTAAATAAAATTCTTCAAATTCAATTTCAATTTTATGAACTTCCTTTCATGTTCCTCCTTATGTAGAATTTGTTCCATACTTTATAATATTCTAATTTACCTTGGTCTTTCAATTCTAGTGTTAAACTATCTAGTTCGGCGCATTGAAAAATCTTTATCTATTATAGTGTCATCATTTGGAATTTCTTTTGTTTTCCAAGTTTGGGCAAAGAGTATTCTTGCTGCTGTAATTATATATATAGTTAAGTAAGTGTCTGCTTTACTAAGGTTCCCTTTTATTATTCCTAATAAAAACATCTCTGGTGTATAGCTGATTTTTAGTCCCAACATTTCCTCTAACCATAACCAAATTTTATTCCAGAACACCTGTGGGTTTTTTTTTTGCAGGCCCACCACATATGGTAAAAAGTATCTCGTTCTTTCGAGCATTTCCAACATACAAATGATTGAGTACCATACATTATTGCTAATCTGGCCAGTGGTAGGTACCACCTATAAAACATCTTATACAGATTTTCCTTATAAGTTGTCGCTAATGTAATGTTTTGGTTTTGGTCCCAAATTTGCTGCCATTGGTCTAGGTTAATATTATGCCCAAGGTCTGTAGCCCAGGTTAACATCGATTCTTTAACTTCTTCTTCATACATTTTATGGTCGAGTCAGCATTTATAAAGTTTCTTTATTTGTTTTGTCTCTGGTCCTGTTAATATCTTATCTAGTATTGTATCTTGACAATTAATTCCCCATTCTTTTTTTATCTCTGTCTGAATTTTGATCACATGACCATGGGGATACCACAATGGCCCTAAGTGTGAAAAATGGTCCTTTTTTCGTTGTCGTTGTTAACTTCAAGTGGTCAGTAAATGAACCATTGTAAGTCGAGGTCTTCCTGTAACTCATTTTCTGGGTTTGCCCAATAGATTGAACTATTAAACGAATAAACAAACAAACTGCATGGGTTGAGTTTACTTTTAATGTCCTAAACGACAAAAAAAGAAGAACCACAATGAAAGATTAACCAGATTTTGCCTGTTTGGCAAAAGCAGTTGCTCCACTGTTAACTAATCTGATTACGTGTGTTACAAAAATCAAACTTACACGTCTCCGCCACAGATCTGGCAATGGATATTAGTAAAGTTGGGTGGATCCCAAGCTGGAACTTGAGGGATCTTTTTGAATCGGAAAGACAGCTAGAGGCACAGACAAACCCAGTGACAACCACTTTAGATACAGAGAAAGGCAGAATTAGAAAGGGTTGGGTTTTTTTTACGACACGGGAAGTCTTGCAGAGTTAAAAAATGAACACCTTTGCTGGGTATTTTTCAGACAGCAGGTCTGGAAGTACAAAAATAACCTAACATAAAATAAACAGTCAGAATGTTTTAGTTCCTGGTCAGCTAACGATTTACCCAGGCTGCAGCAGGTTTGATGCTAAGCTGGAAATTTTCATTCAAAACTGTCCTTAAGGAAAAACACTGCTGGAGATGTTTGGGGCTTAGTAATAAAAAATCTTCTCTCTCTCTTGCATATTGGAAGATTTATATATTTTTCCCCTGTAGATTGGTACCTTCTATTTGCTATTCTACTTTACTAATCTGTCTGTCTGTCTGTCCGTCCATCCGTCCATCCATCCATCCATCTAATCTATCATCTATCTGTCTGTCTGTCTGTCCATCATCTATCTATCTATCTATCTATCTATCCTATTTATTTATCTATCTATTATTTATTTATTTCTCATTATTTATTTATTTATCTATCTATTTATATTTCATTTATTGATATTGATTTATCTATTCATTCCATCCATTTATCATTATCTATCTATCATTCATTCCATTCCATTCATCCTCCATTCCATCCATCTACTTACTCTATTTCATTATCATCTATCTATCATTCATCTATCTATCTATCTTTATCTCATTCCATTATTTTCTTTCTTTCTTTTCATTTGCTTCACGCCTATCTATCTATCTATCTATCTATTCATCAGTCATTTTATTATTTGCCTATTTATTTGCTTTGATTTATTTTATTTATTTATTTATTTATTTCTTTTGTATTTACGGTTTTACTTACGGCATTTGCATTTACTTGGCTTCTATTCATTCTATCTATCTATCTAATTTATTATTTATTTATTTTATTTATTTATTTATTTATTTGTTTATTTTATTTATTGATTGATTTATCTATCTATCTACTCATTTAATTTTATTATCATTATCATCTATCTGTACTCTAATTTATTTGCCATTCTATCTATCTATCTATTCATATCTATCTATCTATCTATCTATCTCTACCTACCTACCTACCTACCTATCTATCCATCCATCCATCCATCCATCCATCCATCCATCCATCTATCATCTATCTATCTATCTATCTATCTATCTATCTATCTATCTATCTATCTATGTAAATACATACACATTATATACATACACAGAGTCCTTGATTTACAAGCACAATTGAGCCCAAAATTTGGGTTGTTCAGTGTGTTTTGCCCCCTTTCACGACCTTCCTTGTCACCCTTGTTAAGTGAATCACTGCAGTTGTTAAGTGAGCATGGCTTCCCCATTGATTTTGTTTGTCAAAAGGTCGCAGAAGGAGATCCCATGATCTCGGGACACAGCTATAAGTATGAACCGCTGGCCAACTACCCGATTTTGATCACGTGATCTTGAAGCTGGAGGGGATATCCAAAACCACAGACAGGTACTGTGTTGTTAGTACGGCAACATTCAAAACACAAATACGAGAGAACCAATTTGGTGCAGTGGTTAATACACTGGCTTTGAAACAAGAAGTTCACACAATCACATGATCCTGGAACACTGCAACCACCATAAATACAAGCATCCAAATTTTTGATCCAATGACCATGGACTTCCATGAAGGGGTTAAGCAACCTTGTGTAGAGGACACAGAGAGACCCACATAATTGTGGTGTTGGTTGGTCCCATGAGAGCCCTCTCTGCCTGTATGCATACAGTTGTTCTTCTATGTTATATGTTATTTTTATCATTTTAAATGTTTTAATCTTACATTAATAATTTTATGGATTATATTGTACCCTGCCCAGAGGCCCTCTCTCTGAGGGAAAAGGGCAGTTGAGAAATATGAAATATCAGTGAAGAAATAAGGTGCCCACAAACAGCCTGAGAAGAAATATTTGGATATAGTTTACCACAAACAGCAAAAAAAACAAACATCTATTTAATTAACACATAAGCATTTTTTCTAGATCCTTACTATGTAGAACCAGCTTGCTAGATCTAGAAAGGTAAGCAGGAACAATACTGATTCACATTTGGATAGAGACTTGGGAGCTGCAGACTATACTGGTAATTTTTTTTAATGGAAAAAGACAATAGAAAATCACTTCCACATCCTCTTAAGGAAGCTGCATGTTCTGTAAGTCAACAGAAGTTGAACTCCACTAAAAGATGTTGATTCCACTTTTTAATTTCTGCAAGAAAGAAGGAGAATAATTCTGAAATCCATCTTGTAGCTTCCAGGAAATGACATTCAACCTCCTCTGAAAATTAGATTTAGCTTTCTGAAGTTGGTTCAAATAGAGCTCTCCAAGAGTGCTTTAGGGGATAATTTGGGATGATGCTATTAGTGGTTTTATTGCTCTGTGTTATTGTTCTTGCTCTATATTATTTTTATCATAAAATGTTGCATATTTGTGGGATGTTTTTATTGGTGTTAATCACCAGCAATCCTTGAGATTAATGTGGTATGCAAATCCTGCACATGAATAAATAAATAAGTCTCAAGTAGTTAGAATTTGGTCTTGATAGAAGAGAATATGGGTCCTATAGCTGTGGGTCCTTTGTCTCTCTGAGCTTAGTTGTTTGCTTGCAGACTTTTTATTACCCTACTAGGTAACATCATCAATGTACATGAGTGTGTCATTTGCTGCTCTCTATTTATATGCAGTAGCCTGCCTGTCAATGTTACTGGGAGTATGGTTTTCTCCTTGTAGTTCCTTCATTAGGCTGTTATTTAACCTTGATTAGATTATTGTTTACTGTTTGATTGTGCTTCTGGTGTTAATCCTGGTTTAAGTCTCTGCCTATCTGGGTGTTGATTGCTACCAAGGAAGTGTTGTGGCCTTTTTGTTTCCTCTTTTGCATGTTCATTGTAATTTTTGAATGGTGGGTAAATGTGGTTTATCTCCATGTGCCTGTTGATGGCTGATTGTCTCAATGCCAGGCTTTCAGAAATTCCCTAGCAGTTTTGGATTTTCTTGGTATAGGATACTCCCAGTTTCTCAGCTGAAACTTTGGTTGAGTTTGTCAATGTGTTGTGAAATTAAAGAGTTTTCATCATGTCTCCTTGTGGCTGGTTGATATTTATGGATGTGCTTGCCTTCAGAAGTTGTAGGTGCTTCATCACTGGAGGCTTTCAAGAAGAGACTGGACTGCCATCTGTCAGAAATGGTGTAGGGTCTCCTGCTTGGGCTGGGGGGTTGGACTAGATGGCCTACAAGGTCCCTTCCAACTGTTATTCTGTTATATTGGCAATGATTTGCTAATCTTCAAGAACATTGCTCTGTCAACAACGGGATGTTTCATGCTGCATATATTTATCATTTGTTTGTTGCTAAAAATGCTTGATGATATGTGACAGTACAGCCAAGTGAAACATTGAGCATTATATAAAGCTGTGCAAATATGGTTCATGACCCCGAGTTTTGGATAGTAAAATTAGGGGAGAAGCATTTCATTGAATAATTTCCAAAATTTTCTTGGATAGGAGGCTAATAATTAGCTAGGGCTGCCCTCCCATGCCTCCAGCTGATTGATGGAATGACAGCAGCAATAGCAATTGTGTGGTTAGACTGGTTCAAATTCAAATTCAAATTTAGTGGACTTGTATGCCGCCTCTCTCCCTAGGGACTCAAGTGCTCACAATATAAAAATTACACAATACAAAATTAAATTAATTAAAACGCAATTAAACCCCAAGCCCAATAAAATCTAAAAACCAATAAAACTTAGTGTAAAATACAATTAAAAACCCACCCCACTTCACTTCGATCCAGGCCGGCTTGCTGAAAAAAACCAAATCTTCAGGTCGCGGCAGAAGAAACGGAGATCCGGGGCTAATTGGAGCCCCAAGGGGAGCTGATTCCACAGGGTGGGTGCTCCCACAGAGAAGGCCCTACCCCTGGGCACCGCCAGCCGACACTGTCTGGCCGACGGCACCCAAGAAGGCCCTGCCTGTGGGAGCGTACAGGGCGATGGAAGGTCGATGTTGGCAGGAGACGTTCCTGCAAGTACCCTGGACCCAAGCCATGTAGGACTTTGTATGTTAACACCAACACCTTGAATCTCTTGCCAGTTTTGTGTCCACAAACTGCCCTGACTAAATTAAATTTCATGTAGTTTGGGCACATTTTAACCACAATATCAAGCGTAGATAACATCCACTTTTACCCCAAGCACGCTTGTGGTATGCAGGTCAGGGGTGAAATTCTACGGTTCGGACTGGTTCTATAGAACCGGTTGTTATGATTCTGTGCAGTTCAGAGAACTGGCAAATCATGGCCCTGGCTGGCCCCGCCCCTCTCCGCCACCCCTCCCCTCCCCACCCAGTCAGTCCTTATTGCACATGCCCGACATCGCTGTGTTCTCCCCTGCCCAGTCACTCCTTAAGGTTTTCCCCACTCCCGACGATCAGCTGTTCCAATGATCAGCTGTGCTGGGATCCCCCTCACTGTCTTACTGTTTTGCCCAGGAGGCGCCCCTGAGGCAGGAGGCAAAAGGGGCATGTGGGAGAGGGACAGGGAGGTGCTGCCCCTCCACGCTCCATTTTTGCCTTTCTGGGCCCCAGGAAGCAGTCTGGGTGCAAAAACGCCCCTCAGAATGCTTCCCTGAGGCCCAGGATACAAAAACAAAAACAGGGGGTGCTGCAAAAAAAGGCCACACCCACCTGGTCACATGGCCACACCCATCTAGCCACACCCACAGAACCGGTTGTTAAAAAAATGGAATCCTACCCCTGATACAGGTAGAACTTGAATTGTGACCACAATCAAACCCAACGGTTCTGTTTCTAAGCCAGTTGTTAAGTGAATTTGGCCTCATGCTACGACTTTTCTTGCCACCGTTCTTAAGTGAATCACTGCAGCAGTTAAGTGAGTGACACAGTTGCTTAGTGAATCGGGTCTCCCCACAGGCTTTGCTCGTCACAAGGTCGCAGAAAAGGGAATCGCGGGACGCCAGGACACTGCGACCATCATAAATGTGAATCGGTTGACAAGTGTCTGAATTTTGATCACGTGACCAGGGGGATGCTGCAATGGTCGTACGTGTGAAAAATGGTCATAAGTCATGGATTACCTGCATTCTATGCAAGTTAGAATCACTATTTCAGGCCATTTGTTTTGGTTTTAGATTAACAGAGTTGGAAGGGACCGTGTAGGTCATCTATTCCAAACCCCCCACCCAAGCAGGAGACCATCTTGAAAGCCAACCTACTAATTCCTACATCCCACCATCCAGAAGATACACAATGTACACACACACACACACTCACACACCCACAGAGGGTTGGGGGTGTTCCATCACTGGAGGCTTTCAAGAAGAGATTGGACAGCTACTTGTCAAAAATGGTATAGGGTTTCCTGCTTGAGGAAGGGGTTGGACTAGAAAACCTCCCAGGTCCCATCCAACTTTGTTACTCTGTATTAAGATTCCAGAATCATCGGCTGAGCCACTTCCATGGTGTCTGTTAGAAGTTTACATTGTCTATATACTTCCAGTTTGCATAGAAATCATGCTTCTTATTCCATACAGTTTTAAAAATATTTCTAGGCTTTTTTTTTAAAAAAACTACATTTGAATTATTTTTATTCTGGTCCCTTATCTTATTTGTGTGTGAATGTATGTTTTTACATGTGTTATTTTTATTCTCTCTTCTTGTTTCCATTTTAACTGCTGTTTATTTAATTGCTGCCCTGGGAACCGAAATATTTCAGCCGAAGAACGGGATGTCAATCTGGAGTGGAATTTAAAAAAAGGAACAAATGGGAATTCTGACTGACAAATAAGACCACCAAAAAGAAATAAAGGAAATAAAAGAAATAATAGGGTTGACCCTATTAAATAGGGGCAGTTGGAGCCTATATATATTTATATATTCATATATACATTCACACACACACACACACACACACACTGCTTGTTGAGCTTGTTTTAACGTACACAAATGTACAGCATTCGTAGGAGAATCTTTATTTGGCCCTAGAGATAATACATTGTGCCATCTCGCCTCTTTCCCCAGCAATAGGAGGACAATATATTGGCTCGCACTGCATGAAAACTGGGGAGGAATCATATTTATATAACAACCAATAAACTGCTCAGTATGTGTGCATTCCCTCTTTAAGACCTAAACTAACAACTCCAGAAAAGAGTTTCACCCAGAGTCAGCCTTAAAACCAGTCAAAAAGACCAACACAACAGCCATTTTTAAACCTGGGCCTGTGGGTAAGTAAAGCCAACCTGTCATCCATGTTGCCTAGAAGAGATTATTCAGTTATTGAAAGGACAATACACCCTACGACTTTCTACAGAGAAGGGAAGTAAATGGATCTCCTCCTCCTCTTCTCCTCTCCTCCTCCTCCTCCTCCTCCTCCTCTTCCTCCTCCTCTTCCTCTTCCTCCTAGCGTATTCCCATAGGTGCAGGGTCCACTTTTTGGATCATTGAGCACCAATTTGCACAGTCAGCTGGGTCTCCAGGACACAGGCCCGCGTCTTACATATCTTTGTTTTGGCCATTGACTTCTAGTTGGCAGGCAGCCTTGGCCACAGTAGAAAGTGCTGCTCTCTGGACATGTCCATACCAGCGGAGTCGGCCTTCTCTCATCTTCTCTAGAATTGGTGCCACACCAAAATGTTGTCGAATGGTGTCATTTGAGATGTGGTCGAGAAGGGAGATCCAACGGAGCATTTGCCATTTCCATGGCACAGAGATAGCTTTCAGTCCCTGTTGTTGCTGCCCAGCCTTTGGTGCCATACAGTGCAACAGGGAAGATGGTTGTCTTGTAAATCTTAGATTTAAGACAGGTTGGCATTCGTCTCTCATATGAGACACCGATGAGTTCTTGCCAACGCATCCGGGCTGCATTCATCCTTGCTCGCACCTCGCACCATTGATGTCGCCATTGTCTTGGAGGTGGGATCCCAGATACGGAAAAACCTGTTTTAGTTTTTCTCCATTGATTTGAAGAGGGAAGGGAAGAAAATAGACTGCGGCTATGTAAATGCATGAAAAAGTCCAGCAGACTTGACTCATCTTGCTGTCTATATCATCCTTCAAGGCTTCTTGTATTCCTTTTTCAACTACGTTCCAGATAATAGAGCTTTGTCGTTGGCTGTTTAATGGCTGGATTTGCCTACCAGGCTTAAGTAGTTTAGTTAACGCTAGCAACTATATTCATGGAACATGGAAAGCTTTGTGCTTGTAAAACTCACTTTGCTTTTTCCAAAGCTTAGGGTGTAAACAAACTCAAGGCCCCTTGGTTGATTTGTGATTCAGTGTTTGGGATGAGCACCGAAAATGGATCAACACACTAAGAAGTGAAGCGTGTAGAACGAATCCCACCCAAAAATGGCTCTTTCCCATCTCGGAAAGGCCCAGTTCGGAATATCGTACAGGTAGACCAATTGTTTAATGACAGTTTGAACTCCAATCGAGGACCTGTATACTGCACAAGTCAAAAAGAGGGCTGTGAAAATATTTACAGACCCCTTACATCCCAGACATAAACTGTTTCAACTCCTTCCCTCAAAACAACGCAATAGAGCACTGCACACCAGAACAACCAGACACAAGGACATTTTTCCCCAACGCCATCACTCTGCTAAACAAATAATTCCCCCAACACTGTCAAACTATTTACAAAGTCTGCACTACTATTATTAACCTTCTCATCACTCTTTATCACCTATCCCCTCCCACTTGTGACTGTATGACTATAACTTTGTCACTTGTATCCTTATGATTTATATTGACTGTTTCCTAGTCTGATTTGATTGCTTATTGTACCCTATGACTATTATTATTAAGTGTTGTACCTGATGACTCTTGACTCTTGACGAATGTCTCTTTTCTTTTATGTACACTGAGAGCATTTGCACCAAGACAAATTCCTTGTATGTCCAATCACACTTGGCCAATAAAGAATTCTATTCTATTCTATTCTATTCTATTCTATTCTATTCTATTCTATCTATTCTATCTATTCTTACGGCAGATTCAGAAAAAAGGGAGAGTCACAAAAACCCTCACAAAAGCTACAACCATCACAACCCCTTCAGGGTTACAATTTGGGCTCTTGATTTCCAACTCACATTTACTACCATTGTAGTGTGTTGCGGTCAACATGATCACAAATTGCAAATTTCTCACCGGTTTGTGACAAGCAAAACCAACTGGGGAAGCCAGGTCTCTTAACAACCACATGATTCATTTAAATGACCCTCTTGTTCAATTAACAACTGTGTGTAAAATGGTTCGGGTCCTGTGAGGAGTTGCTTAATGACCACATCACTTAGCAACCAAAATTCCAGTCCCAATTGGGGTTGTAAGTTGAGGACTATCTGTAGTCTATAGACTTCCAGAACTGGGAAATCATAGGGACCACGTAAGATTGATAAAAATGATTTTGAATTCACAATAGAACTTTTAATTTATTGATTGACCGGTATCCCATTTCTTCCAAATCTAAACAGCACTTCCAGGAAAAAAGGGGAAATGAAACAAAAAAGGAAACCAAAGTTGATATAGTTGACTTTGGATCTTTTTTCAACAGATAATTTACATTATTGTCTCTCCTTCCTCTTAGGGACTTTACAAGTTTCTCCACCCTTTTATTTAGTCCTTGTGTTTTTTAGATTTCAAGTCCAAGAATCATCCAACAAAATATATGTTTCTTTTCACCTCTTCCCTTCCTGTCTTCCCTTCTCTTTTCCTTTCCCTTCCCTTCATCTATCAAATTTCTTCTGATGAGGTTCCCCAAATGAGACAGTCCCTCTAGAGTGGGGTGATATTTGTTCTCACACAAGATAATAAAATATATTTTGTGTAGAAAACTGTCCTAATGGATTCTATCTTCTGGGAGTTGGAAGAGGGGAAATAATTAGACCAATTTCTAGATTTGAATGTAGCATCCTTCAAATACAAGGGCCTTAATCTCCTAGACTACCTTGTGTTTGCTTAACCATCAGAAGGGATTACAGGTTCCAATCAGAGACGGTCTCCCTTAGATACATTTTTCCTATCTTTCTAAAATACAGTTACAAATCTTTCTTCTTGCCTTTCCCAATTAAGAACAGCATGCCATTCAGTTTATTTCCCTATGCACTTTTGCTTCTCAAGTTAACACATGGAGAAGAAATGATTTAAAAAGCAAACTAAAATTAAAAAAAGAGAAAGCTTTCTAACCTCTTCCAGATAAGCATTCAAATCCAAGGAGAAAACACAAAACCCATCATTCTTGAACCATTGCTTCAGAGATTGTAGAGTCAGTCAAAAAGAGAAGTGGCCAACTCTCAAGCTGTAATAAGTCACCAGATGCCTTATATTGGCTAGGTTATAACTTGCGTAAGCCACAATGTTGTTTGCTTGGTTTCAGCTTAGCATATTGGAAAAATTTATTGCTTGGCCATCCTAACTTTTAACTCATACCTTGTGCAACCACAGCTGATTTTTCAACATGCTACATTTAACAAATGATAGCTTGGAATAATAGAGTGGGAAGGGACCTTCAAAAATTTCTAGTCTAGCCCTCTGCTCAAACTGGAAACCAATTCAGCAGGTTCTCACCAGTTCTGGAGAACCGGTAGTGGAAATTTTGAGTAGTTCGGAGAACTGGCAAATCCCACTTCTGACTGGCCCTGCCCCCATCTATTCTCCGCCTCCCGAGTCCCAGCTGATCGGCTGGGTCTTCTTTTGTTGCCCTGCACAGGAGAACGGAGCTGGAAAGCAGGTTAGTGGGGTGGGGAGGGAATGGGGATTTTGCAGTATCCTTCCCCTGCCATGCCCACCAAGCCACGCCCACAGAACCGTAGTAAAATTTTTGAATCCCACCACTGTGGAGACCCTACACCAGGATTCCAGTTAAGCAAACAAGGGTTTAGGAGTAGAACCAGTCATTATTAAGACATCCAACATCCTCCTCCTCCTTTTGAATATCTGTTGTAACATCTTTCCCATGTCATTCTTGTAAACTTGTCATTTTCAAATCAGCCTTGATCTCATCAGGAAAAACCAGTTCTTCTTCCATATTACCAATGTCCCACTAATTTAATACTATAGCCCACTCACTCACAAACTTGGCATCCACTATAGCAGTGAGTTTTTGTTTTTGTTTTCAAATTTGGCAACTTGAAAATGAGCGGACTTCAACTCTCAAACGTCAGCTGAGAGAAGTCTGGGAATTGAAGTGCACCCATTGTAAAGTTGCCAGGTATGAAAATCACTGCATCTGAGGAACATGCAACTGTACAAGGTAAATGTATCAATCCTATGCAAGTATCGACACAGCTCATTTGCTCAAGCCTGACCAGGTACACAAGCAAAGGTCCAATTGAATTGATTCATTGCTACTCATGCTTATGAAGAGGAACCTTATCAACTAATGGCTAGCATTTGCTTGGAGTTTTTTTTTTAATTACATATATATACCGCCCTTCTCCAAAGACTCAGGGCGGCTTACAATTTTTGGGATACAACCCAATGCGCTCAGCAATAGCCTTCATTCCATTATATATGCCTGCTTATTACTAAGTGGCATTTTTACAAAGTCAGCTTATTGCCCTCAACAATTTTGGGTCCTCAATTTACCTACCCCGAGAGGATGGAAGCTGAGTCAACCTTGAGCCTGGTGGGATTCGAGCCTGCAGTAATTGCAGGCAGCTGGAACTTAAGTGCTAGGCATTTAACAGCCTGCACCACCAAGGCTCTTTTTTAGAGGAGTTAGATAAGAGTCCATGGAATTCAAGAGGGGTTGGACTTAGTTCACTTGTGACTATGTAGGGATTTTAGGCTGATCCCTCTTTTAACTCTGCCCCCAGTTCTGTCATGCCTTCCCATACATCAGCATGATGATAATGATGATGAGATGATATCCATTCAGTTGTATTTGACTCTTGGTGAAGCTATGGACCAAGTCTTTCCACATCGTCTGATTTTGCACGATTTCTTTAAGTTTTTCTATGCTCTGGCTGGTGTCAGCTTTGACGGTGTCCAGCCACCATGTTCTTTCATGGCCTGGTTTCCCTTTAACACCAACTGTTCCCAACATAATTGCTTTCTCCAGTGAATTCCCCTGAATGTCATAGCCAAAGTAAGCGAGACACAGTTTTGTGATTTTGCCTTCTAGTGACATGTCTGGTGTTATGCGTTCTGGTACATGCTTGTTAGTCACCTTTGCTGCCCAAGAAATATGCAGGAGCCTTTTCCAGCACCGCAGCTCAAACCAGTTGATTTTCTTCCTGTCTTGCTTTTTTAAGGTCCAGCTTTCACAACCACTTTATGGTTGTTTGTGCTTCATTACCATTGTAATGACAAACTGCCGTGAACTCTGTGTTGTGGTTCGCTGGCAGCCTGTGCAGACGGCAGCGGAATTGGACAGTGGGGAAGAAAGGGGATCAGTCCAGGAGTCTGGAGAGGACTCAGATGAGGGTCCTGTGTTCAATGCAGAGATGGGGTCAGGACCATCTGGGTGTGGGGTGCTGATTCCAGAGCCTTTAGAGTCTGGCAGCAGCAAGGCAGAGGACCCAGGAGAGCCTGTTCCCAGTGCGCGTGTGCGCAGAGCTGCTAGAAGGCAAGGAAACAAAAGGGGCGACTTGGAAGTAAGGCTGGGAGGTGATTGCCCCTCCCAGAAAGTATAAAGGACAGGCAAAGATGATGAAACCTTTGCAGGAAGCAAAGTAGTTCGTTCGGTTCAGATTCATTCTTGAAGCTGTTTGTACTTTGGTTGGTTTTTTTTTCTAGTTTATTTTATTTATTTTATTTTAATTACATTTATATGCAGCTTCTCCCAAGACTCAGGCTGCTTACAATTTTGGGATACAACCCAGTGTGCTCAGCAATAGCCTTCATTCCATTGTATATGCCTGCTTATTACTAAGCGGCATTTTACAAAGTCAGCTTATTGCCCCCAACAATCTTGGGTCCTCAATTTACCTACCCCGAGAGGATGGAAGGCTGAGTCAACCTTGAGCCTGGTGGGATTCGAGCCTACAATAATTGTAGGCAGCTGGAACTTAAATGCAGGCATTTAACAGCCTGAGCCACCAAGGCCCTACTTCTGTTATTGGCAGCACTTCACAGAAAAGAAAGGTGGGTGCTTATCTCGAGGGACTGTTTGAGATTCATTACTGGCTGGGAATGAAAACAATTCCCAGCTTTGCAATAAAATAAGACTTGTTTTTAAAATAAGCGTGTGTGTAATTATGGTCTAGGAAGCCTTGGTCAGAACACTCTGGGGAGAGCGGATGCGATGGGAGATACTTGGGGGAAAGCGAAAGTAACTTCTGTATCTCCCCAAGATGCTGCCTCAAGGTTGCCCAGCTGGGAGAAGAAGGCAGCTGCATACCAACCTACTCTTGAACTGACCTGTTCTGAATCTGATTGGTCATGGGGAATGGGTCAGTGATGGGAGGCAGTTAAGGGAGGAAAGTTGAACTTAGGTATGCATTACTGCAATACACTTGACTTCTAATAAAACTATACCTTTCTCAACCAATGGAGCCAAGAATTGTTTCTATTTAGAGATTTAAATGCTGGCAGGTCTGACACATAGATAGCTATAGAGTGAACTAATCTACATTTGGTTGCCAGGCTGATATCGTTGCTTTTCCAATATCAGTAGGCCAGGAAGGCATATTTCCTATTATGGAAGAGCTTATTGGGGTTGGTAAACTAGTAGCAAAACTCAATGCCGACACATACAACTAAGCATTGAGGAAAAAATTGAGAGCCAGGTGCCAGGTTGCTACTGCTTCCTTCTCATCATTTTCAATGATTCCACATTCTTTGAGTTAAATTACATTTGGGGCAATCTTTCTGGGTTTCTTTTTTTAGTTGTTCATAAGGCATGTTTGCAGCTAAAAAAGACAGAAATGGCCAAATTGCTAGAAGACCTACTGCTTATAGCCGAGCCAGCTGTCTCTGCTTATCCCAGAAAAAAATCTTAATTTGAACCTCATCGGAGAATGGTTGGAGAATTCTGGACCAATAATAATAATAATAATAATACAAAACCCCAATATATATCTCTAGGAAGTTGACTTGAGTTCACCTAAACCTCCGACACCTTGGCACGATGTGATAAAGCCGAATGTGGCCTAATCCTTAATTTTCCCTCCACTGTCCAGCATTTATTAAATAATTGAAGAGGAGCCATTAAGACATACAAACAGATTTATTTTCAATCTATCCCCAACACTTTTTTTTGTGGGAAGAAAAAAAGCACCAAGGGGCTTGGCTGTTTTTAGAAGCAACTTAGAAAAATCCATAAAAAAGCTTTTATCCACAGCCACGCTTGTTTAAAAGGGCAATTTTCTACTGAGGGGAGGAAATGAAATTTGCTGAAAGGGGCCTTCATCTGTACAGATATGCACAAAACCAGGAGAGGAAATTGCATTCTTCACTTATCTGATGGCCCCACATTTGTGGGGTGAGACAGCTGATAAAGTTGGGTCTTTGCAGCCTGCAATAATTCTACCTTAGACTAAGATGTTTATTCCAGACTAGAAAGCTGTTAACTCTCCATTATGCAAAAAGACACATTTGAGGGCCATGCTTCTAATCCACCAACCAAATTCCAATCAACTATGTTGGCATGACATTTTACGCTAAATGACATAGCATGTCCATTTGCACACCATGCAAAATCTGGTTGGTTTTAAGCCTGGATTTCAAAACCCCACCCCCAAACACACATACAGAGTCAAAGGTGCCAAACATGTCATCCTTGACTTACAACAGTTCAATGTAATGACCCTTCGAAGCCACCTTTTGTAGACTTCTAATAAACAAAATCAGGGGCGGGGGGGAACCAGGTTCACTTAGCAACTGGGTGACTCACTTAATAACCACAGTCATTCGCTTAACCACTGTGGCCAGAACGGTTATAAAACAGGGCAAAGCTCATTTAACAAAAATGTTAGTAACAGAAATTTTGGTCTCAATTCCGGTCATTAGCTGAGAACTATCTGTATATATCTATGGCTCTACGTGCATGCATTAAGGAGAAACTACCTAACAGTGAGGACAATTAACCAGTGGAATAGCTTGTCTCCAGAAGTTGTGGGTGCTCCAACCCTGGAGGTTTTTTTTTATTATTCATATTTATATGCTGCCCTTCTCCGGAGACTCAGGACGGCTTACAATTTTTGGAGCGCAACCCAATGCGCTCAGCAACAGCCTTCCTTCCATTGTATATGCCTGCTTATTACTAAGCGGCATTTTTACAAAGTCAGCTAATTGCCCCCAACAATCTTGGGTCCTCAATTTACCTACCCGAAGAGCCTGGTGGCTGGCAGGCAGCTTAAGTGCTAGGCATTTAACAGCCTGCACCACCAAGGCTCTTCTTTTTAAGAAGAGATTGGACAGTCACTTGTCTGAAATGGTGTAGGATCTCCTGCTTGAGTAGGGGGCTGGACTACAAGACCTTCAAGGTCTGGTGTGGTCTGGTCCATTCTGGTCAGTCCATCATGTGGCATATTTGTTGTTCTTCAATCACTAAGTCATGTCAGAGTAGAGTAGAGTAAGTAGTGTGTGGGGTGGGGTGGGGTGGTGGGGGTGGAGTGGAGTGTAGAGAGTAGAGTAGAATAGAATAGAATAGAATGAGATATGGTCTGGAAGGGACTTTGGAGGTCTTCTAGTCCAGTCCCCTGCTCAAGCAGGAGAACGTATACTATTTTAGACAAGTGATTGTTTAGACTCTTCTTAAAAGACTTCAGTGATGAAGCACCCATGATTTCTGGTGGCAAGCTGTTCCACTGGTTAATTGTCCTCACTATTAGGAAGTTTCTCCTTAATTCCAGGCTGCTTCTCTCTTTGATTACTTTCCCACCATTGTTTCTCTTGTCCTGCCCTCTGGTGCTTTGGAGAATAGTTCGACGCCCCCTCGTCTTTGTGTCAGCCCCTCAAATACTGGAAGACTGCTATCATGTCCCCCTTAATTCTTTCCTTCAGACTAGCCAAACCCAAATCCTGCAGCCATTCTTCATATATGTTTTAGTCCCCAGACCTTTGATCATCTTAGCTGATTCTTCACAATCCCATGCCAGCTCCCTTTATCCTCCACTGTCTTTCAGAGTTTGCCCAAATTTATGTTCAGGGCCTCAATGACCTTATCTCACCATCTCATCCTCTGCTTTCCTTCTCCATTTTCCTTCCATCTTTCCATCCAACATGCGGGTTTCTTCCAAGAGTCCTCTCTTCTCTAGTTGGTGGCTAAAGTATTTGAGCTTCATCTTCAGAACCTGTCCTTCCAAAGAACAGTTCAGGTTGATTTCCTTTATGAATGTGGCACGCTGATGCACACACACGGAATGCAGCCAGTTTTTAAAACAGTCTCTGGGAACCAAGATAACAAGGCATGGAGAGACAGATTGCCGCATGTGACTTTTGAATTTCCCCAACCCCCAACCCCTTAAAAATAATTTCATCCTGTGACTGGGAGGGAGGAGATGGCTTAGCAAGTCTGTCAGTAGCCTTCCTAAACATTGGCCAGATGTTTCAATCAATCAATTCCTTTACTGGCCAAGTGTGATTAGACACAGAAGCAATTTGTCTTGGTGCCTATGCTCTCAGTGTACATAAAAGAAAAGATACATTAGTCAAGAGTCAAGAATCATCACGTACAACACTTAATGATAGTCATAGGGTACAAATAAGCAATCAAATCATACTAGGAAATGGTCAATATAAATCGTAAGGATACAGACGACAAAGTTACAGTCACACAGTCACAAGTGGGAGGGGATGGGTGATAGGAACAGTGACAAGATTAATAGTAATAGTAGTGCAGATTTTGTAAATAGTTGGACAGTGTTGAGGGAATTATTTGTTTAGCAAAGTGATGGCATTCGGGAAAAACTGTCCTTGTGTCTGGTTGTTCTGGTGTGCAGGGTCCTATACCGCCATTTTGAGGGTAGGAGTTGAAACAGTTTATGTCAGGGTGTGGGGTCTGTAAATATTTCACAGTCCTCTTTTTAAACAAGTTTTATTCAATTTTTAACGGTTCAATTAAGGCTCTTTTCAGTAGACAGCATATTCCGGTCATCACTTTACATGCAAATATGACAATAGTTCTATATTCATTTTAACATTTAACTTCCTATTTTT
>CM019154.1:46067077-46085733 GCA_009733165.1 Naja naja
ATCTATCTATCTATCTATCTATCTATGTAAATACATACACATTATATACATACCAGAGTCCTTGATTTACGCAAGCACAATTGAGCTCAAAATTTGGGTTGTTCAGTGTGTTTTGCCCCTTTCACACACTCCTTCCTTGTCCCCTTGTTAAGTGAATCACTGCAGTTAGTTAAGTGAGCGTGGCTTCCCCATTGATTTTGTTTGTCAAAAGGTCACAGAAGGAGATCCCATGATCTCGGGACACAGCTATAAGGTATTACCGCTGGCCAACTATCCCGATTTTGATCACGTGATTTCTTGAAGCTGGAGGGGATATCCAAAACCACAGACAGGTACTGTGTTGTTAGTACGGCAACATTCAAAACACAAATACGAGAGAACCAATTTGGTGCAGTGGTTAATACACTGGCTTTGAAACAAGAAGTTCACACAATCACATGATCCTGGAACACTGCAACCACCATAAATACAGGCATCCAAATTTTTGATCCAATGACCATGGACTTCCATGAAGGGGTTAAGCAACCTTGTGTAGAGGACACAGAGAGACCCACATAATTGTGGTGTTGGTTGGTCCCATGAGAGCCCTCTCTGCCTGTACGTACAGTTGTTCTTCTATGTTATATGTTATTTTTATCATTTTAAATGTTTTAATCTTAAATTAATAATTTTATGGATTATATTGTACCCTGCCCAGAGGCCCTCTCTCTGAGGGAAAAGGGCAGTTGAGAAATATGAAATATCAGTGAAGAAATAAGGTGCCCACAAACAGTCTGAGAAGAAATATTTGGATATAGTTTACCACAAACAGCAAAAAAACAACAACATCTATTTAATTAACACATAAGCATTTTTTCTAGATCCTTACTATGTAGAACCAGCTTGTTAGATCTAGAAAGGTAAGCAGGAACAATACTGATTCACATTTGGATAGAGACTTGGGAGCTGCAGACTATACTGGTATTTTTTTAAAATGGAAAAAGACAATAGAAAATCACTTCCACATCCTCTTAAGGAAGCTGCATGTTCTGTAAGTCAACAGAAGTTGAACTCCACTAAAAGATGTTGATTCCACTTTTTAATTTCTGCAAGAAAGAAGGAGAATAATTCTGAAATCCATCTTGTAGCTTCCAGGAAATGACATTCAACCTCCCTCTGAAAATTAGATTTAGCTTTCTGAAGTTGGTTCAAATAGAGCTCTCCAAGAGTGCTTTAGGGGATAATTTGGGATGATGCTATTAGTGGTTTTATTGCTCTGTGTTATTGTTCTTGCTCTATATTATTTTTATCATAAAATGTTGCATATTTGTGGGATGTTTTTATTGGTGTTAATCACCAGCAATCCTTGGAGATTAATGTGGTATGCAAATCCTGCACATGAATAAATAAATAAGTCTCAAGTAGTTAGAATTTGGTCTTGATAGAAGAGAATATGGGTCCTATAGCTGTGGGTCCTTTGTCTCTCTGAGCTTAGTTGTTTGCTTGCAGACTTTTTATTACCCTACTAGGTAACATCATCAATGTACATGAGTGTGTCATTTGCTGCTCTCTATTTATATGCAGTAGCCTGCCTGTCAATGTTACTGGGAGTATGGTTTTCTCCTTGTAGTTCCTTCATTAGGCTGTTATTTAACATTGAGTAAGTTGGTACTTCCTTGATTAGATTATTGTTTACTGTTTGATTGTGCTTCTGGTGTTAATCCTGGTTTAAGTCTCTGCCTATCTGGGTGTTGATTGCTACCAAGGAAGTGTTGTGGCCTTTTTGTTTCCTCTTTTGCATGTTCATTGTAATTTTTGAATGGTGGGTAAATGTGGTTTATCTCCATGTGCCTGTTGATGGCTGATTGTCTCAATGCCAGGCTTTCAGAAATTCCCTAGCAGTTTTGGATTTTCTTGGTATAGGATACTCCCAGTTTCTCAGCTGAAACTTTGGTTGAGTTTGTCAATGTGTTGTGAAATTAAAGAGTTTTCATCATGTCTCCTTGTGGCTGGTTGATATTTATGGATGTGCTTGCCTTCAGAAGTTGTAGGTGCTTCATCACTGGAGGCTTTCAAGAAGAGACTGGACTGCCATCTGTCAGAAATGGTGTAGGGTCTCCTGCTTGGGCTGGGGGGTTGGACTAGATGGCCTACAAGGTCCCTTCCAACTGTTATTCTGTTATATTGGCAATGATTTGCTAATCTTCAAGAACATTGCTCTGTCAACAACGGGATGTTTCATGCTGCATATATTTATCATTTGTTTGTTGCTAAAAATGCTTGATGATATGTGACAGTACAGCCAAGTGAAACATTGAGCATTATATAAAGCTGTGCAAATATGGTTCATGACCCCCGAGTTTTGGATAGTAAAATTAGGGGGAGAAGCATTTCATTGAATAATTTCCAAAATTTTCTTGGATAGGAGGCTAATAATTAGCTAGGGCTGCCCCTCCCATGCCTCCAGCTGATTGATGGAATGACAGCAGCAATAGCAATTGTGTGGTTAGACTGGTTCAAATTCAAATTCAAATTTAGTGGACTTGTATGCCGCCCTCTCTCCCTAGGGACTCGGGGCGGCTCACAATATAAAAATTACACAATACAAAATTAAATTAATTAAAACGCAATTAAACCCCAAGCCCAATAAAATCTAAAAACCAATAAAACTTAGTGTAAAATACAATTAAAAACCCACCCCACTTCACTTCGATCCAGGCCGGCTTGCTGAAAAAAACCAAATCTTCAGGTCGCGGCAGAAGAAACGGAGATCCGGGGCTAATTGGAGCCCCAAGGGGAGCTGATTCCACAGGGTGGGTGCTCCCACAGAGAAGGCCCTACCCCTGGGCACCGCCAGCCGACACTGTCTGGCCGACGGCACCCCAAGAAGGCCCTGCCTGTGGGAGCGTACAGGGCGATGGAAGGTCGATGTTGGCAGGAGACGTTCCTGCAAGTACCCTGGACCCAAGCCATGTAGGACTTTGTATGTTAACACCAACACCTTGAATCTCTTGCCAGTTTTGTGTCCACAAAACTGCCCTGGACTAAATTAAATTTCATGTAGTTTGGGCACATTTTAACCACAATATCAAGCGTAGATAACATCCACTTTTACCCCAAGCACGCTTGTGGTATGCAGGTCAGGGGGTGAAATTCTACCGGTTCGGACTGGTTCTATAGAACCGGTTGTTATGATTCTGTGCAGTTCAGAGAACTGGCAAATCATGGCCCTGGCTGGCCCCGCCCCTCTCCGCCACCCCTCCCCTCCCCACCCAGTCAGTCCTTATTGCACATGCCCGACATCGCTGTGTTCTCCCCTGCCCAGTCACTCCTTAAGGTTTTCCCCACTCCCGACGATCAGCTGTTCCAATGATCAGCTGTGCTGGGATCCCCCTCACTGTCTTACTGTTTTGCCCAGGAGGCGCCCCTGAGGCGCAGGAGGCAAAAAGGGGCATGTGGGAGAGGGACAGGGAGGTGCTGCGCCCCCTCCACGCTCCATTTTTTGCCTTTCTGGGCCCCAGGGAAGCAGTCTGGGTGCAAAAACGCCCCTCAGAATGCTTCCCTGAGGCCCAGGATACAAAAACAAAAACAGGGGGTGCTGCAAAAAAAGGCCACACCCACCTGATCACATGGCCACACCCATCTAGCCACACCCACAGAACCGGTTGTTAAAAAAATGGAATCCTACCCCTGATACAGGTAGAACTTGAATTGTGACCACAATCAAACCCAATGGTTCTGTTTCTAAGCCAGACAGTTGTTAAGTGAATTTGGCCTCATGCTACGACCTTTCTTGCCACCGTTCTTAAGTGAACCACTGCAGCAGTTAAGTGAGTGACACAGTTGCTTAGTGAATCGGGTCTCCCCACAGGCTTTGCTCATCACAAGGTCGCAGAAAAGGGAATCGCGGGACGCCAGGACACTGCGACCATCATAAATGTGAATCGGTTGACAAGTGTCTGAATTTTGATCACGTGACCAGGGGGATGCTGCAATGGTCGTACGTGTGAAAAATGGTCATAAGTCACGGATTACCTGTATTCTATGCAAGTTAGAATCACTATTTCAGGCCATTTGTTTTGGTTTTAGATTAACAGAGTTGGAAGGGACCTTGTAGGTCATCTAGTCCAACCCCCCCACCCAAGCAGGAGACCATCTTGAAAGCCAACCTACTAATTCCTACATCCCACCATCCAGAAGATACACAATGTACACACACACACACACTCACACACACAGAGAGGGTTGCGGGTGTTCCATCACTGGAGGCTTTCAAGAAGAGATTGGACAGCTACTTGTCAAAAATGGTATAGGGTTTCCTGCTTGAGGAAGGGGTTGGACTAGAAAACCTCCCAGGTCCCATCCAACTTTGTTACTCTGTATTAAGATTCCAGAATCATCGGCTGAGCCACTTCCATGGTGTCTGTTAGAAGTTTACATTGTCTATATACTTCCAGTTTGCATAGAAATCATGCTTCTTATTCCATACAGTTTTAAAATATTTCTAGGCTTTTTTAAAAAACTACATTTGAATTATTTTTATTCTGGTCCCTTATCTTATTTGTGTGTGAATATATGTTTTTACATGTGTTATTTTTATTCTCTCTTCTTGTTTCCATTTTAACTGCTGTTTATTTAATTGCTGCCCTGGGAACCGAAATATTTCAGCCGAAGAACGGGATGTCAATCTGGAGTGGAATTTAAAAAAAGGAACAAATGGGAATTCTGACTGACAAATAAGACCACCAAAAAGAAATAAAGGAAATAAAAGAAATAATAGGGTTGATCCTATTAAATAGGGGCAGTTGGAGCCTATATATATTTATATATTCATATATACATTCACACACACACACACACACATTGCTTGTTGAGCTTGTTTTAACGTACACAAACATACAGCATTCGTAGGAGAATCTTTATTTGGCCCTAGAGATAATACATTGTGCCATCTCGCCTCTTTCCCCAGCAATAGGAGGACAATATATTGGCTCGCACTGCATGAAAACTGGGGAGGAATCATATTTATATAACAACCAATAAACTGCTCAGTATGTGTGCATTCCCTCTTTAAGACCTAAACTAACAACTCCAGAAAAGAGTTTCACCCAGAGTCAGCCTTAAAACCAGTCAAAAAGACCAACACAACAGCCATTTTTAAACCTGGGCCTGTGGGTAAGTAAAGCCAACCTGTCATCCATGTTGCCTAGAAGAGATTATTCAGTTATTGAAAGGACAATACACCCTACGACTTTCTACAGAGAAGGGAAGTAAATGGATCTTCCTCCTGCTTCTCCTCTTCTCCTCTCCTCCTCCTCCTCCTCCTCTTCCTCCTCCTCTTCCTCCTAGCGTATTCCCATGGGTGCAGGGTCCACTTTTTGGATCATTGAGCACCAATTTGCACAGTCAGCTGGGTCTCCAGGACACGGCCTGCCTTACATATCTTTGTTTTGGCCATTGACTTCTAGTTGGCAGGCAGCCTTGGCCACAGTAGAAGGTGCTGCTCTCTGGACATGTCCATACCAGCGGAGTCGCCCTTCTCTCATCTTCTCTAGAATTGGTGCCACACCAAAATGTTGTCGAATGGTGTCATTTGAGATGTGGTCGAGAAGGGAGATCCAACGGAGCATTTGCCATTTCCATGGCACAGAGATAGCTTTCAGTCCCTGTTGTTGCTGCCCAGCCTTTGGTGCCATACAGTGCAACAGGGAAGATGGTTGTCTTGTAAATCTTAGATTTAAGACAGGTTGGCATTCGTCTCTCATATGAGACACCGATGAGTTCTTGCCAACGCATCCGGGCTGCATTCATCCTTGCTCGCACCTCGCACCATTGATGTCGCCATTGTCTTGGAGGTGGGATCCCAGATACGGAAAAACCTGTTTTAGTTTTTCTCCATTGATTTGAAGAGGGAAGGGAAGAAAATAGACTGCGGCTATGTAAATGCACGAAAAAGTCCAGCAGACTTGACTCATCTTGCTGTCTATATCGTCCTTCAAGGCTTCTTGTATTCCTTTTTCAACTACGTTCCAGATAATAGAGCTTTGTCATTGGCTGTTTAATGGCTGGATTTGCCTACTAGGCTTAAGTAGTTTAGTTAATGCTAGCAACTATATTCATGGAACATGGAAAGCTTTGTGCTTGTAAAACTCACTTTGCTATTTTCAAAGCTTAGGGTGTAAACAAACTCAAGGCCCCTTGGTTGATTTGTGATTCAGTGTTTGGGATGAGCACCGAAAATGGATCAACACACTAAGAAGTGAAGCGTGTAGAACGAATCCCATCCCAAAATGGCTCTTTCCCATCTCGGAAAGGCCCAGTTCGGGATATCGTACAGGTAGACCAATTGTTTAATGACAGTTTGAACTCCAGTCGAGGACCTGTATACTGCACAAGTCAAAAAGAGGTCTGTGAAAATATTTACAGACCCCTTACATTCCAGACATAAAGTGTTTCAACTCCTTCCCTCAAAACGACGCAATAGAGCACTGCACACCAGAACAACCAGACACAAGGACATTTTTCCCCAATGCCATCACTCTGCTAAACAAATAATTCCCCCAACACTGTCAAACTATTTACAAGGTCTGCACTACTATTATTATTAACCTTCTCATCACTCCTTATCACCCATCCCCTCCCACTTCTGACTGTATGACTATAACTTTGTCACTTGTATCCTTATGATTTATATTGACTGTTTCCTAGTCTGATTTGATTGCTTATTGTACCCTATGACTATTATTATTAAGTGTTGTACCTGATGATTCTTGACTCTTGATGAATGTCTCTTTTCTTTTATGTACACTGAGAGCATTTGCACCAAGACAAATTCCTTGTATGTCCAATCACACTTGGCCAATAAAGAATTCTATTCTATTCTATTCTATTCTATTCTATTCTATTCTATTCTATTCTATTCCTATTCTATTCTATTCTATTCTATTCTATCTATTCTTACGGCAGATTCAGAAAAAAGGGAGAGTCACTTACAAAAACCCTCACAAAAGCTACAACCATCACAATCCCTTCAGGGTTACAATTTGGGCTCTTGATTTCCAACTCACATTTACTACCATTGTAGTGTGTTGCGGTCAACATGATCACCAATTGCAAATTTCTCACCGGTTTGTGACAAGCAAAACCAACTGGGGAAGCCAGGTCTCTTAACAACCACATGATTCATTTAAATGACCCTCTTGTTCAATTAACAACTGTGTGTAAAATGGTTCGGGTCCTGTGAGGAGTTGCTTAATGACCACATCACTTAGCAACCAAAATTCCAGTCCCAATTGGGGTTGTAAGTTGAGGACTATCTGTAGTCTATAGACTTCCAGAACTGGGAAATCATAGGGACCACGTAAGATTGATAAAAATGATTTTGAATTCACAATAGAACTTTTAATTTATTGATTGACCGGTATCCCATTTCTTCCAAATCTAAACAGCACTTCCAGGAAAAAGGGGAAATGAAACAAAAAAGGAAACCAAAGTTGATATAGTTGACTTTGGATCTTTTTTTCAACAGATAATTTACATTATTGTCTCTCCTTCCTCTTAGGGACTTTACAAGTTTCTCCACTCTTTTATTTAGTCCTTGTGTTTTTTAGATTTCAAGTCCAAGAATCATCCAACAAAATATATGTTTCTTTTCACCTCTTCCCTTCCTGTCTTCCCTTCTCTTTTCCTTTCCCTTCCCTTCATCTATCAAATTTCTTCTGATGAGGTTCCCCAAATGAGACTGTCCCTCTAGAGTGGGGTGATATTTGTTCTCACACAAGATAATAAAATATATTTTGTGTAGAAAACTGTCCTAATGGATTCTATCTTCTGGGAGATGGAAGAGGGGAAATAATTAGACCAATTTCTAGATTTGAATGTAGCATCCTTCAAATACAAGGGCCTTAATCTCCTAGACTACCTTGTGTTTGCTTAACCATCAGAAGGGATTACAGGTTCCAATCAGAGACGGTCTCCCTTAGATACATTTTTCCTATCTTTCTAAAATACAGTTACAAATCTTTCTTCTTGCCTTTCCCAATTAAGAACAGCATGCCATTCAGTTTATTTCCCTATGCACTTTTGCTTCTCAAGTTAACACATGGAGAAGAAATGATTTAAAAAGCAAACTAAAATTAAAAAAAGAGAAAGCTTCCTAACCTCTTCCAGATAAGCATTCAAATCCAAGGAGAAAACACAAAGCCCATCATTCTTGAACCATTGCTTCAGAGATTGTAGAGTCAGTCAAAAAGAGAAGTGGCCAACTCTCAAGCTGTAATAAGTCACCAGATGCCTTATATTGGCTAGGTTATAACTTGCGGTAAGCCACAATGTTGTTTGCTTGGTTTCAGCTTAGCATATTGGAAAAATTTATTGCTTGGCCCTCCTAACTTTTAACTCATACCTTGTGCAACCACAGCTGATTTTTCAACATGCTACATTTAACAAATGATAGCTTGGAATAATAGAGTGGGAAGGGACCTTCAAAAATTTCTAGTCTAGCCCTCTGCTCAAACTGGAAACCAATTCAGCAGGTTCTCACCAGTTCTGGAGAACCGGTAGTGGAAATTTTGAGTAGTTCGGAGAACTGGCAATTCCCACCCCTGACTGGTCCCGCCCCCAACTATTCTCTGCCTCCCGAGTCCCAGCTGATCGGCTGGGTCTTCTTTTGTTGCCCTGCACAGGAGAACGGAGCTGGAAAGCAGGTTAGTGGGGTGGGGAGGGAATGGGGATTTTGCAGTATCCTTCCCCTGCCATGCCCACCAAGCCACGCCCACAGAACCGGTAGTAAAATTTTTTGAATCCCACCACTGTGGAGACCCTACACCAGGATTCCAGTTAAGCAAACAAGGGTTTAGGAGTAGAACCAGTCATTATTAAGACATCCAACATCCTCCTCCTCCTTTTGAATATCTGTTGTAACATCTTTCCCATGTCATTCTTGTAAACTTGTCATTTTCAAATCAGCCTTGATCTCATCAGGAAAAACCAGTTCTTCTTCCATATTACCAATGTCCCACTAATTTAATACTATAGCCCACTCACTCACAAACTTGGCATCCACTATAGCAGTGAGTTTTTGTTTTTGTTTTCAAATTTGGCAACTTGAAAATGAGCGGACTTCAACTCTCAAACGTCAGCTGAGAGAAGTCTGGGAACTGAAGTGCACCCATTGAAAAGTTGCCAGGTATGAAAATCACTGCATCTGAGGAACATGCAACTGTACAAGGTAAATGTATCAATCCTATGCAAGTATCGACACAGCTCATTTGCTCAAGCCTGACCAGGTACACAAGCAAAGGTCCAATTGAATTGATTCATTGCTACTCATGCTTATGAAGAGGAACCTTATCAACTAATGGCTAGCATTTGCTTGGAGTTTTTTTTAATTACATATATATACCGCCCTTCTCCAAGACTCAGGGCGGCTTACAATTTTGGGATACAACCCAATGCGCTCAGCAATAGCCTTCATTCCATTATATATGCCTGCTTATTACTAAGTGCATTTTACAAAGTCAGCTTATTGCCCCAACAATCTTGGCTCCTCAATTTACCTACCCCGAGAGGATGGAAGGCAGAGTCAACCTTGAGCCTGGTGGGATTCGAGCCTGCACTAATTGCAGGCAGCTGGAACTAAGTGCTAGGCATTTAACAGCCTGCACCACCAAGGCTCTTTTTTAGAGGAGTTAGATAAGAGTCCATGGAATTCAAGAGGGGTTGGACTTAGTTCACTTGTGACTATGTAGGGATTTTAGGCTGATCCCTCTTTTAACTCTGCCCCCAGTTCTGTCATGCCTTCCCATACATCAGCATGATGATAATGATGATGATATGATATCCATTCAGTTGTATTTGACTCTTGGTGAAGCTATGGACCAAGTCTTTCCACATCGTCTGATTTTGCATGATTTCTTTAAGTTTTTCTATGCTCTGGCTGGTGTCAGCTTTGATGGTGTCCAGCCACCATGTTCTTTCATGGCCTGGTTTCCCTTTAACACCAACTCTTCCCAACATAATTGCCCTACTTCTGTTATTGGCAGCACTTCACAGAAAAGAAAGGTGGGTGCTTATCTCGAGGGACTGTTTGAGATTCATTACTGGCTGGGAATGAAAACAATTCCCAGCTTTGCAATAAAATAAGACTTGTTTTTAAAATAAGCGTGTGTGTAATTATGGTCTAGGAAGCCTTGGTCAGAACACTCTGGGGAGAGCGGATGCGATGGGAGATACTTGGGGGAAAGCGAAAGTAACTGCTGTATCTCCCCAAGATGCTGCCTCAAGGTTGCCCAGCTGGGAGAAGAAGGCAGCTGCATACCAACCTACTCTTGAACTGACCTGTTCTGAATCTGATTGGTCATGGGGAATGGGTCAGTGATGGGAGGCAGTTAAGGGAGGGAAAAGTTGAACTTAGGTATGCATTACTGCAATACACTTGACTTCTAATAAAACTATACCTTTCTCAACCAATGGAGCCAAGAATTGTTTCTATTTAGAGATTTAAATGCTGGCAGGTCTGACACATAGATAGCTATAGAGTGAACTAATCTACATTTGGTTGACAGGCTGATATCCTTGCTTTTCCAATATCAGTAGGGCAGGAAGGCATATTTCCTATTATGGAAGAGGTTGGTAAACTAGTAGCAAAACTCAATGCTGACATATACAACTAAGCATTGAGGAAAAAATTGAGAGCCAGGTGCCAGGTTGCTACTGCTTCCTTCTCATCATTTTCAATGATTCCACATTCTTTCAGTTAAATTACATTTGGGACAATCTTTCTGGGTTTCTTCTTTTAGTTGTTCATAAGGCATGTTTGCAGCTAAAAAAGACAGAAATGGCCAAATTGCTAGAAGACCTACTGCTTATAGCCAAGCCAGCTGTCTCTGCTTATCCCAGAAAAAAATCTTAATTTGAACCTCGTCGGAGAATGGTTGGAGAATTCTGGACCAATAATAATAATAATAATACAAAACCCCAATATATATCTCTAGGAAGTTGACTTGAGTTCACCTAAACCTCCGACACCTTGGCACGATGTGATAAAGCCGAATGTGGCCTAATCCTTAATTTTCCCTCCACTGTCCAGCATTTATTAAATAATTGAAGAGGAGCCATTAAGACATACAAACAGATTTATTTTCAATCTATCCCCAACACTTTTTTTTGTGTGGGGAAGAAAAAAAAGCACCAAGGGGCTTGGCTGTTTTTAGAAGCAACTTAGAAAATCCATAAAAAGCTTTTATCCACAGCCACGCTTGTTTAAAAGGGCAATTTTCTACTGAGGGGAGGAAATGAAATTTGCTGAAAGGGGCCTTCATCTGTACAGATATGCACAAAACCAGGAGAGGAAATTGCATTCTTCACTTATCTGATGGCCCCACATTTGTGGGGTGAGACAGCTGATAAAGTTGGGTCTTTGCAGCCTGCAATAATTCTACCTTAGACTAAGATGTTTATTCCAGACTAGAAAGCTGTTAACTCTCCATTATGCAAAAAGACACATTTGAGGGCCATGCTTCTAATCCACCAACCAAATTCCAATCAACTATGTTGGCACAACATTTTACGCTAAATGACATAGCATGTCCATTTGCACACCATGCAAAATCTGGTTGGTTTTAAGCCTGGATTTCAACGCCCCCCCCCCCCCAACACACATACAGAGTCAAAGGTGCCAAACATGTCATCCTTGACTTACAACAGTTCAATGTAATGACCCTTCGAAGCCACCTTTTGTAGACTTCTAATAAACAAAATCAGGGGCGGGGGGGGGAACCAGGTTCACTTAGCAACTGGGTGACTCACTTAATAACCACAGTCATTTGCTTAATCACTGTGGCCAGAACGGTTATAAAACAAGGCAAAGCTCATTTAACAAAAATGTTAGTAACAGAAATGTTGGTCTCAATTCTGGTCATTAGTTGAGAACTATCTGTATATATCTATGGCTCTACGTGCATGCATTAAGGAGAAACTACCTAACAGTGAGGACAATTAACCAGTGGAATAGCTTGTCTCCAGAAGTTGTGGGTGCTCCAACCCTGGAGGTTTTTTTTTTAAATTCATATTTATTCATATTTATATGCCGCCCTTCTCCGGAGACTCAGGACGGCTTACAATTTTGGAGCGCAACCCATGCGCCAGCAATAGCCTTCCTTCCATTGTATATGCCTGCTTATTACGAAGCAGCATTTTTACAAAGTCAGCTTATTGCCCCCAACAATCTTGGGTCCTCAATTTTACCTACCCCGAGAGGATGGAAGGCTGAGTCAACCTTGAGCCTGGTGGGATTCGAGCCTGCAGTAATTTCAGGCAGCTGGAGCTAAGTGCTAGGTGTTTAACAGCCTGCACCACCAAGGCTCTTCTTTTTAAGAAGAGATTGGACAGTCACTTGTCTGAAACGGTGTAGGATCTCCTGCTTGAGTAGGGGGCTGGACTACAAGACCTTCAAGGTCTGGTGTGGTCTGGTCCATTCTGGTCCAGTCCATTCATGTGGCATATTTGTTGTTCTTCAATCACTAAGTCATGTCTAGAGTAGAGTAGAGTAGAGTAGTGTGGGGTGGGGTGGGGTGGGGTGGGGTGGGGTGGAGTGGAGTGGAGTAGAGTAGAGTAGAATAGAATAGAATAGAATGAGATATGGTCTGGAAGGGACTTTGGAGGTCTTCTAGTCCAGTCCCCTGCTCAAGCAGGAGAACGTATACTATTTTAGACAAATGATTGTTTAGACTCTTCTTAAAAGACTTCAGTGATGGAGCGCCCATGATTTCTGGTGGCAAGCTGTTCCACTGGTTAATTGTCCTCACTATTAGGAAGTTTCTCCTTAATTCCAGGCTGCTTCTCTCTTTGATTACTTTCCCACCATTGTTTCTCTTGTCCTGCCCTCTGGTGCTTTGGAGAATAGTTTGACGCCTCCTCGTCTTTGTGGCAGCCCCTCAAATACTGGAAGACTGTTATCATGTCCCCCTTAATTCTTTCCTTCAGACTAGCCAAACCCAAATCCTGCAGCCATTCTTCATATATGTTTTAGTCCCCAGACCTTTGATCATCTTAGCTGATTCTTCACAATCCCATGCCAGCTCCCTTTATCCTCCACTGTCTTCCAGAGTTTGCCCAAATTTATGTTCAGGGCCTCAATGACCTTATCTAACCATCTCATCCTCTGCTTTCCCCTTCTCCGTTTTCCTTCCATCTTTCCATCCAACATGCGGGTTTCTTCCAAGGAGTCCTCTCTTCTCAGTTGGTGGCTAAAGTATTTGAGCTTCATCTTCAGAACCTGTCCTTCCAAAGAACAGTTCAGGTTGATTTCCTTTATGAATGTGGCGCACGCGTGCGCACACACACGGAATGCAGCCAGTTTTTAAAACAGTCTCTGGGAACCAAGATAACAAGGCATGGAGAGACAGATTGCCGCATGTGACTTTTGGAATTTCCCCCAACCCCCAACCCCTTAAAAATAATTTCATCCTGTGACTGGGAGGGAGGAGATGGCTTAGCAAGTCTGTCAGTAGCCTTCCTAAACATTGGCCAGATGTTTCAATCAATCAATTCCTTTACTGGCCAAGTGTGATTAGACACAGAAGCAATTTGTCTTGGTGCCTATGCTCTCAGTGTACATAAAAGAAAAGATACATTAGTCAAGAGTCAAGAATCATCACGTACAACACTTAATGATAGTCATAGGGTACAAATAAGCAATCAAATCATACTAGGAAATGGTCAATATAAATCGTAAGGATACAGACGACAAAGTTACAGTCACACAGTCACAAGTGGGAGGGGATGGGTGATAGGAACGAAGACAAGATTAATAGTAATAGTAGTGCAAACTTTGTAAATAGTTGGACAGTGTTGAGGGAATTATTTGTTTAGCAGAGTGATGGCGTTCGGGAAAAACTGTCCTTGTGTCTGGTTGTTCTGGTGTGCAGGGTCCTATACCGCCATTTTGAGGGTAGGAGTTGAAACAGTTTATGTCCAGGATGTGAGGGGTCTGTAAATATTTTCAGTCCGTTTTTTTTTAAAAAAGTTTTATTCAATTTTTAACGGTTCAATTAAGGCTCATTTCAGTAGACAGCAGATTCCCAGGTCATCACTTTTACATGCAAATATGACAATAGTTCTATATTCATTTTTAACATTTAACTTCCTATTTTATCCCATTTTTACTTCGTTCCATTTTTTGGCAAACAAAGGGCCAAACAAATTAGTCCTAGTCTCAAATCTTAATCTCACTCTGTATAACCCCCCATTTCGTTTCAAATTAGTTGTAAATATTTTTTAAACATTTATATATCTTTAAAATAACAATATGTTTGCCCATCATATAGAAAATAAAGTTTATCCATATCTATCCTTTAACTATCTCACATTGTTAATACTTTTTATCATTTACATATTTCTTTTATCCCGTCAGATTTGCCCTTTCATCACATATTCTCTCCATAATTCTAAATCAATACAAGCTTTAACACAAAAAAGAATAAAAAGAAAACTAGACTTGCCCCCCTTTACTACTTTGAAAGTGACACCTCAGTGGTTAACATAGTAACATAATAATAATCATTCCTTTAAAGCAAAAGATAGAATAAAAGAAAAGAGAAAACAAAAGCTACATAACATTATATCTCTTTTCAATCGGGTTCTGCAACACTTATCCCCCTAAAGTTTTTTATAGTTCCAAAATAATAGTAAAAATAACTAACCTTGGTTACTGACAAATCTCATTTTAAACATCTTCAAAAATCATTTCAGTTAATTCAATTTATCTAATCAACATTTACCTTTCTTTTATAAATAAAAAGTAAAAGTGTAACCTTCATCTAATAAAATTGTCAGTAGCCCCTCTATTGTTTTACATTTTATCATTGCAATATATTCTTATCACCCCTCTTCTCCATGCAGAACCCCCCTTCTTAATACATTAGCCATTATCTCTATGTAAACGAGTTTCTTTCTTCATTATATAATTCCCCGTATTTCTATCTTCTGCTCTTGTTTCTTGTTCCTCCTCCCTTTATCCTGCTATATCCCTTCTCCATCCAATTTGAATCCTCTCTCTTTGCCTTTCTGCCCTTTCTTCTGGACCTTTCTAGCATGCCTAATTTCATAAATGTTCTTTAATTACTTTCTTAGGTTTCATTTAACCACCCTTCCTTTCCCTTTTTATTTGTATTAATCTTTGTGTTAATTGTCTTTAAAATGGTTTCCCTTGTGCTGGCTCCTCCTTTCCAAGATTCCTTCTTCTTGTTCTTTGTTCACCATTTCCATGCCCATGTCTTCTGCAATGAGCAAAAATTAGTTCAGTCACTTCCTGTAGCAGTTCTTTCATACTTTTAAATTCCATTTTTAATTCCTTGATGGCCACCAAAGTTTTTATTTTCCTTATTTCTTCTTCTTTAAATTTTCTAGATCTTAGCCCAAGTCCAGAGTCTATATCAAAATCACCAACTAATCCAGCAGTCTGTCTTTTATTTTAATTCAAACTTTCACCTTCTATGGATCTTGCTTTTTTGTTTCAGTGTCTATTTAAAATTGTAACAACTCCAATTCACAAAGGAACAAGATATTCCTTCTTCTTTAAATTCCATTTTTATCCACAAAGTGGCACTTTCTGTCACACCAAATCTTCACTTTCCTTTTATTTAATATTCAGGATTTTTAGCCCCAAACTTAAGTTCTTATGCCAGCTTCTTCCTTTCCGGTTCAAGCCCCTTATAGCTGTCAAAGATATTTTACTTATTATTTTTCCTTCACTTGATACACTGCCGCTTCTTCTTTTTTTAAAACTCATCTTTATCTTAATCCGGGGTGCCTTTGTTGATCTTACCATCCAATACTCCCGGTTCCTCTGCTGTCAACTTCTTTCTTTCCTCCTGCACCGATCTTAGTCCAGTTGAGACCTTCTCTGAGGTGGCCATATTGACCACCACTTCTTGTCGTCTTCGAGGAAAAGACCAGACCCAAAAGGGGAGATGCGGCTCCCCTCACTCTGGCTGGCAGCTTTCCTTTCTCCGCCGCCCCTCCGAGCAGCTTCAGCCCGAACCATAAGGATCGGGCTCTCCAACGCAAGAGCCAGGCTGCGGTTGCGGACGACGCGAAACGCCGCCTGTTAGCAAGAAGGCTCAACCCGGAAGTCCACAGTCCTCTTCTGGGCATTGCAGGTCCCATGGTACAGGCTGGTAGCGCTGTTCCGCACTCTAACTATCCGTTGAAGTCTGTGTCTGTCTTGTTGGGTTGCAGAGCCAAACAAGACAGTTATAGAGGTGCAGATGTCAGACTCAGTCATTCCTCTGTAGAACTGTATCAGCAGCTCCTTGGGCACTTTGAGCTTTCTGAGTTGGCACAGAAAGAACATTCTTTGTTGTGCTTTCTTGATGACATTTTTTGATGTTAGGTGTCCATTTTAGGTCTTGAGATATGATGGAACCTAGAAATTTGAAGGTCTCTACTGTTGATGCTGTATTGTCCAGTATTGTAAGAGGTGGTAGTATTGGAGGGTTTCTCCTAAAGTCTAGGGATGCATGCAGAACTGTTTCGCCCATCCAAATTCAGCTCCTTTCCCCATTTTCTCTTGCAGAATTTTTTTTCTTCCTGTACCAAATATGGTTCCATTCTGTTCAGGTTTTGATCCTTGCAGTCATCATCATGCTGTTAAAAGGGCAATTGAATTCAGATTAAATTTAATTGAGGAGTGAATCAGGAGAGACTGCTTGCCACTAAGTCTACACTCTTCGCAGCGTTAGTGATGGACTGAATATTTCAGGTTCCAATATTGCCGCTTTCTAAGCAGGGTAACAGGAACGGATGGAAAAAGATAATTAGAGTGCCAGCTACCCCAAACATATAGATATTGATTGTTCCTTCAAGAGGTGAGGAAAACAAATACGTTTCCTCTGCTAAGAATTGGCAAATTCAGCCCAGGCTAAATTCACTGTTCTAATCTCAAGTTCGTTCCATCTTTTTTTCCATGTCACTGCAATAAAAATAGAAATAGAGTGACTCTGACAAAAGAAAGCAAAGATAGTCCCAATAGTCATTGGGGCCTTGGGTGCAATCCCAAAACATCTGGAGCACCATTTGAACATTATTGGCATTGAAAACTTCACCAGCAGTCAATTGCAAAAGGCCGCTTGATTTGGAACAACTTACATCCTGTGATGATTATCTGTAACACCATCAAACATCCACCTCGGCCAGATCCTTGGGAAGGACTGGATAGATGGATGAAAATGCGAAATCTAGCCTAAACATCTGGCCGATGATGTGTCACCCACCATACTGTAATAACAACTTCCAAATGGATTCAATGGACTTTCTCTTAGAATGGCACGACTTGAAACAAATAAATTATCTGTCAAATTCAATGTGTCTCCCTTCAACAAAACAAATAGTTTTGATGAAAAAGAATAGAATAGAATAGAAATAGAAATAGAAATAGAATAGAATAGAATAGAATAGAATAGAATAGAATAGAATAGAATAGAATTCTTTATTGGCCAAATGTGATTGGACACACAAGGAATTTGTCTTGGTGCAAATGCTCTCAGTGTACATAAAAGATACAACCATCAAGAGTTGAGATCATAAGGTTCAACACTTAATGATAGTCATAGGGTACAATAAGCAATCAAATCATACTAGGAAACAGTCAATATAAATCGTAAGGATGCAAGTGACAAAATTACAGTCCTACGATCACAAGTGGGAGGGGATGGGTGATAAGGTGTGATGAGAAGATTAATAGTAATAGTAGTGCAGACTTTGTAAATACTTGGACAGTGTTGAGGGAATTATTTTAGTTTAGCAGAGTGATGGCTTTTGGGAAAAACCTGTCCTTGTGTCTAGTTGTTCTGGTGTGCAGTGCTCTATAGCGTCATTCTGAGGGAAGGAGTTGAAACAGTTTATGCCCAGGATGTGAGGAGATGTGAGGGGATCTTTTAATGACCCCATAATCCCTTGCAGGCTGGAGTCTTGGGAAATTGAATGGAGCTAGCAGAGTTGTTTAATGGCCGGATGCCCTTCCTGTCACCAGTGCGGAGTTTTGTTCAGCAGATATATTCTCAGTGTGCCCAGAGAGAGAAATATTTGCCTCTACCTGGGATCGAACTCACAGCCTCCTGATTGTGAGGCGAGAGGTCCACCTCTAGGCCACCGCACCCCTCCATGAAAAAGGATGGAAATGCTTCCTTGAAAACATTTCCATCCTTTTCAGGTAATCCTCAACTTACAACAGTTTGTTTAAGGACCATTCAAAGTTACAACGGCACTGAAAAAAAGTGATTTAGGACCATTGTTCACACTTACGACCGCTGTAACATCTCCATGGTCTCGTGATCAAAATTCAGAGGCTTGACGATTGACTCATATTTATGATGGTTGCAGTGCCCCGGGGTCATGTGACCCCCTTTTGTGACCTTCTGACAAGCAAAATCAATGGGGAAGCCAGATTCACTGAACAAACCTGTTACTAAACAACTGCAGTGCTTCCCTTAACCACTGTGGCAAGAAAGGCCATAAAACGGGGAGAAACTCACTTAACAACTGTCTCGCTTAGCAACAGAAATTTTGGGCTCAATTGGGGTCGTAAGTCGAGGTCTACCTGTCATAAACTCTGACCCCTTAGCCTCTTCTCATCTCCTGGGGGTTTTGGGATCCAGGACCCCTGGGCTCAGACTGTG
>CM019154.1:46086733-46137609 GCA_009733165.1 Naja naja
CACCCACGCACACCTCCCAGTTGTGGTAGAAATGCCTCCCAGGAAGCATGACAACCAGGTCAAGGTCATTCCCACAATCCTTGATACAAGATACATATTTTTTTCTGCTGAATGAAAAACTTCTGCTACTACAAATATTGTCTCTTGTGTCCTGGTTTTCCAGTCTATTTTCTCCCCCAGAGATAGCTCAGAAGGATGAGAAACCCAGGCAAAGCAATAAGATTCCAGCCCAAAAAAAGCCAAATTATCTCTACCTAATCAAGTTTCCACTCCTTAATGTGGCCAGTGCAGCTCTTGATGCTTCTAAGAAAAGGAAAAAAAAAAAGATAGGACTGGCATCCAGCAATATTGTTATTTTCTTTCTTTCTTTCTTTCTTTTTTCTTTCTTTCTCTTTCTTTCTCTCTCTCTCTCTCTCTCTCTCTCTCTCTTTCTTTTTCTTTCTTTCTTGGCTCTTTGCTTAGAAGGCCAAGAATAAAAACATTAAATAAGGGGGATGAAAAATTAAAGGAGATATTCTGCATGCAAGCTTCCCCCAAAGGTTCTTTTCCTCCTTTTATGAAGTTTGAAAATGCCATGTTGCAATAGCTTTTAATTCTACCCACTGTTCTTCTCATGTTTCTTCCATCAAAGCAACAGCATCAGAAAGAAGTTGGGGTATATCACTTCAAAGAACATAAAGGACAGAGGTGGTATTCAGCCGGTTCTGACCAGTTCTGGAGAACCGGTAGAGGAAATTTGGGGTAGTTCAGAGAACTGGCAAATACCACCTCTGACTGGCCCTGCCCCCATCTATTCTCTGCCTCCCGAGTCCCAGCTGATCGGCTGGATCTTCTCTGTTGCCCTGCGCAGGAGAACAGAGCTGGAAAGCAGGTTAGTGGGGTGGGGAGGGAAGGGTGATTTTGCATTATCCTTCCCCTCCCATGCCCACCAAGGCATGCCCACCAAGCCACACCCACCAAGCCATGCCTACAGAACAGGTAGTAAAAATTATTGAATCCCACCACCGATAAAGGAGGATATATATCTCTATATATCTCTATATCTCTATTTCTAACCTGTATCTAATCTATATCTATATATCTCTATATCCATATCTAATCTCTATCTATCTATCTATCTATCTATCTATCTATCTATCTATCTAAGGGCCTTGGTGGTGCAGGCCTAGCACTTAGTTCCAGCTGCCTGTAATTATTGCAGGCTCGAATCCCACCAGGCTCAAGGTTGACTCAGCCTTCCATCCTCTTGGGGTAGGTAAACTGAGGACCCAAGATTGTTGGGGGCAATAAGCTGACTTTGTAAAAATGCCGCTTAGTAATAAGCAGGCATATAGAATGGAAGGAAGGCTATTGCTGAGCATTGGGTTGCGCCAAAAAAAGCCCTGAGTCTCCGGAGAAGGGCGGCATATAAATATGAATAAAAATAAAAATAAAAAATAAAAAAATAAAAATCTAAAAATAATTGAAGCTGAATAAATACTGGCTCCCAACAGTTCATTTGGTGACTCTTCAAAATTACAACCCTGAAAAAAAATAACTTATGACCATTTTTCACACTTACAACTGTGTCAGCATCCCCAGTGTCACATGATCAAAATGTCATAAAATGGAGCAAAATTCACTTAATAACTCTCTCACTTAGCAACAGGAATGTTGGGCTCAGTTGTGGTTGTGCTTCAAGGACTACCCACAATTTCCAATTTCCTTATGAAGGAAAGCAGCACGGCCCAGAATTTTTATTCTGGCAGTTAGCTTTGAACGAAACTTTCTTGCAGAAAACTCAAGAGCTTTCCTCAGAGGGATTGGACTCCAACTCCCATAACTCTCAGAAATATTGGTTTGCTTTAAGGGCACCCGATTGTCAAGCGCTGTTTGACGTTATGGCCTGTGGCTTTCACGTGTTGGACTAGTGAGGAAGTGTGTTCCAGCTTTTGGTATCAACTTCAGTGGCACCAAAACCCTAGCCACTATAGAAAACTCCAGCTATAGAATAATCAGAGAAGCCATAGAAATTGAAAAAAAAAGACCTGAAGGCATGAATAGAGGAGATGACTCCACCAGACTGTCAACTATCTGGAAGCCTGCACTCACAAACAAAAAAAATCTCCACACAACAAGCCAAACGAACACCTAGATACAAACAGACCCCCCCGATACCTCCAGCCCAAACACACCCCAGCTAGCCACCCAGATGAAACCTAGCTTCCTAATAAACAATAGCCGGCCATTTACCCGAAGCCAAACCACGCTGAAAGCCCCCAATACACAAAACACAATGTTGCTAGACAATCAAGATAAAAAAAATGCTACTAAGCAGACAGAAGACATTAGAAACAACAATCAAGCAGAACACAACAAACTCCAAGACCAATAAAAACAGACCAAGACTCCCAGCCAATCAGGATGAAGAAAAAACCATTCTAACAAAGCACGAGGCTAGCACCAAATTTAAAACAGAAATGGCTGCGAAAGCATGACACACACAACTAAAATGAACTCAAAACACAACCCTGATGATGGCAGAGGAGATAGAATATAAATCTTCCCATTCCCTGCCACTCAGTAAGAAATGAAGAAGCATCTTGGATGAGAAGCAAAATGTTTCCAAAGAAAAAACAAGAAAGTCTGGTTGATTGAGAACATGATAGATAGATAGATAGATAGATAGATAGATAGATAGATAGATAGCATAGATATAGATAGATAGATAGATAGATAGAGATAGATAGATAGATAGAGATAGATAGATGACAGACAGAGATGATAGCTAGATGATAGCTAGCTAGATTATAGATAGATGATAGCTAGATGGTAGCTAGCTAGCTAGATGATAGATAGATAGATAGATAGATAGATAGATAGATAGATAGATAGATTTTAATAGGCATACAGTACATGTCAATGCAGCCCTTGACACAACATTAAACTATCCTACAACTATAATTAAAAAGGAGGGTCAGGAGGGGATATGTTCACACACACACACACACACACACACACACACACACAATAATACACTTCTGGATTAAATGCTGAATCCCCATGGAGCACCTGCAAATTTCTTGGCCTCCTTTGCGATAAAGCCGGGCCCATTATTCTCAGGAAATCAATTCAATGGTATGAAGTTTTTTGACATTTGGAAAGATAAAGTGATATTTTGCAATGCTCAAGGCACTCTTTAAAAAGAATCACAGCTTGCACAGATTAAGACAAGGACAATAAAGAGTGATTCTTCGTAGGCGTCCCAGTTTCTGTTGTTTTTGAAACCACACATTCCATAAAAATGGATTTTTAAATGGGGTTGGGGGAAGGGATACAAATTAAAAAAAGGAGAAATTTCCGGGGAGCAAAATATATCCAGGGTCAGAGGAGATATTTATCAATATGAAAATATACTAAAATGAGCATCAATTGGCTTCAAAAATTGAGACTCTCACCTGTGTGGCAGCAGAGAGTAAGATTCTTCTCCAGCTCTCTGCTGCCATCTATTGGTTATTTGAACACTGCAGCCCAAGCATCATAGTCCTAATATAGATGGAAGCTTTGAAATAGGATAGGTAACAGAAACTTACTATTTAAATCAGTGGATGAATTTTAATACAACAAAAAAAAATCAGGTTCAGTTTATTCACAGTATATAGGTAAGGAAATATCTTTGAAGAAATGACCCAATGGATTCAGTGGTAATATGCTGCCGGTTCGCACCGGTTCTAGCAATCTGGTAGTGCCAATCAGCAGTTGGGCCCTCCCACCCGCATCCACCCTTTCCTGTCCTATATTTCTTTTGTTTGTAGCTCAACTGATAGGCACAACTGAGAGGGTTACCATGCCTCATTTGTTTTACTCACCAGCGCTGACGGTAAGTTTTCATGCTTAAAATTGCCTGTTTTAGAATGCTTTGTGTGTGCAAGTGTGTGCTCACAGAACCAGTATTGACCTCACCCCATTCCTAAGAGATCTGTAAGGGGCGTGCATAAGTGCACCATCGTGCCTACCGTCCCTCTCCTATTGTCCCCATTTATTCGTGCCTATTTCCTGTAATCTTACTCATGTTTATACTTATACCTATTGTCTTGTAAGCGATTGACAAATCAAATCAAATCAAATCAAATCAAATCAATCAACAAATAAAATAAAATAAATAGAACCGGTAGTAAATTATTTTGAATTCCACAACTGAATGCATCACAGATTGTCTGGTATTTCTTAAAAAAAATACCCATGTATCCCATATATACTTGTGGGAAGCCTCCTAGAAGAATGAAATATTTTGTGGAATATTAAAAAAGGCAGAATATTATATTTAAAAGGAGAAATGGAGAAACATGTTTTTTTAGAGCCAGAAAGCAACCCCCCTTTCCTTAATAGCCCACAGCAGATGTCAGCACTTAAGAGATGAAGAGCTTATTGAGAAGTAGATAGCTTTATTCATAAGCAAATACTCTCACTCAAGATCCAGGGCAAAGCCATTAAGCCACAATAGGAATTGCCCGACACCCTTTCAGAACACAAGTCCCTTCATTGCATCACCCTCAGAAACTTCAACCAAACTTAGCTCAGACAAACACCTAGGATTTGTACTTTGCCTATAGAGCGAGCTATAACCCCTACATAAATGGACCGCCTTTCCAATCAGCCTTCAGCCTCCATTTTGTCTCCAGTGCCTGTCTCCCAGCTTGGAACTGAACCAGATGGATATTTCTTCCCACATACTTATGGATAAGCCCAGCTGAGGATAAGCTGATCCTCAAATTTTTAACCACAATGCTGTGAAAAATGCACCAGTGGGGGCAAAACTTCCCTTGGCAATTGTGTTTTCAAACATGGGTCCCTTCCTCATCACTAAAAAAAGTGGAAAATAACAACAACCCTCTAGCCCCTAACCTAACCTACAAGGTCCCTTCCAACTCTGATTATCTGTTATCTGTTCAAGTCAATGGGGGACAGCCAGATTCACTGAACAGCTGTGCTATTTATTTAAGAACTGCTGCAATTCACTTAACAATCAGGGTAAGAATGGTTGTGAAATGTGGCAAAATCCACTTGACAAATGTCTCACTTAGCAATAGAAATGTTGGGCTCAATTGTGGTCATAAGTGGAGTATTTAAACCACTTAGAGAGGGCTGTAAAGCACTGTGAAGCGGTATATAAGTCTAAGGGCTACTGCTATTACCTGTGTGTCTATGTGTGTGTGTGTGTTTGCATGCGTGGTAAGACATATAAACACCTTCCAATTCTGAAAGTATCCAGATTCATTTAACAATCAGGTTAGTTACTTATCAACTGCAGGGATTCCCTTAACAATCGCAGGAAGAAAGGTTGTAAAAGGGGGCAAGACTTCCATTAACAAATGTCACACTTTGCAACAGAAATTTTGGGCACAATTGGGATTGTAAATCGAAGTCTACTTGCACACTGACTGGCAGCTTGACTTCGGAGCATGTTGCTGGGGTGGGGGAGAAGCTCAGCGGCGTGTCAGCCTCTCTGACGCTGACAGGAATTGCTAGCCAGGCCATTTAATACCTCATTAAACCGTCGGCCTGTCAGGGCTCTTTGGCGGTGACAGAGCTAAGGCTATCCTTTGGTGTCATTGTCCATTTCCTTCATATCGCCTCAGCTTCACTCTGTCTTGCCCGCTGACACCCTGTACGCTGACTGGAAGCGCAGCTCACCAATCTAGAACTAACCTAGAACTGAGGAGAAATTTCTTGACAGTGAGAACAATTAACCTGTCAACCCTGAATCTGACCTGACCGAAGCCATCTTAGAGTTTCAGTGTTGTCACTGGGACCACGGTGGCTCATGTGGTAAGACACTGGGCCTGCGTACCGCTGAACTCGGCAGCTTAGTGGTTCAATTCCCGTGAGTGAATAAACCACAGAGGGACAAGAAAGGAGCCTCCCCCGACTGCCTATCGGCATTCAGGCAGCCCACAAGTAAAGATAACACCACCCAAAAAAATTCCTTTCACAGAGGCAGCCAGCCACCTCAGTGATCCCGGCTAACACGTGCCATATGCTAAATAAATAAAAAGTGTTGCCACTCTGGAGTTGAGGGATAAGGAGGGGGGATTAGAGATAGCTGGGGTTTTGTAGCCAAAACAAAATACTTTCTCTTGAGAACCAAGGACATTCTCACACCTGATCAGAGGAAGGAGGAGTGAGGTCACCAGGCAACCAGACAGTGCTTTGATTGGACCATGTGACTGATTGATTGGGATTGAGGGGAAACTTTTCCTTTTAATTAGGCGAAAACCACGGGAGTCTTCAGAGTCGGTTTTCACCAGGTTTGTGCCAATATGATATATCCGATAAAACTATCCTTTGAGAAATCTACCTGCCTCGGAGTTTGGCTTGCTATGCGTCTACTACTTGGAACCCTGATATAATCAGTGGAACAACTTGCTTCCAGAAGTTGTGGGTGCTCCAATACTGGAAGTTTTCAAGAACAGATTGTCTGGAATGGTCCTCATCTTACGACAACCACCGAGGCACAAATTTCTGTTGCTAAGCAAGACCGTTGTTAAGTGAATGTTGCCCCATTTTACGACCTTGCTCACCACAGCTGTTAAGTGAATCACTGTGGTTGTTAAGTTGGTGACCCAGTTGTTAAGTGACTCTGGCTTCCCCGTTGTCAAAAGGTGGCAAAAGGAGATCGATCGCATGACCCTCTTGGTCGTAAGTATGAACCAATTGCCAGCTGTCTGAGTTTCGATCCTGTGAACATGCAATGGTCATTAAGTGTGAAAAGTGACCATAAGTCCCTATTTTTTCATTCCCATTATAACTTTGAACGGTCACTAAATGAGCTGATGTAAGTTGAGGACTACTTGTAATGGCCTAGATGGCTGATATCCAGGTACCTTCAAGACTGCTGAATTAACTGAATTAGCCTGTTTTGAGGTTCGTTCCTGGAAGATGCTTCTCTAATCCACTTTCAAGAGATAAAAGGAATGGAGGCCAAGAGGTGCTCTTCGTCCCCGCTCCGATTTATGCAACAGATCCTTTGGAATTAAGACTTACCTCACCCCTATTAACATTTCACAAAGCTACTTCAGGCAGGATTTTTCCACAGACACCCAATAATGAGTTACGTGTTGCTGGGTTTTGGTTTTTTTTCATTTCAATTTTAACTATCACTTGCATTTTCATCTTATATTTCAGCTTATTACTTCTTTCTATTGTCACTGTATTGTTTAAAAAGGAATTTCCAGAATGTTCACTGCATCACAGAATAATGGAGTTGGAATGGACCTTGGAGGTCATCAAACGAGGGGAAAATCAGCAATTATCTTCATCAAATGCACAATAGGTTTCAGTTTATGCTTGGAAGGGATGTGGTGGCTCAATGGGTAAGACGCTGAGCGTGTCGATCAGAAAGGTTGGCAGTTCGGCGGTTCGAATCCCTAGCGGCGTGTAACGGGGTGAGCTCCCATTCCTTGTCCCAGCTTCTGCCAACCTAGCAGTTCGAAAGCACGTAAAAGTGCAAGTAGAAAAATAGGGACCACTTTGGTGGGAAGGCCACATGACCACGGAGACATCTTCAGACAGTGCTGGCTTTTCGCCTTTGTAACTGAGATGAGCACTGCCCCCTAGAGACGGAAATGACTAGCACGTATGTAACCTATACCTTTACCTTATCCTTGGAAGCTTGGAACCCTTTTTACCAAACTGCTAGGTAAATGCAGAGGTGGGCTGCACATATTGTAACAACCGGTTCGCCTAGTGTAGAACCAAAAATGCGAGCACGCGTGTGCACGCCTGCTTCGCTCTTCTTGGTTCCAGGGTGCGTATGTGAGCTGGCCAGCAGGTCTTCGTGTGTGCATGCACGCCATAAACTGGAAGACCAGGTGGCTGGCATGCATGCGCATGCTGGAAACCAGAAGCTTCTTGGCACATGCACGCCGAGGAGCTGCTTTTCCAGTTCCGCCACTTCCGCGCACGCTGGGAAGCTGCCCTTCCAGCGGTGCTGGGATTCAAATTTTTTTACAACTGATTCTGTGAGTGTGACTTGGTGGGCGTGGCATGGATTGGTGGGTGTGGCAGGGGAAGGTTACTGCAAAATCCCCATTCCCTCCCCACCCCACTAACCAGCTTTCCAGCTCTGTTCTCCTGTGCAGAGCAACCAAAGAAGACCCAGCCAATCAGCTGGGACTCAGGAGGCGGAGAATAGATGGGGGCGGGGCCAGTCAGAGGTGGGATTTGCCGGTTCTCTGAACTACTCAAAATTTTCACTACCAGTTCTCCAGAACTGGTCAGAACCTGCTGAGTACCACCTCTGCCTTCCAGTGCTCCTGTGTGCGTGCGCCAGGGAGCTGATCTTCCAGTTTCCGGTGCTCCCTCGTGCCTCTATTTTGGCACTTGGTGCCGAAAAGGTTCGCCAACACTGGACTAGAACATCTCCAAAGTTCCTTCCAAGCTTATTATTCTATGTTTTATAGTGTTAGGAAGATGGCAAATGCTGCTATTTACTTTGAAGCTACCAGCAAAAGTCACAAGGATATTTTCTCTTTAGCCACAAAGCCAGAGCTGGTTTTTCATTTCTAGTCTTTTCTCGTTCCAGCCCAAAAACAAGGATTATGATTAAATTAGCCTTGACATTTACTCGCTCAGAACTCCCAGACTGAATTGGCATAATATGTTACACCAGGCTAGAATGAGGTTGGGGAGTTTACAATCCAGTACGATCTGGGAAACTGAATCTTTATCCTAGGGTGTTTATGTGAATTGGGTCATGTTAACTCATAATTTAGATTATCTGTTTGGATATTGAATCTTTATGTGAACACAGCAAGTTTACATTTTTTGCTCCTCTGACTTTTAGTGTGCTGTCTAAGCCCAGCCTTTGAACCTGCTTGAGTAATAATATTTTTGTATGATTTTCATTTATATCTATGTGCAAGTAGATGACCTGTTTTTCTCACTGAAATGTTGTGAGGGATATCGGGCTGAGAGAGGAAAATCCACAATATTTTCTCATAAATATGCCTAAATATGGGGGACAAAATTCTCAAGAGTTTATTTAATTATTGAATTAACCTGTATAATTATGTGGGTCTGCATAATATAATCAACTATAAACAAGGAAGGAAGGGAGGGAGGGAGGGAGGGAGGGAGAAGGGGAGGGATAGTAGAGTAGAAATGGAGAGAAGGAAGTAGGGAAGAAAGGAAAGAAGAGATTCTCAGTTTATTTAATTATTGAATTAACCTGCACACTTATATTATGCAAGCCTGTGGGTTTGCATAATATAATCAATATAATATATCATGAGAAGGAAAGGGAAGGAAGGAAGGAAGGAAGGAAGGAAGGAAGGAAGGAAGGAAGGAAGGAAGGAAGGACCCAGAGGAGAGGAAAGGAGGGAGAGTAGAATAGAAATGGGAAGGAGGAAGTAGGGAAAGAAGGAGATAGGAAGAAAGGCAAATAGTGGTAATTCGTGGCTGATCAACCATAAGGCCATCAAAATGCAGAATATAAACACAGAATATTAAAAAAAAATAAAGAATACAAAACATATTTCTTTGTCACTCCTACAATTTACCCCGATCATACCCACCTATGCGGCTCCCAATTAAACTTTTTTTATTCAAATGAAGGTCTGTATTATGTCGTATAATACAACATGGCGCTTAGGCTCATGAAACCAGTAGACAGTTAATTGCTCACCACAAAGGATTCCAGAATGACCAATCTTCGGCTCTATTAGCTGAAGAAGACCAGGTTTTCACATCTACATCTCAGTGGTGGGATTCACATTTTTTTTACTACCAGTTCTGTGGGTGTGGCTTGGTGGGCATTACAGGGGAAGGATAGTGTAAAATCTCCAGTCAGAGGTGATATTTGCCCGTTCTCCGAACTACTCAAAATTTCTGCTACCGGTTCTGCAGAACTGGTCAGAACCTGCTGAAGACCACCTCTGCTACACTTACAGATTAATGCATTACAGCACGGGTCTTCAACCTTGGCAACTTTAAGACTTGTGGACTGGGAGTTGAAGTCCACAAGTCTTAAAGCTGCCAAGGCTGGACATCCCTGATTCTAGAGAGCTAAGTCTTCACATGAGGTATCCATTTTGTGAGGCAGCAACGATTGCTTGTAAATCAAATAAGGGCCTTGGTGGCTCAGGCTGTTAATTGCCTGCCCTTAAGTTCCAGCTGCCTACAACTGCTGTAGGCTCGAATCCCACCAGGCTCAAGGTTGACTCAGCCTTCCATCCTCTCGGGGTAGGTAAATTGAGGACCCAAGATTGTTGGGGGCAATTAGCTGACCTTGTAAAAATGCCGCTTAGTAATAAGCAGGCATATACAATGGAATGAAGGCTATTGCTGAGCACACTGGGTTGCATCCCCAAAATTGTAAGCCGCCCTGAGTCTTTGGAGAAGGGCGGCATATAAATGTAATTAAAAAAAAAAAAGCACCTCAATACGATTGGTCCTGGTAGGCAGGTGGTAGCTCTTTCTTGGAAAATGTAGAGGCATCACTACCATGAAACCATGATGCAAAACCTGAATTCTTGACCCTCAGAAACATGAGATCAGTAAGGGGTGTGGAGAAAAAGGGGTGTGAGGGAGAAAGAGATTTTATGTCAAGGGCAGCCAAGTCCTTTTAAATCATCATTATTATTGCATTTATTCTATATTATGCCCATGGGATGCTTTCAAGTTTTAAAAAAGAAAGTTATCTTTTAAACAAACATGAGAGGGACAGGATGGGAAGGCAATCGGTGCCAGCATCTTCAAATTCTGGTAGAGAATTAGAGAGCTGGCTGTGGAATTCTGGGAGTTGAAGTCCATAGGTTGTAAGGATGAACACCTCTGATCTAAAATACCAGTAGTTTTCTTTTGCAGGCATGAATCCTGTTTAGAGTCTCTTTTCTGATTTCTATGATGGGCATGTGAATGCAAACTGTCAAGCAGATGGCTGAAGGTATTGGGGACCCCATTCACATACCCAACCGTCTGTTGCATCAGTTGAAGACTACAATTTATCCTGATGAATATAAAAAAAATTCATTTAACAACCATGGTGCGAGCTTAACTGCGGCAAACAGGGTTCCTATGTCATGATAGCACCTCAACCTCAAGGCCTCAACTCCTTTGTCTCATTCTCCTGTTCATGGTGTGGGATCTCCTGTTAGGGGCGGGGGGTTGGACTAGATAACCTACAAGGTCCTTTCCAACTCTGTTTTTCTATTCTGTTCTGTTCTGCTTCTGCTTCTGCTTCTGCTTCTGCTTCTGCTTCTGCTTCTGCATTCTATTCTATTCTATTCTATTCTATTCTATTCTATTCTTGGTTTGTTCTATTCTTTTTCTGTTCTAGTTCTGTTGCGTTGTGTTGTGTTGTTCTGTTCTGTTCTGTTTGATCCCTATCCCTATCCCTATTCTAATCCTGTTCTATCCTATCCTATTCTGCTAAGTGCAACATGGACAACCTTGTCAGATGGACATCGTGGGAAAATGAGGGTTGGATAAGGTAAAGGTAAATGTTCCCCTTGCACATACGTGCTAGTTGTTTCAGGCTCTAGGGGTGGTGCTCATCTCCGTTACAAAGCCAAAGAGCCAGCGCTGTCCGAAGACGTCTCCGTGGTCCTGTGGCCGGCATGACTAAATGCTGAAGGTGCACGGAACGCTGTTACCTTCCCACCAAAGGTGGTCCCTATTTTTCTACTTGCATTTTTTAACATGCTTTCGAACTGCTAGGTTGGCAGAAGCTGGGACAAGTAGCGGGAGCTCACTCAGTTATGCAGGGCTAGGGATTCAAACTGCTGAACTGCTGACCTTTCTGATCGACAAGCTGAGCGTCTTAGCCACTGAGCCTCTGCGTCCCTCTTGGATAGCCCCTCACTGAGCCATGTTGGATAGACATGGGTTGGATAGCCATGATTAAACCTTGGAGAGAGGGGGGGGAACATTGTGGTTTAATATGCACAGCTGCAGCAGCCACTCTCCCAGGGAGCCTCTAAACAGTGGGATTCATTCTTGGCCAGCATTCAAAGTTGTTTCGAAAATGCTATCTGCGAATCCTAGGGCAACAGCTGCTGATTCTCTCTCTCTCTCTCTCTCTCTCTCTCTCTCTCATGCACACACACACACACACATCCCTGGTGAATCACAGCGATGGATGCACCTGGCACAATACTGCTCACATTCCTGCACATGAGCCTGGAATGTTAGCTAAGCTGCTTCCCTCCCACATCTCTGGCAAGCTGGCATCGCTTGGCAGAACAAGGCTGGCCTTCACTTCTCAGCATTTGCAAAAGTTTTGGCATGAAGAAAAATACATGAGTCAGGTATGGTGGGAAGGGTACCTAAGTTACAGGTCATACCTGTTATTTTTAGGGCATCTCAATAGCCACTTTCTCACAATATGTTTTCCAGAAAAAAACAACGACTAATAAAAAGGATCCAGCAGGAAGCACAAACCCCTCTTACAACGTCCTTGAAGAACTTACACAGTTATACTCCTAACATGAAAAAAATATTCCAGAGTCAAGCCAGAATAGAATAGAATAGAATAGAATAGAATAGAATAGAATAGAATAGAATAGAATAGAATCAGAGGTGGTATTCAGCAGGTTCTGACCAGTTCTGGAGAACTGGTAGTGGAAATTTGAGTAGTTCAGAGAACCGGCAAATCCCACCTCTGACTGGCCCTGCCCCCATCTATTGTTTGCCTCCCATCAAGTACCAGCTGATTGGCTGGGTTTTCTTTTGCTGCCCTCCACAGGAGAACGGAGCTGGAAAGCAGGTTAGTGGGGTGGGGAGGGAATTCCAGAACTGGTCTGAACCTGCTGAATACCACCTCTGGTTTGGAGAACTGGCAAATCCCACCTCTGACTGGCTCCGCCCCTCTCTATTCTCCGCCTCCCAAGTCCCAGCTGATTGGTTGGGTCCTCTTTGGTTGCCCTGCACAGGAGAATGGAGCTGGAAAGCAGGTTGGGTGGGGAGGGAATGGAGATTTTGCAGTATCCTTCCCCTGCCATGCCCACCAAGCCATGCCCACCAAGCCAAGTCCATAGAACCGGTAATAAAATTTTTTGAATCCCACCACTGAATAGAATAGAATAGAATGGAACAAGAAATAGAATTAGAAATAGAATTTTAGAAATATAATTTTAAAAATAAAAATAGAACAGAACTAGAACTAGAAAGAATAGAATAGAATAGAATAGAATAGAATAGAATAGAATAGAATAGAATAGAAGCTGGAAGGACCTTGGAGGTCTTCTAGTCCAGCCCCCTGCTTAGGCAGGAAAACCATTTCAGACAAATGGTTATCCAATCTTGAAATTCTTTGAAAATTATGGTCCTATAAGGTATATGAACTGTACCATGGCCTCAGTATCACAATGCCATCCCACCATCCTAATACAGACAGTCCTCAACTTACGACTACAACTGAGCCCAAAATTTCCATTGCTAAGTGAGACAGTCCCTTCCAGCTTCTATTCCATTCCATTCCATTCCATTCCATTCCATTCCATTCCATTCCATTCCAGTGTTCTGTCCTGTTCTGTTCTCTACTCTACTCTACTCTACTCTACTCTATTCTACTCTACCCTACTCCACTCTACTCTTCATTAACAGGACTTGGATCCAATAATTGTTTAGTTCACGATAAACTTTCAGTACAGCAACCTTACATAACCTCTGAATTCAAGGCACTCTTCACTTCTACAGTTAGCACATTTCCCCACAAAGAGGCAGGAAGCAGTTAGGATAAGTGCACAACCTTAATCATAAAACACCTCCAGTTTACGCTCGGTGGCCATTGCTTCTCTCTCCATTCCCCCTACTCCTTTCTATCTTACTATCTCCATAGACAATCCACTGGCACTCCTTCCCTTTTCAAGGACTTACAGAATAAATAATCTTAAAAGGCCCCTTTTAAGAAAAGAGAAGAGGATGAAAACTCTGCTGTGTTTTGTCTTTGTGTGCCAAAAGTTTTCTTGGCTGTCCTAAGCTTGCATGTAAGGCAAGAGAAAGCAGGGGAAGCCCACAGTTGCAGCAAAGGAAAATGGAAATGACACCCTCTGTAACATTACTAGGAATCGTCTGCTTTGCAAAACAACGTCGTAATCCTGAAAACATTTTAATTGCATTTGTTATTTTTGAACCGAGAACTGTTCAAGCTGATGATATACGAGCTGTTATTCTGACACTCGGCCAGTTGTCTGTACTATAATATTTTTTAAGACCCAGAGATTAGTATATTAGAAAAACATGAGGGAAAAAAACATGACGACCTCAACGTTCAGGGGGAAGGTCTAATAGGCTCACATCAAAATGTTTCATAACAAGACTCGAATGCCAAATTGAACCCAGCCAACCAACGTGTACTCAGCCAACAAAGAAGAAGGGGTCAACCTATCCTTCAAAGCACCTGAAGGCAGGACAAGAAGCAACGGATGAAAACTCATCAGAGAAGCAACCTAGAAATAAGGAGAAATGCCCTGACAGTGAGAACAATCAACATAGGAACAACTTGCCTCCAGAAGTTGTGGGTGCTCCAACACTGGAGGTTTTTAAGAGGAGGTTGCAAGGTCCTTTCCTATTCTATTCTATTCTATTCTATTCTATTCTATTCTATTCTATTCTATTCTATTCTATTCTATTCTACTCTCTTCTTTCCTCCCTTCCTTTCCTTTCCTTTCCTTTCCTTTCCTTTCCTTTCCTACCCTACCTTATCCTACCCTACCCTACCCTACCCTACCCTACTCTATTCCTTCCTTCTTTCCCTCCCTCCTTCCTTTCCTTTCCTTTCCTTTCCTTTCCTTTCCTTTCCTTTCCTTTCCTTTCCTTTCCTTTTTCCTTTCCTTTCCTTTCCTTTCCTTTCCTTTCCTTTCCTATCCTATCCTCTAATTCTAATTCTAATCTAATTCTAATTCTAATTCGATTTCTATCATATTCCATTCCATTCCAATATTCTACTCTACTCTACTCCTCCTTCCTTCCTTCCTTCCTTCCTTCCTTCTTCCTTCCTTCCTTCCTTCCTTCCTTCCTTCCTTATTTCTATTTCTATTGTATTGTATTCTATTCCATTCCAATATTCTACTCTACTCTACTCCTTCCTTCCTTCCTTCCTTCCTTCCTTCCTTCCTTCCTTCCTTCCTTCCTTCCTATTTCTATTTTTATTGTATTGTATTCTATTCCATTCCAATATTCTACTCTACTCTACTCTACTCTATCTACTCTACTCCTATTCTATTTCTATTCTTTTCTATATTCTATTTTATTCCCAAAGCTGATGCAAAAACTTAGAACTTGAGTGAAAGTGATTGAAATACAATGGTGCGTGTGTGTGTGTGTGTGAGAGAGAGAGAGAGAGAGAGAGGGACTGAACCCTATTTTTCACAAATAATGTCAGAGGACGGAGTGAATTAAGAACAAAGGGATCAAACCCCCGTTTGCATCCACGTTTCGTGCAACCGCTTCATTCAAGGAGATGAGCCTTCTGCCACTTCCTGATTTATGTGAAAGAGGGGAAACATCCATGTTCCCATTAGCGCTCCGATGCCACTGGAGGAAAAGCTCGCAGACTCCCCTGCCCCCTAAAAAAAGGGCATTTAATCACTTCTGTCACTCAACGCTGGCCAAAAGAATTAGGCACTTAGTGTTTTCTCGGAGAAACCCGGTTGATTTAAAGCCAGCCGGTGCCCATGTTTGAAGCATACACATCTCCACTGGGACAGCAGTGTGATTTTTGGCTCACATTAACTATGACCTAACAGCGGCCTCCAAGCCATCATTGGCAGGAACATGAGTGCTCAGCTTACAGACCCGGAACACGCATGCAAAGGCTTCTAAAAAGACATTGGAAGGGCATGTGGGAGCGGCCTTGGATGGACGGAAGAGCCACAGCTTAAACAGAATAACAGAGTTGGAAGGGACCTTGGAGGTCTTCCAGCCCAACCCCCTTGCTCAAGCAAGAAACCTTACACCATTTCAGACAAACGGCTGTCCAATCTCTTCTTTTAAAAAAAAAACTTCCAATTTTGGAGCACTCACAACTTCGGGAGGCAAGTCGTTCACCACTGATTACTGGTTGTCCTTGACATACGACCACAATTGAGCTCCAAATTGGTCACTGGTCAATTGCAAAAGGTAGCTTTACTATGGACAGTTTAGAATAGGAAGAGGAAGAGGAAGAGGAAGAGGAAGAGGAAGAGGAAGAGAAGAGAAGAGAAGAGAAGAGAGAAGAGAAAAAGGAAGGAAGAATAGAATAGAATAAGGAAGAATAGAATAAGGAAGAAAGAATAGAACAGAATAGAATAGAAAAGGAAGGGAGGAAGGAAGAATAGAATATAATATAATAAGGAAGGAAGAATAGAATAGAAAAAGGAAGGAAAGAATAGAATAGAATAGAATAAGGAAGGAAGAATAGAATAGAATAGAATAGAATAGAATAGAATAGAATAAGGAAGGAAGAATAGAATAGAATGAGGAAGGAAGAATAGAATAGAATATAATAAGGAAGGAAGAATAAAATAGAATAGAAAAAGAAAGGAAGGAAGAATAGACTAGACTAGAATAGAATAGAATAGAATATGGAAGGAAGAATAGAATAGAATAAGGAAGGAAGGAAGAATAGAATAGAATAGAATAAGGAAGGAAGGAAGGAAGGAAGGAAGAAGGAAGGAAGGAAGGAAGGAAGGAAGAATAGAATAGAAGAAGGAATGAAGAATAGAATAGAATAACAGAGTTGAAAGGGACCTTGGAGGTCTTCTAGCCCAACCCCCTGCTCAGGCAGGAAAACCTACACCATTTCAGACAAATCGTTGTCCAGTCTCTCCTTAAAAACTTCCAGTGTTGGAGCATTTACAACTTTTGGAGGCAACTTGTTCCACTGGTTAATTGTTCCAACTGTCAGGAAATTTTTTCTTAGTTCTAGGTTGCTTCTCTCCTTGATTAGCTTCCATCCATTGCTTCTTGTCCTGCCCTGAGATGCTTTGGAGATAATCCACTGATATTTCCACTGAGATACCTTTAACACCATTAAATACTAACACCTGTCTTTCCCAGATCCTTGGGAGGTGGACAAAAATACCAAATCCAGGCTGAACCTCTAGCTGACCATGCAACGAACCATAACAATCTCAATAGCGGACATGGCAATCCCGGTGCAATCCTAAAACAATTGGAGCACCTCTTGAACAGCCATCGGCATTGACACACTTAATCATCCGTCAATTGCAAAAGGCAGCTTTGCTTGGAACAACTTACATCCTCTGACGATATCTGTAACACCATCAGACACCTACATCTGCCTATCCCAGGTCCTTGGGAAGAACTCAAGAAGTGGACAAAAGTGCCAAATCCAGCCTGAACCTCTGGCCAGCTGTGCAACCAACCATAATACTAATACTTTTAAAAAGGAACAGGGGATGGAGTTGTTCTCTCAAAAGTAAAACAATTACATTCCCCTTGTACGTAAGATGTTCTAGTCTCCTTCTGAATATGTACAAGATTTTGTGATGCTTCTGAAGGATATTAGACCCAGAAAAGAATTTTTTTTAATAAAAATGACCCATCTCTTCCATTTATTTACATAATAAAATTGCAGCTTGGCCCGGTGAAGAGGTTTCTATGTTTCTGATTCGCATAGCAACCAAAAATAAATGCTAGATATATTGTTTAGGGACACACAAAATCCATTTTTTCCAGTCCCACACGCTGACCTTGAATTGCCTGGAGACATCTAAATCTCTTGGAAAATCTAATGCCTCTTCCATGTGCATTTTCCATTTAAATCCTCGGGAAGTGGACACGCCCTGCCTAATTCTCCTGTATCACCGTTCCTGTAAGGCTGCAGTGGAGAATCTTTTAGACTTGACACGTCAAAAATTGGGAGAAATGCCTAACTTGATTCTGCTAGCACTTCTCTCTCTCTCTCTCTCTCTCTCTCTCTCTCTCTCTCTCTCTCTCTCTCTCTCTCTCTCTCTCCCTCCCTCCCTCCCTCCCTCCCTCTCTCTCTCTCTCTCACACACACCAACACAAGAGAAACAATTTTCTTTTTTTTCAATAAATGATTACAACAAAGATGATTAGGGGACTGGAGGCTAAAACATAGGAAGAACAATTGCAGGAATTAGGTATGTCTAGTCTAATGAAAAGAAGGACTCGGGGTGAAATGATAGCAGTCTTCCAATATCTCAGGGGCTGCCCCAAAGAAGAGGGAGTCAAGCTATTCTCCAGAGCACCTGAAGGCAGGACAAGAAGCAATGGGTGGAAACTAATCAAGGAGAGAAGCAACCTAGAAGTAAGGAGAAATTTCCTGAACAATTAATCAGTGGACCAACTTGCCTCCAGAAGTTGTGGGTGCTTCAACACTGGGCATTTTAAAGAAGAAATTAGACAACCTTTTGTCTGAAGTGGTCTAGGATTTCCTGCTTGAGCAGGGGGCTGGACTAGAAGACCTCCAAGGTCCCTTCCAACTATTCTATTCTATTCTATTCTATTCTATTCTATTCTATTCTATTCCATTCCATTCCATTCTATTCTATTTGTGTTAATGTGACTTTTTCCCTCATTTTTTTTTACTAAGTCTACCCTGTTTTGGAAACTTTGCAACTTTGCAACAAAGTTTTGGAAAGGTTGCAACCATTAACAGAAATAAAACCAACAACTATCATTAACCACTTCCAGTTGCCCAATTCAGCTGTATATCTATTGCCCACCTGGAGAGTCCTCTGTTGTGTGCTTTTAAGACCAAGGAATAAATTAGATGGAACATTTTTTTAAATCCCCATAATAGAATGAATGAGAGGGAAAACACTGGAATTAAATGCCAGACAAGGTGCTGTTTATAAGAAGAAAACAGGGTTATTGGATGGTGGGAAACCTGTGTTTAGGAATACCTAGCTGTCAAGTGCTTTTGCACAAATTCTCGCTTACAACCATTCATTTAGTGACTGTTCAAAGATACAATGGCTCTGAAAAAATGGATTTATGACCATTTATGACAAAAAAAGATGTTGAGACTTTGGACAAAGCGCAAAGAAGTAAAACTAAGACGATTAAGGACTGGAGACTCAAATATATATAAAGAACGGTTGCAGGAATTGAGTATGGCCAGTCTAGAGAGAAAAAAAAGGGGGGGCTTGATAAAGCTTGAAACAGATAACAGATAATCAGAGTTGGAAAAGACCTTGTAGGTCATCTAGTCCAACCCTCCGCCCAAGTGGGAGACCCTACACCATTTCTGACAAATGGCAGTCCACTCTCTTCTTGAAAGTCTCAAGTGATGAAGTTCCTACAACTTCGGAGGGCAAAGCTGTTCCATTGGTTAATTGTTCTCACTGTCAGAAAGTTTCTCCTTATTTCCAGGTTGAATCTCTCCTTGTTCAGTTTCCATCCATTATTCCTTGTCTGGCCTTCAGGTGCTTTAGAAAATAGCTTGACCCCTTCCTCCCTGTGGAAGCCCCTCAAATATTGGAAGATGCTATCATGTCTCCCCTGGTCCTTCTCTTCCCTAGACTAGCCATGCCCAGTTCTTGTAACCGTTCATTGTATATTTTAATCTCCAGTCCCTTAATAATCTTGGTTGCTCTTCTCTGCCCTCTTTCTAGAGTCTCAACACCTTTTTTTATAGTGTGGTGACCAAAACTGGATGCAGTACTCTAGGTGTGGTCTTACTAAGGCTTTATAGAGTGGTATTAGTACCTCCCTTGATCTTGATTGAATCCTTCTGTTAATGCAACTCAGGATTGCATTAGCTTTTTTTTTTAAATTCATATTTATATCCTGCCCTTCTCTGGAGACTCAGGGCGGCTTACAATTTTTTTTTTGAAGCACAACCCAATGTGCTCAGCAATAGCCTTCATTCCATTGTATATGCCTGCTTATTACTAAGCGGCATTTTTACAAAGTCAGCTTATTGCCCCCAACAATCTTGGGTCCTCAATTTACCTCCCCCGAGAGGATGGAAGGCTGAGTCAACCTTGAGCCTGGTGGGATTCGAGCCTGCACTAAGTGCAGGCAGCTGGAACTAAGTGCTAGGCATTTAATAGCCTGCACCACCAAGGCTCCTTTTCGGCTGCTGCTGCACACTGCTGGCTCATATTTAGCTGGTTGTCCACTAAGACTCCAAGATCCCTCTCACAGTTACTGCTATTGAGCACACCCAGATATTCTATAAAGATATTCCAGTATTTGAGGGGCTGCCACAAAGAAGAGATATTGCTGTTACCTTCCCACCAAAGTGGTACCTATTTATCCACTCACATTTTCATACTTTCGAACTGCTAGGCGGGCAGCAGCTGGAGGAAGCAATGGGAGCTCACCCCATCACATGGTGTTTGGGTCTCAAACCCAGGCTGCCAGCTTTTCAGCTGACCAGTTCAGCATCTGTAACCGCTGAACCAATGTCCCCTCTTAGATGACCATTAAAGTCCCTTTAAGAGCTGAATAACATCTTAGAAGAGGGTGGATTTTTTTTTAAATGATCTGAAGAACTGCAGCTGATTCATGCTGCTACAGGAAGTTAATTCCCATTGAGAAGCGCTAGCAGTGCAATGAGATCAGCCAGGCACATGAGAATCTTTCCAGAACTACAACTTGGAACTACAACTCCCACAGTTCTTTGGCTTGGGCATGGAGTTTATGGGAAGGTGCCAGGTCATTGACCCAATAAAGAGAACATTTTGAAAAGCAAAATACTGTGTTTTTTTTAATCACGTTTGATTTAATCAGGACTGTTATAGAAATCTCAGTTGTTTGCATTTTCTTTTCACCCAATCCTTTCCTCCTCAAAGTAAAACCGTTCAGAAAATTAAAGTGACTATTGAACTGGCAGCCCTGCTAGAGTTTCCACAGATTAATTTACCAGTGAAATCAAACAGCAATAAAAAAAAGATAACCCTGTCATTTTTTTTTAAAAGGAAATGTTTTGAATTCCTCACTGTGGGAGCTATTAGCCAGTGGAACAGGCTGCCACATGAAGTGGTGAATTCACCATTGATTGAGATCTTCAAACAGATCACCTGGCAGAGATGCTCTAATAAAACTTGCACTGATTAGGGAGGTTGAACTAGATGACCTCCAAGATCCCATACAGGTAGCCCTCAATTTACAATCGGTTGTTTAGCATCCGAAGACCAAAAATTCTACCTACCTGGAAAAAAAATAGGATTTAGAATGGCCACCCCACCCCCACAGTCACATGAGTGTCACATGATAATTTGGGGGGCTCAGCCACATGACCTCATTTACTGCTATTTGGAACACCCTGAGCTCCAGAGGTGAAGGTTCTGACCAGTTCTGGAGAACAGGTAGTGGAAATTTTGAGTAGTCCAGAGAACTGGCAAATCCCACCTCTGACTGGCCCCGCCCCCATCTATTCTCTGCCTCCTGAGTCCCAGGTGATTGGCTGGGTCTTCTTTGGTTGCCCTGCACAGGAGAACGGAGCCGGAAAGCAGATTAGTGGGGTGGGGAGGGAATGGGAATTTTGCAGTAACCTTCCCCCAGGAGTGGGGTAGTATGACACAAAAGCAACAAAGTCACAAAAGTAGGTAAAGTCCCTTTAATACCTCCAACTTTGCCCCCAATGTCCAGTTATCTTCGGCTGGAGAAAAAACTGTCCCAAGAACAGTTTTTAAAGGGAAGAAATTCCGTCCGAACCCAAAGTACATATAAATTATAAATAAAAACCAAAACAAACCACGCTGCAGCAATTAACAAGACAGGGCAGTATAAGGAATTGAAAACTTCAAAAGATAATGAAACACACACACACACAGTTGGGAGGATGCCAGAACTCAGATAAGACTTGACAAACCAAAATAATTCACACTTTGCTTCCAGCAGGGAGCTGTGCGCAAACACCCTCTTTATCCTGTTTTCCAGGCTGCAGCTAATGAAGGGAATCAGGGCCTTTTTCTCCCCCATAACCCACGTTGCTCCCTTATCCGTTCCTCCCTGCATGCCCTAGAATGAAGAGGGGGTGGGCCAGGGTCTTCCTCTGAATGCTCAGCCAGACTGTGCCCTTCCCCAGTTTCCTCCACAGCCACCGGAGCCACACTCCCATTCCCTGTCAGCTGTTCCACCTCTCCCTCGGAATCAGATTCCAACAGGGGCATGGCAGGTGGGAATGGAGATTTTGCAGTATAGCCTTCCCTGCCACACCCATCAAGCCACACCCACCAAGCCACATCCACAGAACCGGTAGTAAAAAAATTTGAATCCCACCACTGCGTAAGCTCGCTTCCATTTTTTTTTTTTTTTTTGGCAAGCTGCATCCAAAGCAAGCGATTTGTTCAGACTAATGATTGCTGTGTTCACTTAACCACCTTTGCAAAAAATATATCCTATAATTGGGCTGGTCACGTGACTGACCTGTTTCACGACCGTTAACAACCTACAACTGCTAGGGCTTAGGGGCTGTAATACAGGCAGTCTCCATCATGGTCGTTAACTCGAGGACTCTACCTAACTGTGATTATACGATTTTATAAACACAAGCCATGACCTCGCCTTTTTTGAACGCGTGCAAATATCATGCAAATCGTTCTCCTTGGTTTTAATTAAGCCTTGCCTCTGCTCAACAATGCCCAATTGTCTCCCTGTTCCAGTCTCCTTATTTATCTTTTGCAAAATAGATTAGATGAATTTCAGAACACCCATTTTCGATAGAAGCATTTCGGTTACTAGGAGGATCTGTGACCTACATCTGCTCTTGGCTTCCATCTTCAATCATGGGTAGATTTTGGGCTTGGAGAAGAAGCATCCCTTTGCAGAAATGCCAAAATTAAGAGGTGAAATAATTACTGGCAGAACTGCTGAAGCTAAAAAAAAAAAAAAAAACTAAAAATTGCGGTATCTTTCGTTCTTCCTTCAGCGCATGATCACCCTCGTCAGAATTAAACGCATGACCTGCTGAAAACAGATCTGCTGTTGTTAATCCCCCGATCCTTTTTCCAAAAAAACAAACAAAAAAAAAGGATGTGAACATTATCTAACTTCAAGTTTACTGCTTTCTTCTGTCTCAATAACCTGTTTTGATGAGGCTAAACCAATTAAGGTCATGCCTTGGATACAAATGAGAAGTTAAATTTAAGAAGTTCACCGAACATGACCTCAAAAATCCCTGGGCTGGGATGTGAGCCTCAACTAAGAATTCTTTCCCTCTCTGCTTGCTTAACAACTTCCTATCTCCAAAACTGCAAATATTTTAGACCAGGGGTGCCCCTCAAACTAGATTTCATTGAGAGCTGCATCAGGGTTGTGTTTGACCTCGGGGGGGGGGGATTGGGGGAAGTGGCCAGGGTGGGGATGACATGGGACTCATATCAGGGGCACCTGTGGTGGCCAGGTGCTAAGGCAGCACTTCTCTCAGACCCTCCCTCCCCCTCATTATAATCTATCTCCTTCCTTCCTTCCTTCCTTCCTCTCTCCCTCCCTCCTTTCCCTTCCCTTCCTTTTCCTTCTCTCTTCAATCTCCTTTCTTCTTCCTCCTTTCTTTTTTCTTCTTTCCTTCCTTCCTTCCTTCCTTTCTCTCTCTTTTTCTTTCTTTCTTTCTTTCTTTCTTTCTCTTTCTTTCCTTCCTTCCTTCTTCCCCTCTCTCCTCTCCTTCTTCCTTTCCTTTCCTTCCTTTTCTTTCTCTCTTCAATCTCCTTTCTTCTTCCTTCCCATCTTTCCTTCTTTTCTTTGTCTTTCCTCTTTCCCTTTCTTCTTTCTTTTTTTCTTTCTCTTTCTTTCTTTCTTTCTTTCTCTCTCTCTCTCTCTCTCTTTCTTTCTTTCTTTCTTTCTTTCTTTCTCTTTCCTTCCTCCCTCCTTCCCTCCCTCCCTCCCTTTCTTTCCCTTCTTGAATGCTCAAATGCAAAAGGGGAAACATTTCTCCTTTTGTTTTGTTTTTACTTTGTTTTGCTAGCCCTCTGCGAGTGAAAACGAGAGCTTTGTGAGAGCTGAAAATGGAGCCCAGGGTGGGCTGTGCACAGCCCTCCCAATCTCCGTTTCCACTGGCAGAGGCATCGCAGGCCGGACCTTTGCTGTTTCCAGGGTGGCCCCATGGGCCAGATCAAAGTGCCCCGTGGGCTGGATCCAGCCTGCGGGCCTTCAGTTTGACACCCCTGTCTTAGACGGTGGAGATCAGTGTTTTTAAATCTTGGCTGCATTTGAAGAGGTGTGGACTTCAACTCCCAGAATTCCACAACCAGACATGATCCTGTGGGATTCTGGGGATTGAAGTCCACCTATCTCGGAGGTGCCAAGGTTGAGAAACAGGGGTGAAGATGGATGGATAGGAGCCTCTTTTCTTTCAAAAACTATCATTAGCTTAACTCTGAATCAGGATTCAAGCCATAATCATTATCTCGACTTGCTAACCAGAAGTTAGTAAGGGACTTGTTAGCATCACTAACACCCACAGGCAGTGTTCTACTTATGACCCACAATTAAGCTCAAAATTTCTGTTGCTAGGTTGTTATGTGAATTTTGCCCCATTTTACAAGCTTTCTGTAGAAGTATAAGATTTAACAGCTGCCAGCTGCTGTAAGGCTGATTCAATGTAAGGCTGATGCAGTTGCAGATGAATCAGGATAGCATGGGTATTACTCTAAACTTCTGTGAACGAGTCCACAGAAGTTTATATAAGGCAGCCATTAGAGGGCATGTTCTCTCTTCTTGTCTCCGGTATCCACATTGCAGAGTTCTCCGTGTAGAGTTAAGAAGAAGATTGATTGCTTGTAAGGTATTTGCCTACCACGTATATTTCTGTATATGTCTTGTAAATAAACCACTGTTAAATGTTTAAGTCTCTCTGTGCTGTTTTTCTCCTGGATTGCCTCATAATAGTAGTCATGCTACAAATGCTCTGACAATTTCTTGCCAAAGAATCACTGCAGTTAATAAGTTAGTAACACGGTTGTTAAATGAAGCTGGCTTCCCGATGGAATTTGCCTTGTCAGATTTGGGATTCCCACATATTTTTCTCTTCTCTGAGAAGTATGGCTCAGCTCTTAAAACAAGTGGGGCTCTTTGTACAGATAAATACAAGTAGTCCTCAAGTTACGACCACAACTGAGCCCGAAATTTATGGTGCTAAGGGAAGCATTTGTTAAGTGAGTTTGCCCCATTTTATGACTTTTCCTCACCACAGTTGTTAAGTGAATAGTTGTGTTTGTTAAGTGAGCGACACGGTTGTTAAGCAAATCTGGCTTTCCCATCGACTTTGCTTGTCAGAAGGTCACCAAAGGGGATTGCATGACCGAGGGATGCTGCGACCGTCATAAATAGGAACCAGTTGCCAAAGCATCCAAAAGTAAATCATGTGACCGTGTGGTGATAATCATAAGTGTGAAAAATGGTCGTAAATCACATCTTCCAGTGTCCTTATAACTTTGAACGGTCACTAAGCAAACTGTTGTAAGCCCAGGACTGTCGGTGTTGCTATATTTTCAGCAGAAATCCCAGAATAGCCATTTTGTAACACAGGGATTACATCAGGGATGGGCTGCTGGGGGTTCGCAGGGGTTCGAGAGAACCCCTAGCTATGATTCTGTGCAGTTTGGAGAACCCCCCCAATTCCATTCCTGGGTGGCCCGCCCACCCACCCCGCCCGTCCTAGGATTCCCCACGCGGCCTGTTTTGGATACAGGTAAGTGCAGGGCTCACATGGAGGCTCAGGGAGGGTGAAAAATGGGCCTCCCGGAAGTTCAGGAAGGCTGGAAATGGGCCCATTACCAACTTCCAGAGAGCCTCCGGCGCTCAGGGAGGCCATTTTCACCCTCCCAGAGGCTCGAAGAAAGCCTCCAGAGCTCAAGGAGGGCAAAAACGCTGCCCCCCTCTGCTGTGGTGCCGGAGGCTGACTAGGCCTCGCCCACCATGGCCACACCCACCCAGCAATCAGGCAGAGAACCCTGTTGCTAAAATTTTTGAAGGCCACCCCTGGCTTATATCATATCCGTTTGCTGCTTGGTGTTGGAACTTTCAAGGTCACCTGAGGGAAAAAAAACAGGCTAAAAACCTGCCCTATAGTTTTATTTTCACCTTTTCAGAAGATAAATCAAAAGTCTTTAGCAGCGGGCAATCCTCTGTTCTTGTCATTGTTTCTCTTTTCCCCCCTATTTGCGGGGAGGAGCACACTGCCAACATCAAAACAACTTCTCCAGCTGAGTTTGGAAAAGATAAGCTTTTTTCTACAAGGAGGAGGATCGCTTTTATGTTCTAATAAGATTCTCGTGGATTTAAGAGTTAGTAAAACCCGACATGGGGAGTGGGGGTGTGTGGAGGAGTAGGGAGGGCAAGAAAATCCACATCAAGATGTTACCTAGTTGGGAAAGTTAGCAAGAAAACAACCTAGCTCAGAGAGCACCAAGGACTCCACAGTTCAAACCTGAGCTGCAAATATTCTCTTCTACTGGAGAGTAGATGATCTGTCTGTCTGTCCGTCCGTCCATCCATCCATCCATCCATCCAATCTATGTATTTCTCTGTCTGCATCCATCCGTCCATCCATCCAATCTATCATCTGTCTGTCTGTCTGTCTGTCTGTCTGTCTGTCTGTCTGTCTACCTACCTATCCATCCATCCATCTAATCTATCATCTATCCATCCATCCATCCATCCATCCATCCATCTAATCTATCATCTATCCATCCATCCATCCTTCCATCCATCTATCTAATTTGTTTTCTATCTTCGCATCTGTGTTGTCTGTTGTTGTTGTCTGTCTGTTATCTATCTATCTATCATTATCTATTTCTGTCTTATCTATATTCGTCTGTCCATCCATCCATCCATCTATTTCTACCTCTATCGTCTGTCTGTCTGTCTGTCTGTCTGTCCGTCCATCCTTCCATCCATCTGTCTATCTGTCTGTCCATCCATCCATCTATATTATCTATCTGTCTCTCTCTCTCTCTGTCCGTCCATCTATCTATATCATCTGCCTCTCCGTCTGCCTGTCTGTCCGTCCATCCATCCATCTATCTATATCACATGTGTGTCTGTCTGTCCATCCATCCATCCATCTGTCCATCCACCCGTCTATCATCTATCTATCTATCTATCTATCTATCTATCTATCTATCTATCTATCTATCTCTACTTCTATCATCTGTCTGTCTGTCTACCTAATTTGAAGACTGTCCATTTCACTCATGTATGTGTAGGTTTGCACATTTAAACACTTGCACACAAGCCCTGGGAAGAAAAAGAAAACACAATAAAAACATGGTAATTCCAGCATGACAATTATCTTTAACACCATCTACATCTGCCTATCCCAGGTCCTTGGAAAGACTCATCGTGAATAAAAATGCAATCCAAACATCTGGCTGATTGTGCAACCAAGCATCCTGCAATAATAATTTCCAAGTGAATTCAGTTGACTTTACTTTACAAACAGCCTGAGTTTAAATGAACACGTGATTGGTCCAATGCAATCTCCCCTTTTTCAACAAAAATGCTCAAACAGGTTAGAACCTCACATTCTAATCTTCATTACTTTAAGACTGGCTTTATCTTTACGTTGCTTAGCAGAGGTTGTCCGAACTCAGTCAATGTGGTTATTTGTCATGGCTTGGTATGTATTGCCTGAAGAAAATCATTCTGATTTTTGAAAACTGAGCATGCTGTGTGAAGATGGCCACAGTGAAATCATGCAATTTTAGCACAAGGGTCAGGAGAACAGGTGAGTCTTTCTGTGTGCTTTGGTGTGGGTTTAGAGCTGCCTATATATTTTAAAAGCCATGTTCATTCTCAAGTCATGAGGCTTTGTTTAAGGCAAAATGCTGTACTAATATGGTGTGTTTAGGTTGTCTCGCTAATCCAAAGGCAGAATAAGCCATGTTTGGGCCTAGTATCCATGAATCCATTGTATATTGTTTGTTGACAAGCCTACTGGGGCCACCCATCCACCAGTGTTATTCATTTACTACCTTGATTGAATTACAGATAGTCCAGGGGCTCATACAAATTCATCATAGAATAGAATAGCAATAGCACTTAGACTCATATGTGGTTTACAATGCTTTACAGCCCTCTTACAGAGTCAGCCTTTTGCCCTCAACAATCTGGGTCCTCATTTTACTGACCTCGGAAGGAAGGCTGAGTCAACCTTGAGCCCAGTGAGATTCGAACTGCCAAATTGCAGTCAGCGGGCAGTCAGCAGAAGTAGCCTGCAGTAAGGCACTCTGACCACTGTGCCACCAAATTTATGACTTTTCTTGCCACATTTGTTAAGTGAATCATTGCAGTTGTTAAATGAGCAACCTGGTCATTAAGTGAAACTGGCTCCCACACTGACCCTGTGTGAGAATTCTGGCAGTTATCCCAATTAAATCATGAGTCTCAAGCCAAACTTCCAAAACTACAAAGGATTTATTGGGAGTTAACACGTCAGCATGACCTGGGTGTAGCTGACTCTGAGACATGTAATTCACTGTCACCCTTGATCCTGGTTTTCCCCCGCCCCTCTGGGTGTATCATAATTCATATTCTCCAACAAAACACACCCATAGCCAAGAGCCATCAATCATATTCTGCATTAGATTTTTGCCCTGCAGAAACTTCAGTCACCTAGTTACAATCTCTGGAAAAATATGAATGGAATGCACTTTTGATTCCAAATGCTACACTGCTTTATCAAACTCCTTCCCCCCCTTTCTGTTGGCAACTATAATGCATAGAATGTTTTATGAGTTGACACCCTGTTTGTCAGAAGATCACAAAAGGGGATCACATGATCTGGGAATACTGAAACCATCATAAATATGAGTCAGTTGCCAAGCATCTGGATTTTATCATGTAACCATGGGGAGGTTGCAATGGTCGTAAGTATGAAAAACATTTTTCAGTGTTGTTTTAACTTTGAACAGTTCCTAAATGAACTGCTGTAAATTGAGGACTACCTGAATAGTTATGGCTTAAACCTTTCTGGGATTCAACATATTTTACTACTGGTTCTGTGAGTGTGGCTTGGTGGGTGGCATGGCTTGGCAGGTGTGGCTTGATGGGTGTGGTAGGGGAAGGATACTGTAAAATCTCCAGTCAGAGGTGGTATTTGCGAGTTCTCCAAACTACTCAAAATTTCCGCTACCAGTTCTCCAGAACTGGTCAGAACCTGCTGAATGCCACCTCTGGTTCCGGTCATTTTTTTCCCCAGCTGAAATTCTTCTGCTCTTTGCAGACTAAGGGACATTTCCATCCTATCATCCCCCAGTTTCTGAAACAATTTCCCCAATCAACACAACCTACCCTCAACTGCCTAAGATCTGAATGACCAAGGTGTCAGAGCGTTCGCATTGTGACTATTATTGTGAGACAACCCAGGAGCAAAACACAGCACACAAACATTTAACAGTGGTTTATATTCAAGACTTATACAGAAATATACGTGGTAGGCAAATACCTGGCAAGCAAGCAATTTTCTTAACCCTGCATGGAGAACTCTACAATGGAGACAGGACACAAGGAGAGAGAACACATCCTCTAATGGCTGCCTTTATATAGACACATCTTAAAATGGTAAAGACTTCTGCAGACCCATTCTTCATCTTAAAAGGGAAATACCCGTGCTATGCTGATTCATCCTAACTGCATCAGCCTTACATTGGATCAGCCTTACAGCAACATTCAGCTCTTAAATCTCAATACCATAACGCAAGGGCTACACAAGTAACTTCACTTCCCCGAGTTAAAACATTGTTGGTGATGCTAATCTCCCCTCTGTCTCCCTCCATTCCCCAGCCTCTAAAGCAGGGGTGTCAAATTCAAGGCCCTGTGGGCCAGATCTGCCCTGTGAGAAGCTTAGATCTGGCCCATGGGACCACCCTGGAAACAATGAAGGACTGGCCCGTGGTGCCTCTGCCAGTGAAAATGGAGCTGGGGGGGGGCACTGGCAGAAGGCTGCAGGAGGTTGTCATGGCCAACAATGAGCACAGAAGGGTTGCCCCTCCCAGCTCCATTTGCACTGGCAGAGGGCTGCAGGAGGTTGTTGCAGCTGAAAACGGAGCTTGGGAGCCTGTTTATTGCTGGCAGAGCACTCAAGCCACCACAGGCACCCCTGACATGAGTGACATCAAGCTGGCCACACCCACCCTTGCCACGCCCCCTGCCCCCAAGGTCAAACACAACCCTGATGCGGCCCTCAATGGAATCGAGTTTGACACCCCTGCTCTAAAGCAATGTTTCTCAACCTTAGCAACTTGAAGATGGGTGGACTTCAACTCCCAGAATTCCCCGGCTGGGGAATTCTGGGAGTTGAAGTCCACCCATCTTCATGTTGCCAATGGTTGAGAAACATTGCTCCAAAGAAACCAAAATGCTCATCCATACAGAAGGTGGATATTAAACAAACCTACCATCAAGCTTCTAACAATGGCTAAAAGGCCTCTGAAAAGTTGAAGCTGAGGCCCTGGAAAACCTTGATCCTGGTTGAGCCTTTATAGAGAGATAGAGATAGAGATGACAGAGATAGAGATGATAGAGATAATAGAGATAGAGATAATAGAGATAGAGAAGATAGAGATAGAGATGATAGAAATGGAGATAGCGATGATAGAGACAGATGATAGAGATGATATAGAGATGATAGAGATAGAGATGATAGAGATAGAGACAGATGATAGAGATGATAGAGATAGAGAGACACAGATGATAGAGATGATATAGAGATGATAGAGATAGAGACAGATGATAGAGATAGAGACAGATGATAGAGATGATAGAGATAGAGATGATAGAGATGGATAGAGAGAGAGAGAGAGATCCAAATAAGTACCAACTCTTCCAATCATCATTGTACACACTGGTGTTTCTCAACTTGAAGGTGTGTGGACTTCAACTGCCAGAATGCCTTGCCTAACACTCCCAGAATGCCTTGACTGGGGAATTCTGGGAGTTGAAGGCCACACGTCTTCAAGTTGACAAGATGGAAAAACCTATGCTATACATGGTAGGTGCGAACACTTCCATGGCAAATGCCCGCACTGAAACCTCAACCTCCACGTGTAAAATCCTCTACTCCCCCCTGGGTTCATTCACACAACATCCTTTCCCAAGTCAGTCTTGGCAGCGCACAAAATCAACACAATCTTAAGCAACACTGTTTACTTTTTTAAAAAATGCTTTCCGCATATCAAAAGGTAACCCAGCTGGAGTTTCATTTAATAGGATACACCAGGGATTTAAGAGTTTGGAGACCTGCCAGTCACTAAACGTCCTTTGCAAAGCGGGCAGCCCTCCCAGAAATTTTAAAAAAAAAAAATTTTTTTTGCCATCACAAAGTGAGTTAAGTTGGGGTTTTGGAATCTTTCTGCCCCCACGATCAGTCTTCAGGGGATTAGATCCAAACCCATCCTCTCTCGTGTTTCATTAAAAAAAAGAAGTAAATAATAAAATAAAACTCCAGCATCAAAAGAAGCAGAATCTTTGAGTCTTCCCGTTTTATCTTACACAATCAAATACCTCCCAAAACCTTCCATGAAACTGAAAAGAATGGGACGTAATATATTTATATATAAATATAAATACTAAGCATTCAGGTCACCGTTCTGCTCAGACAGCCGGAAAGTTCGTCCAACTTTCACTTTTCAAATGAAATCCTTTTTAGGGCTGGAAAAGAAACAAACCACTTTCTCTTGATGGGACGCGCTTTAAGTCCTCCCCCCGCTAGTAAAAAGCTGTCCAAAGTCCTCCCCCCCCACAACCTCCCGAGCTTTAAAAAAAAGGAACTAATTGGAAAGAGAGGAGGGAGGAGAGAGGGGAGGAGTGTAGGGGGAGAGAAGAAGGGGGAGAGATAGAAAGGGAGGAATCAAGAGACGAGGAGGGAAGGGGGGGTAGAAGACAAGGGGGAGGGAGGAGAGAGGAGGGGGGAGAGAGGGAGAGAGAGAGAGAGAGAGGGAGGTATCTTAAGTCTAAAAGTTCACAAACTTCCCCCTGGCCTTAGAGGTACAGTTCCCCGCCTCTCCCGAAGATCCCCCCCACCTTTTAAAGATACGTTTGCAGTGGTCGGGATGGGGGGGGTTGTCATTCCAGGCGACCGAGTTTGGTTTACTTCGGATTTACACAGGATTTACTCCAGCGAGACCCCCGCAGCTGCCAGCGGGAGAAAAGCAGAGAAAGTGACTTACCTTAAAACTTTCCAGCTTTTCCGAGGGTCCAAGTCGGGGATGATAGAAACCATCGTTCCGTCTCTCTCTTTCTGTCTCTCTGTCTGTCTCTCTTTCTTTCTCCGTTTAAAGGCCAAGTGCAGCTTCGGAGATGCGGCCGGGAAGCGGGACCGAGCAGCCCAAAGCGGCCGACAAAAGGAGAATAAGGCTTTGCGCTTGCTTTCCCCGGCTCTCTATCTCTCGCGCCTTCTTCCTCCACCGCACCAAGGAAAGTAACCCAGCTGCGTCTCTCTGCTTTGATAAAAGCCCCGCCGCGCTCTCGCTCTCGCGTTTTTGGAAAAGAAAAGCGAGCGGGAGAAAAAGCGCCCGAAGGCTCCAAGCGCTGCCCTTTCGCCGGCTCGACTGGGCTCGTCCTCTGCACAGTCCGCCCCTGGCACAGGGGAGGCTTAACCTTCAGGGAAGCGCCATCGCCTTCGCCCGCAACGGCTGAAGCTCGGGGCCCGGTTGCTGCCAGCTGAAGAGTTGCTGTCCGCTGGGTTGGGGGGAATGGGTGTATGTGAGGGGGGGAGGCTACTTTCTAGGGACTGACCTACCGGATCAAGAGGATCAGAGGCCAGAATTTAGGGGGAATTTCTCTCCCCGATTTTGTTACACTCTAAAAACTCATCCATCCTTCTCTTTTCCTTTTCTCTCTTCTCTTTTTATTCTTCCTCCCCTCTCTCTTTACTGTTAATCTTCTCTTTTCTCTTTATTTCCCTCTTTTCTCCTCTCTTTTCCCTGCCTTTTCTCTTCTTCATTTCTCCTTTCTTTTCTCCTCTCCTCCTCTTCTCTTTTTCATAGCTGACTCAGGAATTCTGGGAATTGAAGTTCACAGGTTGTGGCCATAGTTGCCTGCCTCTGTCCTAGTAGATACCTGTCTTGGAGAAGACTTTAAAAAAACATTTCAGGCTTTTGCCCAACTAATGGGACAAAAGAGACAAACCGGCTGGCAAGAGGAGGTAAACTCTGATTTATTGTTCAGAAGCCAGCAGTTGGGGATAAAACGAATTGTTTTTAGAATAAAATCTATACACAAATGCTTGGGTTTCTAGTATGCCCAGTCTTTGTCTTTTGCAGAAGGAAAATTTTCTCCTGGTTCTTTGTTATGGTAACAGTCAGCTTTGATGTCTGTGGATATTCTCAATCATCCAGGTCAAGGGTCAGCAACCTTAAACACTCAAAAGAGCCACAACAGTCCTGACCAGAAGCTCCCCGTTCAATTCTGGAGCCGACTGGAAGTCCGGTTCCCCCACCATAATGTCTCCTCCTAGTGTGGCATGCTTTTTCCTCTGCTGACCTGAAGTCCAGTTCCCCCACCATAGAGACTCCTTCTAATGTGGCGTCCTTTTTCCTCTACCTGTCCTAACTGAAAGCCCTATCCATTGTGGAGCCTTAGCAGAGGGATGAAAGAGCCACATGCAGCTCCAGAGCTGCGGGTTGCCAATCCCTGATATAGGTCATGGTTGTCCCAAAATTGCTTTATCCAAAGGCAACTGGACTTTCTTTGGGGAGTTTTCCCCCCTTTTGTTTCTCATCCAAGAAGTTTATTCAGTTCCTGGATGAGAAGCAAAAATTTCTCAAAAAAAAAAAAAAAAACCCCAAGCAAGTCCAGTTGCCTTTTCGTAAAAGTACCTTTGCAACAGTCAGATCTGGTATCACACCAGTGGTGGTATTCTGCTGGTTCAGCCTGTTCTGCTGAGCTGGTAGCGATGATGAGCAGCAGAAACCGAACCGGTTCTCTCCAATGCTCTGCTGTTGGGCCCACCTGGGCTCCCATACTGCCCTTTATCCTCTGCTTTTGAAGTGCTGCTGTTTTGCATGGCACAGCAGAGTGCTGCACGGCAGCTGCCGAAGCGACAGGGAGTCCAGGATTGTAGGAAGCGAGTTGGAAATGGTCCACACCTGCGCAAAGTGCATATTTGGTGCGTGTGCATATGCAAAGTGCGCAAAGTGCACCCGCGAAGCCACGCCCAGTGAACCAGTGGAAAATTCTTTGAAACGCAACACTGTATCACACCTAATGTGAAGGCCTGATATTTGAGTGGTTGCTTTTGACTATAGAATAATGTCGCAAAGGTGCTATTTTAACACCAACCTAGTTCAGCAGAAACGAAGTCTCTCTCCTTTGTGGGCTGGAGTTGAGAAGAAGGCATCCTATGGGAATAAGGTAGAAAAATTGTTCCTAGGGTATAGACATAAACATAAACTGTTTCAACTCCTTCCCTCAAAATGACGCTTTGGAGCACTGCACACCAGAACAAGCTAGACACAAGGACAGTTTTTCCCTAACGCCATCACTCTGCTAAACAAATAATTCCCTCAACACTGTCCAACTATTACAAAGTCTGCACTACTATTACTATTAATCTTCTCATCACTCCTTATCACCCATCCCCTCCCACTTGTGATTGTAGGACTGTAACTTTGTCGCTTGTATCCTTATGATTTATACTGATTGTTTCCTAGTATGATTCGATTGCTTATCGTACCCTATGACTATTATTATTAAGTGTTGTACCTTATGATATATATACACATACACACACACACACACACACACATACATACATACTTATACATACACACACACACACACACACACACACATATATATATATATATATATATATATATATATATATATATATATATATAACAACATATATACTGTGTTTCCCCAAAAATAAGACACTGTCTTATATATTTTTTTGGCTCCCAAAAACACACTAGGTCTTATTTTCAGGGTAGGTCTTATTTTCAGGGTAGGTCTTATTTTCTGGGAAACACGGTATATCAACATATATTACACAGCATAATCAGTGAATCCAACCCAGTGTTGACCATTGATGACAACTGCAAATAAAACTTTGGGAAAAGAAATTGAGGTGAAGTCTACATTTAATTCAGTTTGACTTTTCCTAATTTCATAAGTTCAGTATTTACATGATAGATAAGGAACATTTCTAACTCTGAAGATTAAATTCAAAATTAAATGCTTCCCTTCCCTTTTTTTTTCTTGCAGGCCCAAAAACATCTACAAGTAATGTTAACATATAGTGGAAAAAGTTGTTATGTACACTAAAACCTCAATTTAATGGACTGTGGGGAGCGGGTGTCAGCTAAATCCAATTTTCTGCCATTTGGATCAATTTATGTCATTTCTGTAATTATATAATTGACATCCATGGTGTCATGAGCTGTAAATCCTCAGTTTAACAGGCAATCTTTTTATTTAATGGGGGAAGCCTTGATTTAATGGACATGCCTGTTAAACAGGACATGATTCATTTTAGCTAGCAAGAAGAAGAATGCAAAAAGGCCAGTAAATGGAAAACATAATCTCAAATCTTGGCTTGTTTGTCCAGGTAGTTTGCAGCTGGCTTCAATCATATGAGCTGTTTTTTTAAACTTTTTTTTCTTCTGATGTGTTTGTGTGTGAATATATATTTCGAATCAGTTACGACTCTCAGCAATTCTCATCAATTTAACTACACCAGGATAAAATCTAGAGACTATTTGTACCCTCAACTAAGCTTATAATTTATAAATAGCAGGGTCGCTATTTTGGGGATACAATGATGGAAGATCCTGGAAGGAAAGCCTGAGATAATTCTATTGAAATAAAAGTGGCACAATTTTATTCAACAGACATTCCAATATTGAAGCATTAACTTGCAGCCCATGGGGGAGCATCTAGGTTAATTGACAGGTGCCAAGGGTCGCGTCTTCCCTCAGAGGGCGCATCCAATTCATCTGTGGTAGGCCAGATTCATCCATAACCTATATTGCAGTTTGCTCAGTTTTTACTTTAGACTAGACTAGAGGTGGCTCAGTGGCTAAGACACTGAGCTTGTTGATCAGAAAGGTTGGCAGTTTGGCGGTTCGAATCCCTAGCGCTGCGTATTTCTTAATGTTATCCATTCCTTTTCCCATATCAAATGTGGCGCCTGGTAATATAGCTCCCAACTGAGCAAGGCAAACCTCCTCTTATTCTTGCATCTTGTAACAGTTTAAGTTTTATTCTTGCTTTCTTTCCCTGGCAAATATATTTCAACACAATTCTGTTTAAGTCTTCAAAAAACTCTTTCCCTAGTCGGACTGGAATTGTCTGGAATAAATACAGAATTCTAGGCAATACATTCATCTTGATTGTAGATATTCTCCCAATCAATGATGTTTGTAAATTTTCCCATTTTGCCAAATCTGTCGCAATCTGCTGCTTGAGTTTAATATAATTATCCTCCTTCAGTGTGCTACATCTTGGTGTAATGTGTATCCCTAAGTACTTAACCTTATTTGTGACCTGTATTTCTAAAACTTCTTCCAACTCTTTCTTTCGTCTTGCAAACATATTTTTTGTTAATATCTTTGTTTTATCTTTATTTATTTTCAAACCTGCTACTTTTCCATATCTTTTCTATTAATTTAGGTGCTGTTTCCAATGGATCCTCTAATATAAATGCCAGATCATCTGCAAAAGCTTGCAATTTATACTCTTCCTTTTTGATTTTCATTCCTTTTATTTCTTTATCTTCTCTAATATTCCTATTCAACACTTCCAAAGTTAATACAAACAGCAGAGGCGACCGTGGACAACCTTGTCTTGTCTCTTTTCTTATATCTATGGATTCTGTTAATTCTCCATGTACCATAATCTTTGCAGTTTGTTCATAATATATCGTTTCAATGGCTTGAGTAAATTTTTTACCAAAGCCCATTTGTTCTAATTTCAATAACATAAATCGCTTGTTTCTATTTCAATTTCTCGTATGTTAGTAAGTAGTTCTGCTGACATCCATATCATATCTATTCTAGACCATGATGCATGTCTGTTTGAGTAAAAAGTATATTGCTTACTTTCCACCTTTCTGTTTGGAGTATTCTGTGGTCATGATTTACAATGTCTTTGTCCCAAATTGACATTTACTCCTAATTTTCATCAAAAATGGATCCATACTGCACCATAGTGCAGTGCTAAAGTGAAAGCCACGGTCACTAAGCAAATAGCACAGTCTTTAAGTGAGCACAGTTGTACAGTGACAGCTTACAAGTAAACTGTAGTTCACTTTACAACTGTGCTCACTTAATGACTGTGCTATTTGCTTAGTGACTGTGGCTTTCACTTCACCACTGCCACAAAAAAGATCGTACAATTTTATAACCTCCATGACTTCCCATGATGGGCAGGCTCCATTATGATCATAAGTTGAGGACTATCTCTACATCCAGCCCCTCCTCCTTCCAGCATATACACAACTTTGTCACCCCTTAAGGCAAAAACATTGACATATTTCATATTGCCAAATAGAAAAATGCAATGGCATTTTTGCTAGTTTTTCCCTTCCTCCTGCAACCAGAAGCTGTATACCCTGAATATACCCTGTTCTACTTCCCATAGCAAAAGAAAGAAACAAAGACAAAACCCAAAGCTTTCTTTAAATTGGCTGGAGTCTCTTTCTTTCTTTTTTAAAAGAAAATCTTGATTGGACAGGCACAATTCATTTATTTCTAACCCTTCAGCTGGATCCTGGGTCATAATGCCAAGTAGGTGAGGGAGGAAGCAGCAGCTTTTAGCTCTTCGGAGTCTACAGAGAAATGAGATTGGCAAGGTCACAAGAGGTGGTTTTTAATTTTTTGGATTTATATCAGCACCCATCTGCTTAGCAGGCACTTAGTTCAGGAGATGGTATATCTACCGAAGGTATAGCAAATAAACTCTATCTGTACATTCTTTTCCCCCTACTGCTTATTGTCCAACCTCCAGCAAGTATGCTAGAAAATTAGATAAATTTTGAATTTTCTGGCTGATTGTAGAGACAATAAGTCTGCACGAAATAAAGTTGATATGCTGTCATGACACCTTCTTTAAATTCACGATGAGACTCAACACTCATTGGTAGCCTCACATTGCAAGGAAGATGAATATGCATTTAATTTCGCAGCTACTAAGATTGGATCCCAGGTAAGTTCAGGGCCCATGGTATTGTTGTTGTTTTGCTGGCTGAGCAGCTACAAAAATAGCCAGGGAAATGATTGAAGCCTGGGAAATGGGCCCCTTGTTAATCAAAAGGAGTGTTGATTTAGAATAGAAGAATAGAATAGAATAACAGAGTTGGAAGGGACCTTGGAGGTCTTCTAGTCCAACCCCTTGCTTAGGCAGGAAACCCTACACCACTTCAACAAATGATTATCCAACATATTTTTAAAAGCTTCCAGGGTTGGAACAACTACAACTTCTGGTGGCAAGTTGTTCCACTGATTAATTGTTCTAACTGTCAGGAAGTTTCTCCTTAGCTCTAAGTTTCTTCTTTCCTTGATTAGTTTCCACCTGTGATATGTAAAATTATACCTGTGAAAATATAAAGCAATGGTAACACCATTTTTAACCTCTGTGTTAACCTAGGATAATTTACTGGAATATTATGTGTGAATTCTCTATTGTTTTGTGTAAAGGTTATATATTTGGCAGGTCAAGCTACCCAGTGGCATGTTAATGATGGAGATTACTGGAAATGGAAACAAGTAAACAGGTTAAGGAAACAGATGGTATGCTACAATAATAAGGGCGTTGCATAGGGAGATATGTAGCTGGATAGATTGTGAACCCGGAAAGGGGGCAGAGACTGTATATTTGAAACTGTATATAAACCCCAGCCTTCCCAGGAAACATGTCTTCTGCGGCCATGAGTGCAGAATTCCCTTTTGCAAAAGCTCCATAATAAAGCTTCTATTTATTGTTCATGTGTCTCCAATTGTCTGAATACCTGAATGGTTGATTTTTATCACACCACCCATTTCTTCTTGCCCTGCCTTTGGGTGCTTTGGAGAACAGCTTGACTCCCTCTTCTTTGTAGTAGCCTCTGAGATATTGGAAGACTGCTATTATCTCTCCCCTAGCCCTTCTTTTCATTAGACTAGATATATCCAGTTCCTGCAACCGTTCTTCATATGTTTACCACCAGCTTATTAGATACTTAGGAGCTGAGGGTTTGTCAGCATGAGGAAACAACAGCCAATCAACAGCCATCTACACACCAATCAACCAATAGGAAAGCACCACATAAATACAACTCATATGAGCAAATGACAACTCAAAATGGGTAATTGGTAATTGGTAAGGGATTTAATTTTGCAGCTATTAAGATTGTTAGCCAAGCAGGTACAAAAATAGCCAGGGAAATGATCGCAGCCTGGGAAATGGCACCAAATAAATACGACTAATATGGATAAATTATGACTCAAAATGGTTAATTGGTAATAGGTAAGGGATTATATCGAGAGCAAAGCTATCTGGAAGTAGGAAGAGACTCAGCTGAGGCTAATCTTGCTCAACACATCCTTTACGCCTTCAATGCTCACTTGAAAAATTGGGTGTTTAACCCTAAGTTACAATATAAACCATCCAGAGGAATTTTAAAACCTCATCTTTATTTCAAGCATTATACGGGCCACTCTAAATCTCAGGCTGCATTGATCTGAAAGCAAAGTCCTTGGTTTTGTATATAAGCAGGATTTTTTAAAGGTTAATGAAGTACTACAAACTCCTCTTTTTTCAGTGACAGTATCTGGTTCAGTTTCTCCAGAATCTTTTAGGCATAATTCACTAATGGGCCTGGAACAGACAGAGAAGGAGGAGGAGGAGGAGGAGGAGGAGGAGGAGGAGGAGGAGGAGGAGGAGGAGGAGGAGGAGGAGGAGGAGAAGAAGAAGAAGAAGAAGAAGAAGAAGAAGAAGAAGAAGAAGAAGAAGAAGAAGAAGAAGAAGAAGAAGAAGAAGAAGAAGAAGAAACTGAATTAAGCACTGGAAATATGGAGGTTTGATCCTCAAGTTGAACTTCTGACACAGCAAAGATTTCAACATAAAATATAGAGAGAGGGCTTGACTTAAGATTGGACAGGTGGAAAAAAAATTGGTCTCTGCAACCTATATATTTCACAGAAGGTTTTGTCCTAAAGGGTTGAATGCAAGAAGCAATCTATCTTCAGAGAGAGAAAAACACACATCCACGAAACTCCTTGCATTTCCTGGGTTAAAAAGATAGCTTCACCTCTAAATGTAGGGTGATCCCTTACAGGTCACCATAAGTCAGAACTGTTAGCATTTTGCTTTATCAAAAGCTGTCGGTCTGAGATGGGTGACTATCGTTCATGTTTTCCCTCCATTTCTCCTTTATCTTGTACAGCCAGAGAACAGTGCCAATTTATCTACCACTGTTTAAACAGAGGTGAGATAGTAGGACTATGGTTAAGGGAGTCCAGCAGGCAGAGAATCATTTGAAGTAATAACAAGGATGGAGGTTAGAAGATTAGGAGAAGGTTCCAGCTTCACCTTATTGACACATCGGTCTTTTTTATTCAGTTTGTGGCTAATTTTAGTGTTTTTCACTTTTAAGGCTTAATGTTTTTAACATGTTAAATGCGTTATATCCTTATTTTATGATGTTTTCAGCTGCCCAGAGTCATTTGATAGTGACTCCATTTTGCTGGTGGTACACAGACTGAGGCTAAGCATTCTCCTGTTGAGGATGTTTTAATCTGGATTCCTCCATTGTATAGAGCAGAGGTCTCCAAACTTGGCAACATTAAGACTTGTGGATTTCGACTCCCAGAATGCTGGGAGTTGAAGTCTACAACTCTTAACATTGCCAAGTTTGGGGACCCCTGGTATAGAGTTAGATGTGGAGACCAAAATGGTCTCTTTGAACATTAAGATTCCAAGAAGAAAGAAGGAAAGAAGGGGAAGGGGAAGAAGAGGAGAAAGGGGACAAAGAGGAAAAGAAGGAAGGATAGAAAGAAGGGAGACGGCAAGACAAGAACCAATGGATGGAAACTCATCAAGGAGAGAAGCAACCTGGAATTAAGGGGAAACTTCCTAACAGTGAGGACAATTAACCAGTGGAACAGCTGGCCTTCAGAAATCGTGGGTGCTCCATCACTGGAGGTTTTTAAGAAGAGAGTGGACAGCTACCTGTCTGAAATGGTATAGGACAGTGGTGGCTAACCTTTTTGGGCTCCTGTACCAAAAATTGTGAGTGTGCTTGCACACTAGTACTCATGTGCCAGCACCCAGAAGGAATGCATGCCCCCCACCTGCTATGCATGCGTGCACAATCCTCACCCACCCACCCACCCCCTTACCTGCACTGCACCTCACAGCTGGTTTTTGGCCGGTTTGAGGCCTTTTTAGGCCTCCCAGAGGCTTAAGGAAGGCTTCTGCAGGCTTTGCAGGCTGAAAACTAGGCCCGTTTGTCACTTCTGGTATTTCTGGAAAAATAGGAAGTGACGAAACGGGCCTAGTTTTCGGCCTGCAAAGCCTGCAGAAGCCTGCAGAAGCCTTCCTCAAGCCTCCGGGAGGCCGAAAAAGGCCTCAAACTGGCCAAAAATCAGCTGTGAGGGGTCTGCATGTGCAGTGAGGTAAATTTGCTACAAATGGCTCTGTGTGCCATGTGTGGCATGCGTGCCATAGGTTCGCCATCACAGGTATAGGGTCTCCTGCTTCAGCAGGAGGTTGGACTAGAAGACCTCAAGGTCCCTTCTAAGTCTATTCTGATTGAGATGTTGACATATTGAACTCTTGAGAGGAGGAGGAGGAGGAGGAGGAGGAGGAGGAGGAGGAGATGATGATGAAGAAGAAGATGATGATGATGATTAAAAGTAAGAGTAAAGTAAGAGGAAGAAGAGTAAAAGTTCTTACTCTTGTAAAAGTAAAAGGAAGAAGAAAGAAAGAAAGAAAGAAAGAAAGAAAGAAAGAAAGAAAGAAAGAAAGAAAGAAAGAAAGAAAGAAAGAAAGAAGTTCTCTTCACATAGAGGCTGGATGATTGCCTGGCAAAGATTCTGTAGTAGTGGATCCTGTACTGGGTAGGGGTTGGAGTAGATGATTTCTTAAATACCTTCCAACACTTAGGATTCTAGGAAAACACAATATTCCCAGTGCTTTTTTCTAGGTCAAGAAGTTTTATGCCACTGAAGACCCATGGCATCATTCCTAGCATCAGATCACTTCCTGTTTCATGAAAATCTCAACAAAGAGACCTGTACAACTCATTGGCTGGGCTGACACGTGTTGCCTAAACGTGGTTTGCTTCATAAGACACAATAGGCCACCATATCATTTGAAGCCACAAATTAAAGGTGGCCAACCATGAGTTTTAGACCATGAAAGTGGATTTTTCTGCATGTTTGCATGAATTCTGCCCTGCCCTAGCTTGGTGCATGCCGAAGGAAGTAACATGCAACTTGGTAGTTTATGGTTTGGTACCTTGTAATAATTCAATTATCTAAGTAGGTTTTGTGAAGCAGACCTTCATGTTAAAGACATAATATGGCTTATTTGGAAACTCATGTACTGTGATCAAAGAAATGTTGTCGGCTAACCTGGATTTAAGGTATTGTATAAACCTCACTCATTTTTGGGTGTGGGGGGGGGAGGGGATTTTGGGTTGAGTGATCCATGGTCCTTGAGGAACTGATGTGGAAAGTATCCCTTGGAGGTGAAAGTTTACTTTAGAAATGCTGATATTCCACAGCAAGCATGAAGATTTATGAGATCCTTCTAGCTTCTTTCAGTGGATTCTGAATAATCTCTGCCTCGGAGCTCTTATTTATGGACTGCTCTAATTTATAACCATTTTTATTCATAGAGGAAGAAAAAAAATGTTCTCTATAGTGTGTCTATGAGAAAATATAAATCAGAAAACACATTTCTGGCAGATATTGCTGAGAGATTGAAGGAAAGGCGACTCTAATATTAGGGAAGGTGAAGTGAGAAGCTATAGTGGAAATTTGGAGAAGAGAGATGTGTGCTCATTCAACTGCCCTGGAAAATACTTTGCTTCAGTAATAACAAAACTCAAAGCTTAGTGCACTCTGAGCTTGGTTGTTTTGATCAGAATACAGCTGCAAGGGCTCCTTGGAGGTTTCTAGTCCAATCCCTTGCTCAAGCAGGAGATCCTAAAATACCATTCCAGATAGGTGGCTGTCTAGTCTATTCTTAAAAGCCTCCAGCGATGGAACACTCACAACAGTGGTGGGATTCTACCAGTTTCCTACTGGTTCGGTGACTGTGCACTTTGCGTGTGCATGTGCACGCCCCTAATGCATGCACACGCGCAGCTTTCCAAACACCGTGTCGGCGTTCCAGCAAACTCCACTCCAACCAATAACTTTGAGACAGGCATCTCTCAAAAGTTCTTTTTATTTGGATAGTAACTGGCACAACTGGGGGAATCCAGAATCTGAAAATTCCGGGCTTCCTTGCAATAATCAAAAACTACAGATCCAAGCCCCACACCCATCATCACATCACATGCCCCAATCACCATCCGTCCCAACTTAAGACTTCCCCTCACGTACGCGCACAATAGCATGACCTTGAACTACAAAAAGAATGTTATTTTGTCTAACTACATATACTCCAAGAAATGCCACCCTCCCACTTTCCCGGGCTCAAAATGTGGCAGTGTGGTAGCATCTGGTTTCAATATGGCTCCCAAAGCTGACAACCAGCTGAGGCTCTGCCACGCCAATCAGTGTCAGGATTCTGGCAGTTACTCCAATTAAATCATGAGCCTCGAGTCACACTCCCAAAACTAAAAAGGATTTATTAGAAGTTAACATTCTATGTCCAGCATTAACCTGGGCATAACCAACTCTGAGATATGTAATTCACTGTCACTCTTGATCCTGCTTTCCCCCCCACCCCTCTGGGTGTATCATCCAACGAAATACGTCCATAGCCAAGAGTCATCAATCATGCTCTCCAATTAGATTTTTGCGCAGCAGAAGCTTCAGTCATCTAATCAGTCTTTGAAGAAAATACAAATGGAATGTACTTTCGATTCCACACTGCTGCCTGCTGTTTGAAACTCCCCCCCTTCTTTCTGTTGTCAGCTATAAAATGTGTATACAAAATATTTTATGAGTTGCCAATCAACTGAGAGGATAAAGAACAGAAAAGCGCAGGGGCTTTCTCCTCTCAGCTGATTGTCGGGCTTTTTAAACTACTGGTTCAGCCAAACCGGGCCAAACCGGTAGCATTTCACCACTGACTTACAACTTCTAAAGGCAAGTAAACACCTTGAGTAAGCAAAAAGAATGTGTAACCCAAGAAGAAGAAGAAAATAAAGTGATCTACTGTCCAATTCACTATGACTGTTATTCACACTTATGACCAGGGGTGGGATTCTACTGGTTTGGGCCAGTTCAGGGGAATCAGTAGCTCTGACGATCAGCTGTTGGGCCCATCTACCCTCCCTGGCTCTAGGCTGTGCTTTATATCCTGGTTTTCAATCTCAGCTAATTCGCGCGGCACACCAGATTGCCGCATGTCAGCCATTTAACATACAGAGATTGCTAGAGAAGGTCAGTAGCAAATGCTCTTCCATGCTTACCAAACCGGTTGTTACACTGGCTGAATCGCACCCCTGCTTACAACCACTGCAGCATCCCTATGATCACGTGATCAAAATTCAGAGGCATGGCAACCGGCATGTAGTTATGATGATTGCAGTGTTCCAAGGTCATGTGACCCCCTTTGGTGACCTTCTGACAAGCAGTGACACATGACCCCGGGACGTCGCAACCATCATAAATACATGCCAGTTGCCAAGCCTCCAAATTTTGATCCTGGGATCCTGGGGATTGTTGCAAAGCCCCTGTGAAAACAATCATAAATCACTTTTTTTCCCCAATGCAGTTGCAACTCTCATCATTAAAACTCATAGGGGTAAGTCCTCTACATCATCCCTCTGGTAAACTCACAAGTTTGGTTTTCTTGACGTGTACATGGATACATCCAAACTCGATTGTGTTGTTTCTCTGTGTTATACAATTTTGTATTTATTTATTTATACGGAGCACCCTAACCATGGTGGCATGGTGGTTAGAGTGCAGTACTGCAGGCTACTTCTGCTGCCTGCAGTTTGGCAGTTCGAATCTCACAAGGTTCGAGGTGGATTCAGCCTTCCATCCTTTCGAGGTCGGTAAAAATGAGGACCCAGATTGTTGGCTGTGTGTGTGATTCCCTGACTCTGTAAATGGTTAAGAGAGGGCTGTGAAGCACTGTGAAGTGGTATAAGTGTTATTGCTAAGTGGGAAGGAAGGAAGGAAAGGAAGGAAGAAGGAAGGAAGGAAGGAGGGAGGGAGGGAGGGAGGGAGGGAAGGAAGACATGGTGGTGCAATTAGAAAGCGGTATTGCAGGCTAACTCTGCCAATTGCCAGCAGTTCAATCCTGACTGGCTCAAGGTTGACTCAGCCTTCCGTCCTTCCGAGGTTGGTAAAATGAGGATCCAGATTATTGGGGGAAATATACTGACACTGTAAACCACTTAAGAAATGGCTGTAAAGCACTGTGAAGTGGTATAAGTGCTATTGCTATTGCTATTTATTTAGTCTTTGAGAGCTGTATGTGACGAAATTTCATTTTAATCGATGCCGATTAGGGTACGTTCAAAGTGATAGCAAAGTTAGTTATTCTTATTTTATTATGCTATTCTAGTCAAGGATTGCCTGTCTTAAGAACTATCTAGTTAGGATCAATTCATCAGTGTAATAAAGCTTTCAAAGCTTTAAAGGATTCGCTCAGCATTTTCAGAGGCTGAAGTGACGCCAATTGGCCCTGTCTCCAACCAGCCCATGCACGACGGAGAACCAGAGAAGTTGGATAAAACAAGATTTAACGGAGGAGAGAGACTGCCCGAAACTTATACGGAGTGGCAGCACATCAAGCAAAAAGGAGACCAGCTTTGACAGCTGTAGACACACTGCAGCTCAGCCAAGAATAAATCAACTTGTCTTTTCAAGTATTGCTGATGTTATGCGGTGGGTCCAGCTCAGGTCAGATTGTGAACTGTTGCAAACAGCTCGCCTGGAATTTGCAGCTGGTTGCAAATAAATATTGCAACCAGCTGGCTCTAAATGCTGTCAGTGTATTAATTTGCATTTTTACTGGCAGGGAGAAAGTAGAATACATTTCTGCTTGAATGCCTCAGGTGCTAAAATAACAGCATACCTTGGGAGAACTGTTTTCAAGGATGTCATTCATATATATGTGTGTGTGTGTGTGTGTGTGTGTTTTCTTAAGTTTTCACGGGTATTTATATGTATAGTATTCAGCTTTGTGCAGGTATATATATATATATGCATCAGCTCCATGGTCTATTATTCCCTGGATATCTTTTTGGCAAACCAAATGTTTTGGGATATGCTAGCTCCAACAATTTGGCTCCAGCTACCAGCTGAATTTCTCGGTGTCTTCTCAAAGCAGTATTGTTACAAGGGACCTTGTAAAGATGTTGCTCCAAATTTCTTGAAGCATCAAATCAACTGAAAAAAATGTGGAAGAGAAGAAGAGTGGTAGGGTTTGCAATGGTGATGATGGCCTTCATTACCAGGGCTAATCATATTTCTTCGAGGAGAAATATGTATCTTGCAGCTTTAGAGCCACATGTGACCCTGAATACTTTTCTTTCTCTTTACAACCTCTGGGATCATGAACAAATTTCAGCAGCACGGCAGCAGAACGTGAAAAGCAGACTTTCCTGACATTTTTGAAGCAGGAAACGCGTAAAACGTATGACATAATAATCGATTCAAGTTTTGGTGACTGCACAGATAGAGCCACTTGGTTTTTCTGGAAATGTTTTTAAAAGTAATTTGCTAGTGATGTCCTCCTTCTCTTTCCTCCCTCCCTCCCTCCTCCCTTCTTTCCTTCCTCCCTTCCTCCCTCCCTCCCTTCTTTCCTCCCTCCCTCCTTACCTTCTTTCCTCCCTTCTTTCCTTCCTCCTTTCCTTCTACCCTCCCTTCCTCCCTCCTTCCTTCCTCCTCCCTCCCTTCTTTCCTCCTCCCCTCCCTCCCTCCCTCCCTTCCACATACCTAAGTCTCTTTTTTCAGTGCCATTGTAACTTTGAATGGTCACTAAATGAACTGTTGTAAGTTGAGGACTACATGTATTTATGATATTCACCTATATTTTAATATTTGACTGTTTGCTCTTAGTCTGTGAATTATACATAAAGGAAAACACATCTGCTTCATGATTTATACATTCAGATGTAAAAGATAATCCTTTATTTTCGGCTTAGCTTTTCAGCATGATGGTGATGCAGTGAACAATAGCAGTTTGATGCTCCTGGGGCTTATTAGTAATGCAAAGGTACATTATTTCTGCAAAACTGAGAGGTCTGGTAAGCGCCAAGTCAGGGATCACACTTCAGGTAAGTAGAAGGTGCAACCCAGCTTAAACGAGCCCTCGATCTGAGTTAATTTTAATTACATTCAATTAAAATTACATATAATTAATCCTAAACCTTGATTGTTGGCCAGAGCTTCCATTCCTTTATCATGGGTTTCCAAATAACTGATATGTACTGTTATCAAAGCATTTTTTTTTAAAAAAGGAAATCTTGCAGTGAATGAACAGCGAATGAACTAATTCAACAGTTATGAAAAGTGCCAGGAAAATCAGGAGGTCCAGGCAGTTTTCAAATGGGTGTAAATATTTATCGTAAGCTTAAGCTCTCTACAAGAATTTGAACTACTAACCGTCAAAGGAAATGAGTGGGAATTAGCAATGGCACTTAGACTTATTTACTACTCCATAGTGCTTTACAGCCCTCTCTAAGTGGTCTACGGAGTCAGCCTATTGCCCCTAACAATCTGGGTCTTCATTTTACCCACCTCGGATGGGTGAAAATCTGAGTTCACCTTGAGCGGTCAGGATTGAATTACTGGCAGTCAGTAAAGTTAGTCCTCAATACTGTAATATTCACCACTGCGCCACCATGGCTCTTTGGCAAAACCACTGAAGCTGCAAAGCCCAAACGTTGCCTAAGTTTTACACACACACACACACACACACACATACACACCCACACCAGTGCAATTCATAAAGTTGCTTTCCACCTGGTGATTTGATCAAAGCTTCCCGTGAATGAAAGCATCTCTTTGAAGTTTTGTACTGTCCTTTTTCTTTTTAATGAGAATCAAACTCCTGGCCGTGGGCAGAGTTAGCCTGAAGTACTACATTCTAACCGCTGTGCCAATTAAGAAAGTATTCAAGGTGGGCTGGACTCTCTTGTGGATGTGCAGGGACTCATGACTGATGACACATTTGACCCCTCCCTCAGCCTCAGGCTGGTTATCTCCTACAAGTTTTTTGCATTTTTGGTCACCCATTTGAGCACCTCAAAAGTGGGGAGAAGAATGGGATGGGAGATGAGGGTGGGATACAGAAGTCACCCATACATGTGAATGAAAAGAAGGACTAAAAGTGACAGGATGGCAGTGCTCCGATATTCAAGTGGCTGCCACAAAGAAGGGGGGATAACTTATTCCCCAAAAGACCTGAAGGCAGGACAAGAAGCAATGGATGGAAACTAATCCAGGAGAGAAGCAACCTAGAACTAAGGAGAAATTTCCTGACAGTGAGAGCAATTAATCAGTGGAACGATTTGCCTCCAGACATTGTGGGTGCTCCATCACTGAAGGCTTTCAAGGACAGCCATTTGAGTGGAATGGTATAGAATCTCCTGCCTGAGCAGGGGTTGCACTAGAAGACTTCCAAGTTCCCTTCCAACTCTGTTGTTCTGCTAATAATGTCAGAATCCATGTCCAAAGTTCTCCAGTGTGAAAATAAGGACAAACTGAAGAGACGAAGAAAATAATACAAGATAAAGGGGCGGAGTTAGCCACAAAATTAGGGTGGCTGTTTATAAGATTAATGTAACGTAACGTAACGTAACGTAATGTAACATAACGTAACGTAACGTAACATAATAATATAATAATAACAGAATAACAGAGTTGGAAGCAGGAGTGGGCTGTTACATAGCTAATGTTATGTCTGGTTTGACAAACCACCAAATCCCACCCCTGGCTGGCCCCTCCCAGGAGTTTCCACATGGCCCATTTTGGATGTGAGGTAAGTGCAGGCCCACGTGGAGGCCCAGGAAGGGGGAAAAATGGGCCTCCTGGAAATTCCAGAAGTCTTTAAACAGGCCCGTTTCCAGTCTCCAGAGGGCCTCCTGAGCCCGGGGGAGGCAATTTTCGCCCTCCCAGAAGCTAGAGGAAAGCCTCTGGAGTCTGGGGAAGGTGAAAAACAGGCCTCCCAGAAGTTCCGAAGTCCAGAAATGGGCCCATTTCCGGCCTCCGGAAGGCCTCCAAAGCCAGGGGGAGGCAGTTTTTGTCCTCCCAGAGGCTAGAGGAAAGCCTCCAGAGCCTGGGGTAGGTGAAAACGCCTCCCCCTCCCCACTGTGGTGCAGGAGGCTGATTAGGCCACACCCACCCAGCCACTGGGCAGAGAACCAATTGCTGAAATTTTTGAAGCCCACCCATGGTTGGAAGGGACCTTGGAGGTCTTCTAGTCCAACTCCCTGCTGAGACAGGACACCATTTTACCATTTCAGACAGATGGTTGTCCATTCTCTTCTTCAAAACCTCCAGTGTTGGAGCATTTACAACTCCCGGAGATGAGTTGTTCCGCTGACAAATTGTTCTAACTTTATGTATAATGGTCGCAGTGCCCAGGGATTTTGTGACCTTCTGACATGCAAAGTCAATGGGGGAAGCTAGGTTCACATCACAACTGTGTTACTCCCTTAGCAACTGCCATGATTCATTTAACAACGGTGGCAAGAAAGATCGTAAAATGGGGCAAAACAACCATCTTTAACAATAGAACTTATGGACCACTTGTATTAGGGAATCTCGGGGTTGTAGGCTAGAGTGAGAAGTTAAAAAAATGATGATGATGAAGAAAAGGAAGAGGAGGAGGAGGAAGAAGAGGAAGAGGAGAAGAGAAGAAGAAGAAGAAGAGGAGGAGGAGGAGAAGAGGAGGAGGAGAAGATGAAGAAGAAGAAGAAGAGGAAGAGGAAGAGGAAGAAGGAAGAAGAAGAAGAAGAAGAAGAAGAAGAAGAAGAAGAAGAAGAAGAAGAAGAAGAAGAAGAAGGAGATTATAATGGTAGAAGGTGAAATTTCCAAACCATGTCTATTCTGTCAAGACAATTACAAGGATAGTTCCATAAAATCATCAAGAGTAGAACTTCCCAATTTCCTTGCCACCCAATTGGATGGATTTTCTTTCTTTAATAGACTCATATGAAGCCCCCCTTTTTTTAACAAAAATAAAATTCTTAATTAATTACATCAATCATTCCTCGGCTAATCCATTCTATTGGAAAATACACCATTGTTCTTCCAGAGTCTAGGGGTTCAGTCTCTTTTGTCTGTCATTATACTTTAGGGCAAGATTGAGGGGAGCGTTTTCTAAAATCCACCACTCTCAATTTACTCATGTTTGCTTTTAATAAGCATCATAAAAAACTGTCTCAACATGCAGCCATTTAATTGCATCATTGCATCCAATCAGATGAACATCCTGTACATAATAATAAATGTTCCTCCTATAAATAAACGTTGAAAATACAGATTACGCTTCTCTGTTAAGCCGCAGCAGACAATTGTCTCAATTCTTTTTCCTACATCTTGCAAATGGGAATTTCTTCAACTTTTTTTTGGAATGTAGGCTTCAATCTCTTTTCCCTGAGCACCAGGAGTTGCCAAAAAAATTTTTTTCACTGATACCTCCAAACAAGGAAGGATATTTGAAATGTATTGGAGAAACAGCAAGGCATGGAAAAAAACATAGCCTCCTGGAGGGGACACAGGAATTAAGACTTCACTCAGAACCAAAGTAAACCTATAGATGTGCACTTGTCAGGCCCAAACCCAAGAATAACATGTGATGATTCTTGCAAGCTGAGTTCTTTACTGTTTTACACCCGTAGACACAAGACTGGA
>CM019154.1:46138609-46170264 GCA_009733165.1 Naja naja
CTTCTTCCTTCCCTCTCCCTCTCTCTTTCTTCTTTTAATCAGCATCAATTAAAATGAAATTTCATCGCATACAGCCCTCAAAGGGCTCTCAAAAAAAATAAATAAATAGCAATAGCACTTAGACTTATATACTGCTTCACTGAGCTTTAACAGCCGTCTCTTAAGTGTTTTACAGAGTCAGCGTATTTCCCACAACAATTTGGGTCCTCATTTTACCCAACTCAGAAAGATGGAAGGCTGAGTCCACCTTGAGCCGGTCAGGATCGAACTCCAGGCAGTGGGCAGAGTTCGCCTGGCAATACTGCATTGTAACTGCACCACCATGCCTTCCTTCCTCTCTCCTTCCCTTCTTCCTTTCCTCTCCTCCTCCCTCTCTCTTTCTTCTTTGCCTCTCCTTCTCTCTCTCCTCCCTCCCTCATTCCATAATTTTATGGAGAGAATTAGATAATTTTATGGAAAGAATGGGATAATTTTATAGAGTTTGTATTAATCAGTAGACACTTATCATGAGGTGTTTCTATTATCTGCAGTATTAGAGTCAGCATACCTTTGAATACTAATTGCTTACAGCATTCACTTTCCATTGTTGTTCTTCTCATTGTCATCACCTTGGCTATGTGGAAATAGGAAGTTGGATTATACCAAACTTGTGTTGGATCAAATAAGATTCTTATGTTCTCTGTGAATTATATTTAAAATAAATTGGGGCTTGTGTGTTCTTCCTTGGGTGAAAGATCTGGTGAACTTCAACAGAAACCAAAGTAATTAACATCATTCTCTGTGGGCATAAAGATATCCCAAAGTAAAAGCTTCCCCTCACGCATATGTTGTTTCCGGCTCTAGGGGGCAGTGCTCATCTCCGTTACAAAGCCGAAGAGCCAGTGCTGTCCAAAGACATCTCCGTGGTCATGTGGTCAGCATGACTAAACACTGAAGGTGCATGGAATGCTGTTCCCTTCCCACCAAAGTGGTCCCTATTTTTCTACTTGCATTTTTACATGCTTTCAAACTGCTAGGTTGGCAGAAGCTGGGACAAGTAACGGGAGCTCACTCCATTACACGGTGCTAAGGATTCAAACTGATGAACTGCCAACCTTCTGACTGACAAGCTCAGTGTCTTAGCCACTGAGCCACCGCATCCCCATCCCAAAGTATCATCCTGCTTTTAGTTCTCTTGAAAGTTAATACAAATGTTGAGGTTCTTTCTCAGGTTAAATCTCCGAAGGGTATCCAATAAAAAACTTTTGAGAAGGCAAGGAAGAAATGCCCATTGTGGAAGACCAGTCTCCATATCTCTTCATTTGTGCATGGGGGACTTCTTGGACATTGTGTGGGATATACATAGTATAAAACAAAGCAAAACAAAAGAGTGTGTTATAAAAGGGAAAATATAGCTTTGAAAAGCTATAAAGTACAGTGGTACCTCAGTAGTCATCATTCATTGGTTCCAGGAGGTGTGATGAGTACCAAACATAACAACAACCAAACAATTTTTTCCCCTAAGGAATAATGTAGTGAGTCACAAATAGCAATAGCACTTGGACTTATATACTGCTTTATAGTGCTTTATAGCCCTCTCCAAGCTGTTTACAGAGTTAGCCTAATGCGCCCAATAATCTGGGTCCTCATTTTACCCACCTTGGAAGAATGGAAGGCTGAGTCAACCATGAGCCTCTGAGATTTGAATTGCCCAATTGCAGGCAGCCAGCAGAAGTAGCCTGAAGTACTCCACTCTAACCACTGTGCCACTGCAGCTCACAAAGCAGCTGACATTGAGAAATTCTAGCTTGTGCATTGTGTACCGAACAAATGATGAATACCAGGACAAAAATGTTTATGTCAAAATGCACTGAGTACCAAATTTGATGTAGCAAAGTCCAACTGCATCTTTATCTCTGCAACATCCTAGAAAGCAAAATTTGAAATCCCTTTCAAAAAAAGGGAATATACTTTTAAAAAGGAGGGGGGATGATGGAAGAGTTTTAACTCCTCCTGATTTGTTATGTTTAATTAAACTCTAAACTACATGGTGTGGGGTTTGCAAAGGGCATTTCCTGCCTTATGCTGTATCTATTAATCAAAATAAGCAGCTAATCTGGAGGGAATGTTCACACACATAATAAATCTACTTAGCATCAATTAAGCCAAGCAGTGGGCAGTATAACCCTTCTCCTTACACCAAGCCACTTAGCTCCTAAAGGGAATTCTGATTTCTCCACTAAGTGATGCTGAACCATCCATAACTTTCCTTTCTTGAAATTTATTCACCTCTGAAATGCAAGCTTTGATATTTTGGGCACAACAGGGGCTAAATTTGACTCTCAAAGGATGTTCGAAAGGCGAGGCAATCCAAATATAAACAAAAACTTGTTCTAATTGGATTTACACATAAATTGATTTCAATTAATTTTAATTCAGCCTGTACCGCTTGCAGAATTACTCCCAATGTTTTTAATAGTTTCTCCCTTCTGTCATGTTAAAAAGGATAGTTTGGGGGGCATGTTTTGGCAGGTTTCCGGGAGTTGCATCCAAAATTTCAGGGAGCAAGTATCTGGATGTCAGCTTTCCCATGTAGACTAGACAGGAAACACCACCAGGTGAACTAATTGCTCCCTGCTCCCTGAAATTACTTATGATAATTTGTTTAGCAACCATTTGAAATAATGTTGCTGAAAAAGTCAGATCCTCACACTTATGGCCACTCCTTGCACTTATGACTTTCTCAATCACCTCCATGGTCATGAGATCAATCCAGAAATGTAAAGGAAATGGAAAGAGTTTTGATTATAACTTCTTTTAATTCACTGTAAGCCTTTGATGTGATATCAGATGACTGTCTTCTATTGAAAAGCATCCTCTGTTTTATAGAAGGACGAACCTGTGGCATGTACAGCTCATCTGTCTACCTAAGTTTGCAGGAAGGTTGCAAGGAACATGAGGAGGGATATGGAATTACAAACCTGTCCAAGTTTTGTTTAAAGTTTGAAAAATGAGCGCCAGAAGAACAAGTGAATTTATAAAGGTTACTGTTAGAAATTCTGTTTACATAAAGCACCACATAGAGCACACAGTGTACAGTCACCATGTGCTTTACTGCTCAACTATATAACTGTAACAGGAAACAGGAAAAACATGTGATCAAATTTGGATGCCTGGCAACTGGCATGTATTTATGATGGTTGCACTGACTTGGGGTCATGTGATCACCTTTTGTCACCCTCTGATAAACAATGAATGGGGAAGCCAGACTTGCTTAACAAGAGTGTTACTAATTTAACAACTGCAGTAATTCACTAAACAAATGTGGCAAGAAAGGTCATAAAATGGGGAACAAAATGGTTGCAATTCAAGGACTACCTGTGCACCACTATTCAGTCAAGCCTATCATGCAGGCTTGTTGAACTACAGGCAAGGATGGTGTATCTAATGAACTATGTTTAGGGAATCATGGTTGAATGCAAAGTATGATCCTAATACAGGTAGTCCTCCTCAATGACCATAATTGAGCCCAGAGTTTATGTTGCAAAGCAAGACATTTGTTAAGTGAGTTTTTCCCCATTTTATGACCTTTCTTGCCATGGTTGTTAAGTGAATCATTGCATTTGTTAAGTTAGTAACACGGTTGTTAAGGGAATCTGGTTTTCCCATTGACTTTGCTTGTCAGAATGTCGCAAAAGGGGACTCTGCAAAGGTCATAAATAAGAGAGTTCCCAACTGTCTGGATTTTGATCGCGTGACCATGAGGATGTTACAAAGTTCCTAAGTGTGAAAAAACAGTCATAAGTCCCTTTCTTCAGTGAACGGTCACTAAATGAACTTTTGTAAGTCAAGGACTACCTGTAATAGGCTGGAGGGTTCCAAGAATTGCTGAATGGGTAATCCCTTAAAATAGGTTCCTTTTTTAAAAAAAATTAAGTTTTCTTTCTTCCTTGAAAATGAGTCATATTAAATAATGATCATGGATTGCCATAGGCCCTATCTGTGTTGCATAATTGGACTGGGATTGAATTAATTTTTCATCCAGACTGTTTTCCTAATGTTCATTTTCTGCTTTCTTGCATCTGTGATAATTTGGCTTTTTTCAATATTGATGTAAAACTCAGCTCCCGATGTATCCTGCGTTGTTCTTCATTTAAATGTATTTCTGCCTGATCTTGTTTCATTTCACCCAAGTTTTTTTTAAGGGGAGTTGAGCTTAGTGCAGAGTGATGATTCTGGAATTAGACTAAGCAGGGTGTTATTACTTCTCATAACTCTTTGAATATTTGAATATATTTGCTCATATAAAACTAGCTTAGGCAGTTTCAGGAACGGAGGGTTTTTGTTTTTGTTTTACCAAAATACACACACATACATAATGACACCCCCAAACTGGAGTGGTTTCCTTAAAGATTTCCTCTTTAAGTAACGAATTACTGTTACTTAAAAATTTGAAAAAGAAAAAAAAATTGTGCATCTCTTTCTTTACTGCTATATTGAGTTTTTAGAAGAATGTGTTAGGAACACAGGTTTTCACAAAACGTAGGCAGATGGATTACTAGCAATCTATTTCGCTTTTTTTCTTTTCTTTTCTAGGGGTTAGCTTTTTTCTGTCTACTCTGATGAGTACTTGGTTTTCCTGATCCTTCTGTGAAAACCTCTTGGAGAAGATACTGAAGGGGTTTTTATAGCAAAGTTTGGCAAACCAAAATTTGCACGAACAGGGGTAAAGCAATATTAGGGGTCCCTCAATTACTTACATGAGAACAGCATATTATAAACTGTAGTGCCCAGGAATGGATCTAACACAGAAAAAGAAGGGAGAAACAATTACTTCTCTTGATCTTAACATTATATATCTATTAAGGCAGCTACAATTGGCTGCCCTCCTCCTCTTCCTCCTCCTCATTTATTTCATTTCACTATTTCTTCTTCTTCTTCTTCTTCTTCTTCTTCTTCTTCTTCTTCTTCTTCTTCTTCTTCTTCTTCTTCTTCTTCTTCTTCTTCTTCCTCTCTTCTTCTCTTCTTTCTCTTCTTCCTCCTCCTTCTTCTTCTTCCTCTTCTTCTTCTTCTTCTTCTTCTTCTTCTTCTTCCTCTTCTTCTTCTCCTCTTCTTCCTCTTCTTCTTCTTCTTCTTTCCTCTTTTCTTCTTCTTCTTCTTCCTCTTCCTCTTCTTCTTCTTCTTCCTTCTTCTTTTCTTCTTCCTTCTTCTTTCTTCTTCTTCTTCCTCCTCCTCCTTCTTGCTTTTCTTCTTCTTCTTCCTCTTCTTCTTTTCTTTTTCTTCTTCTTTCTTCTTCCTCTTCTTTTCTTCTTCTTCTGATTCTTCTTCTTCTTCTTCTTCCTCCTCTCTTCTCTCTTCTCTTCTCATCTTCTTTTCTCCTCTTCCATCTTCCATCTTTTCCTCTCTTCTCATCTCTCTCATCCTCCTCCTCCTCCTCCTCCTCTTCCTCCTCTTCCTCTCTTTTCTTCTTCTTCTTCTTCTTCTTCTTCTTCTTCTTCTTCTTCTTCTTCTTCACATGATCCCGGGACACTGCAACTATCATAAATATGAGTCAGCGGCCAAGCGTCTGAATTTTCATCCATGTGACCATGGGGATGCTACAATGCTCATAAGTGTAAAAAACGGTCATAAGTTATTTTTTCACTGCCGACGTAACTTCGAACGGTCACTAAATGAACTGTTGTAAGCCGAAATCTACCTGTAGCCTGGCACCCTGATTTCATCTTGTCCCTAAGAAACCAAATCAGCCTGTATCAACAGTTGTTTTACATTAAACACACACAGGCCTGCCCCACTGCGTTATGATATGATTGCAGTATGAGGACAAATTGCAGTATGAGGACAATTTAAAAGTAAAATGGCACATGATGATGAGTAATGTTATGCAAATGGACCGAAAGTCCCCGTTGGTATGGCTAAAAAGCCAGAAGGACTGCTCTTACCATTCCAGCAATTATCATAAAATTGCCCTCTTCCTTTGCTGTTTTCAAAGGATGAGCCTTTTAATGCAGGTGCCATTAATTATGGCTTTGTTTAAAAATATGCTAATCCCAATCAAGATCATAGAAACCGGCACTGAGAACTTCATCTTAATGAAAATAGGATCAGAGGAGAAATGTCGTATCTCAGGGCAGAATTCAGCAGTCTGAAACCCGCCCCCCCGCCTTCCAGTTCAAGCATAAAGAGAATAGGAAAAGCCACAATGAGCAAACCAGAAGACGAACCATCATTCAGGCATATATTAGAAGCAGGCTATCCCAAAGGTGCTTTGTTCTTTCAAGAGGCAACTGGATTTTCTGGATTTTATTTGAAGCTGAAGAAGCTTTAGATTAGATTAGAGTTGGCTTTGGTCCCAGGCTTGGAGTTAATACATTTGTGGGACCCTTGTTGTGTTTTTATTGTTATGAATGGTGGTTTCTAGTGTTTTTTTTAAAATAAATTTTATTAATTTTCTATTTATTACATTTCTTAGTGCTTAATAAACATCGTGTTGTCTGGGTATTTAAATTGCTTAACAATACAAATTCCCTTCTTACTTTCCACCCCTTTTTCCCAACCATTGGTAAAATAAATTCCATGTTTGATAATATTCTGTGTCTTCTTTCTGTTTGATTTCCAATCTAAGTCTATTTTGGCACAATCTAATATCTTCTTAATTATCTCTTCATCTTGCAGTATTTCTTCATTTTTCCTATATTGTGCAAAAAATAACCTTCGCTGCCGTTAGAACATGCAATATTAAATACCTACTTTTCTTATCAAATGTTTCTAATAAAAACAATTCAGGTTTGAAATCTACATGCTTCCCTATTATCTTTTCTATCCATCTGTATATTTTCCCCCCAATTTTTTTTAGCTTTAACACAACTTTTAGCTTTAACACATGTGATAAAATGTGCCCATTTTTTGATTGTATTTCCAACAGTTGCTAGACATATTTTTAAACATTTTAGCTAACCTACCAGGTGGTAAATGCCATCTAGTTTTAGTTTAGATCTAGTTTTTTTTTATTGGAATGGAATTGAATTGAATACCTTATTTGGCCAAATGTGATTTGACACATGAGGAATTTGTCTCTGGTACTAAAGCACTCAGTGTACACAGTTTTATGATTTTTATTTTTCATTTTATGCTTTTAAATGGCTTTAATTGCCTATTTGCATTTCGTAAGCCAGAGTCAAGTAGGGTAGGTGACCATAACAAATTTAATTAACAATAATAAAAATAATAATAGCTGTTGTTGTTTGAGGCACAATTCCTAAAGGAAAACTGATTGAATTTCTTTTTTAAAGAGTGCTTTGACTATTTTATCCTTTAGGAAGCTTTTCTAGAGAATTTAAGAAAACTCTCGTATTTTATTTGAAGCCTAGCCACAGTCTAGAAAGAATGGAATAGGATAATCAGAGGTATTTGGGGGCTTTGTAAAGAAATGCCCCTGGAATTCTAACAAGCTGATATTCCTGAGGAATCCATGTTCAAACTGACAGCTAGCCCAAGAGTCTGCTGGCCTTGAAACCAGCTGAGTCCAAAATGAAGAGGGAGCATAAGAACAAAATAAACAGAGGTTATCTAGACACTCAAATCAGCCCTGTCTTTTCTGTAAAAACAGCTGACCCCTCTGTCAGTTGGTTTTTCTTCAGTTGCTCCATTTTGCAAATTATCAGCTTTTGTATGCTTTGGCTTGCTCATTTGTCTTCCTTCCTGAGCGGCATTTTGCAAGAACAGCTCAGAAAAGTCACAACTCAAGTGTCAAAGCCTTGTCCTTTTTGGTCCAGTGTTAAAACCCCCGGCAGGGACACCGCATCGCTCCACAAATCATTTTTGTCTTCCTTGTTACCTCATGTACTGTCGGGTTTTGTGTGTTGTTTTCATGTGAAGGAAGGAAGAAATGTCCTGTGAAGGGGTGAATCTCTGTTCTCATCTGTTCGCGGTTTCCAAAATGCTGACTTAGAGTTGCTTTCGATTCAACCACATTGGTTGAACCCAAAGATGCTTTTCTTTTTCAAGAGGCAGCTGGACCTTCTGGTTTTTCTTTGAAGATGTTTCATTTCTCATCCAAGAAGCTTCTTCAGCTCTGACTGGATGGTGGGGAATGGGAGGATTTATACTCCTTGCAGACACCTGGTCATTTGCATCCTTTTAGAGGGTCATTGAGGCCACCTGGAGGTTTTTCTGTGTCCTCAAGGTCACCTGAAGGGCTGTGGTGTCTTTTTGGAATTGCTGGGAAACAGAGCGTATTGTTTTTACAGAAACTCTAAGAAGACATGGTAGCCTGTGAAGAAAATACATTATATATATTTCTAATCTCATGAGCTCAGCTGAAGACTGAGAATTGTATGTAGGAAGGCCTCTGCTATGCTAGAAACTGTTCTTAACCCGAATTTACTGATATGATAGTTACTCTAGAGAAAACCGCTAGGATCTAGGACCACAAAAGGAAATCTGTAAAGAAGGGCAGGGGGAGATAGAATTAGAGTAGTGGGTGATGTAATCAGGGGTGGAGATAATGTATTCATTTTAGACACTTTGGCTACGTAGTAACAACATGACTACTAAGCCAACAAGGAAAAGGTGGGCAGTAAATTACATGGGGCATATTCAACTGCACTTGGGAAAGTGCCAACATGTTGCTCCTAATAAATAATTGGATTTCTTTTGAAACTTGACTCGAGGCTCATGAATTAATTAGGGCATCCGTCGGAACCCTGACACAAAGTCAACAGGGTAGTCAGATTCACTGTGTAACAACCATCCAATGTTGGATCATGTGACCACAGAGATGCTGCAACGGTCGTAAGTGTGAAAAGCGGTCACCAGTCACTTTTTTCACTGCTGTGGGAACTTTGAACGGCCACTAAATTAACTGTTGTAAGTCAAAAAACCAGCTGGAAGCATGAAGTCCCATGGAATGTGCTTTTAAGCCTAGATGGAGAGTCTTCAGAATCATATATAGATTAAACTTCAGCAGAAGGAAGTGAACAAGGGCAGTTAAATTCACATAAATCAACATAGGAGGAAAACTGAAGTCTAAACCAGGGGTCTCCAACCTTGGCAACTTTAAGACTTGTGGACTTCAACTCCCAGAATTCCTCAGCCAACTTTGAATTCTGGGAGTCCACAAGTCTTCAAAGTCTTGTGGACTTTGAAGTCCACAAGTCTTAAAGTTGCCAAAGTTGGAGACCCCTGGTTTAGACTACATCTTTAATTCACAGACCAGGCAGTTTTTAAGAATAATGGGATGGGATCAAAGCTATGAAAATTTTGGCTAGTGGCTCATTCAAGTCAGCTTGAGATTGGAACAACTCTCTCCCTTCCCAAGGGAAGAACAAAGGGCTTTCCTGTAGGGTCACTCAAAAAATAGAACTGGACAATCCATGGCTGGGCCTGCTGCAGGAAGCCCCTGGAAATAGAAATGAGCTGAAACATCGACTTATCTGGGATTAATAAAATGTGGGTTTGCTGAGTTTCAGATCGTGAAAGGCCAAGGAAAAAAACTGGCTGTGGAAGGAATTAGTTTTAGTGGGGTTTGTTTGTTTAGTTATTTATTCTGTAGATTTATATTGCCTTTATAAATCCACCTGTCACCAGAAAAAGAATAAAGAGCTGTAGAAGCTACGCAGTTTACACTTTTAAAACTGGGCCAAAATTTGCCTTGTAATCTCAAAAAAGTTTTCTTCTCCTGCTGCCAGGTTGTGGTGCTGCTGGAGAGTTTATTTCAAATTTCTCTTGGTGCTGTGTTGGGATTTAGTCTCTCTCTCTCCCTCTCCCTCCCCTCCCCCTCCCTCTTCTTCTCTGTCTCTCCCTCCCTCCCTCCATCTCTCTCCCTCTCTCTCTCCCTCCCTCCCCCTCCCTCTCACTCTCCTTCCCTTCTTTCTCTCCCTCTCTCCCTCCCTCCTCTCTCTCCCTCTCCTCCCTCTCTCTCTCCCTCCCTCTCTCCCTCTCCTTCCCTCTCCCTCCCTCTCCCTCTCCTCCTCCTCCCCTCTCTCCCTCCCCCTCCCTCTTTCTCCCTCTCTCCCTCTCCCTCTCCCTCTCTCTCTCTCCCTCTCTCTCTCTCCCTCCCTCTCCTTCTCCCTTTCTCCCTCCCTCTCTCTCTCTCATTTTTTACCAGGCCTTTCTTTTCTTCATTCTTTTATCGGTCTTCTGAAGTATCCCTTCAGAAAGTCTATGGAGATTCTTAGTCATCCAGGTCATGGTTGACCCAACGATGCTTTTTCAACTGGACTTTCTGGGGTTTTTTTTTTCCTCAGAAGAAGCTCCTTGGATGAGAAGTGAAACGTCTTCAAAGAAAAACCAGAAAATCCAGTTGCCTCTTGGAAAAAAAAAGCACCTTCAGAAACATTTCCCTAATCAAGGAGAGAAACGACCTAGAACTGAGGAGAAATTTCCTGACATGAGGGAACAATTCATCAGTGGAACGGCTTTAGAAGTTGCGGGTGCCCAATCACTGGAGGCTTTCAAGAGCAGACTGGACAGCCACTTGTCATTTATCATGTAAAGACAGCACCTGGACAGTTTTCTGCCATGAAGAGAGTTTTGGTGACTTTAAGACGAGTTCTGGTATACAGGGAGTCCTCAACTTACAATCACAACTGAGCCCAAAATTTTCATTGCTGAGTGATGCAAAATTTGTCCCATCTTATTTCTTGCCACCGTTGAGTGAATCAGTGCAGTTGCTAAATTAGTAACAGGTAAAGTAAATACGGCTTCCCCGTGGAATTGCTTGATTAATTAATTATTGACTAATCATTCTCACTGTCAGGTAATTCCTCCTTATTTCAAGGTTGATGAGCTTCCTCCTAACTGGCCCTAAGGTGTTATGGAGAGTAAATCAAGGTTCTCTTCCCAGTGACAGCCCTTCAAGTATTGGAAGAAGATGGTCAGGTCTCCCCTAAGCCTTCTATTCACTAGACAAACTTAGTTTCCTTAGCCATTCATTGTACGATTTAGCCTCCAGACTCCTTGTCATCTTCCCAGCTCTTTTATATACTTTCTAGGGCCAGAACTGAATGGAATAACAAAGTTGGAAGGGACCTTGGAGGTCTTCTAGTCCAACCCCCTGCTCAAGCAGGAGACCCTACACCCATGATAGCGAACCTATGGCACACATGCCACAGGTGGCACACAGAGCCATTTGTGCCGGCACACGAGCTGGAGGTAAACTTACCTCACTGCGCATGTGCGTGCCTCACAGTTGATTTTTGGCCAGTTTGAGGCCTTTTCCAGCCTCCCAAAGGCTTGAGGAAAGCTTCTGCAGGCTTCTGCAGGTTTTAGGCCGAAATCTAGCCCTGTTTCATCACTTCCAGTATTTTGACAAAATGGGGCTAGATTTTGGCTGCTAAAGCTTGTAGAAGCCTCAGAAGCCTCCTCAAGCCTTGGGAAAAAACCTCAAACCAGCTGAAAATCAGCTGTGAGGCACAGTGCAGGTTAAGGGGGTGGCGGGTGGGGGGACATGGGGGGACATGGGGATGTGTGCACTGCCTTCTGGGTGCTGGCATGTGAGTGAGAGCATGCAAGTGCATGCACAATTTTTGGCACAGGAGCCCAAAAAGGTTAGCCACCACTGCCCTACACCATTATAATCGATCCATCGATCAGTCAATTCATCAATCAACCAGAATAGAGCTGGAAGGGACCTTGAGGTCTTCTAGTCCACCCCTGTTCAAACAGAAAAGCAGAAGACTATAGTCCCATAATGGCGAACCTATGGCACGCGTGCTGGAAGTGGCACGAAGAGCCATCTCTCCAGGCACGCCAGCCATTGCTGTTGCTCTTAAGGGTTCTGGTGCACACATGCATGCCAGCCAGCTGGTCTTCATGCACACATGCATGCCAGAAACCAGAAGACCAGCTGGCCAGTGCACATGCGCACTGGTGAGCTGCTCTTCCAGTTTCCAGCACTCCCCCTGCCCGCCCACGCTCCTCTTTGGGCACTTGGTGCCGAAAAGGTTTGTCAACATTGCTCTAGGGCATTTCAATTAATCAATCAGAATAGAACTGGAAAGAACCTCAGAGTCTTCGTTCAATGTCGTCATCACATTGTCATCATGTGATGTATCGGGACTTTTTTCCCCTTTGCTAAACTGGGCATGGGTGTGATGCATCCGGTCCATGGGCCAGGAGTTTGAGAACCCTGCCCTTGACCATATCAATCAATCAATCAATCAATCAATCAATCAGTCAGTCAGGGGATTGGAGACTAAAACATACAATGAACGGTTGGCAGGAACTGGGCATGGCTAGTCTAGTGAAGAGAAGGACCAGGGGAGTCATGAGAGCTGTTTTCCAATATTTGAGGGGCAGCCACAGAGAGGAAAGGGACAAGCTATTTTCTAAAGCACCTGTAGGACAGACAAGGAATAATGGATGGAAAATGAACAAGGAGAGATTCAACCTGGAACTAAGGAGAAACTTTCTGACAGTGAGAACAAAACAGCTTTGCCTTCGGAAGTTGTGGGAGCTTCATCATTTGAGACCTTCAAGAAGAGATTGGACTGCCATCTGTCAGAAATGGTGTAGGGTCTCCTGCTTGGGTGACCCTACAAGGTCTCTTCCAACTCTGATTATCTGTTTGTTTAATCTGTTTGTTTCAATCAATCAATCAATCAATCAGAATAGAGCAGTCCCCCCACCAGCTGATTTTGCTCTCCAGGAGGCTGCAGGGAGGCCAAGTGCTGCCTGTTACACCCTGTGATGACCTGCAGTCTCTCAAAATAACCCAAAACCCAAAACATGAATTAAAGTCCGGCAATACCTTCAACTTAACTGTTTTATTAGTCACAGTTTAAAGTCCCAAAAGTAAATAAGGAGGCAAAAGGAAAACAAGAACAAATTGTCTCGGTGAGAGTTCCAAAGCAAACCAAGATAGGTAATTATACGTTCCAAACAGATAATTGGGGAAAGTCCTTGGGAAGAACTCCAACAAAGATAAACCTCCTTCAAAGGAAACACTAACTTTGACTCCAGCAATTCTAACTGCGCAGTTACAAACTTATATACATAGCTCCCAGCTGTAAGCCCTGTGGAGGATCATGGCCCTCTCCTCCAGAGGAGACCATGCTTTTGCCTGATCCTCTCCTCCCTGCATGCCCTGGGATGGATAGGAGATGGGCCTGGATCCTCCTCTGATTGCTCAGCCGGCCTCTGCCCTTCCCAGCCTCCTCCACCACCTCTGGAGCCACACTCCCACTCCCTGTCGGCTGTTCCTCCTCTTCCCTGGAGTCAGTCTCCACCAGGGGCATGACACACCCGCTGGCCATGCCCACCATGGCCACACCCACCCAGTTGTTAAATTATTTGAATCCCATCACTGGTTAGCGGGCAATAGGCTAACAACACCATCATTTTCTCTGAAACAACTTTAGCAGCAATGAGAAGCCGGGGGGATGACACATTGCAAAACGCTAACTCGGTGCAGTATGAAGAGAGATAAGCATCTCTTGATATTTGATTGTTTAGTGCTTCCATCCATCTATGGTGACCTTATCTTCAGAGCTGCCTCCCAGCCTACTACCTAAATAAAGAGAAGATCTACAAACATCTGGCCCAAACACTTAATCATCCTGTTTCATGAATACTGGTGGTATTTTTTATCTTGTTTATACCTTGATTGAGTCTGCATAATTTTATTCCCTTGCAAATTGGTATTTAAACCTCTGGAAAAAAAAATCCTGTCTCTTAACTACATCTGTCACTGATAGTTTATTGTTTAATTTATTTTTATGGAGCCAAATTGCATATATCTTCCTTCCGTACAGACTGCATTTCACCCGTCTAATTTGCCGACATGTTCTATAATGATAATTCCATTGATTTAGAAACTGATATTATGGAGAACATATGTTTTTGCCGAGGAACAAATCTTGTTAGGGTAATAATTTCATCACCCACCCTTTACTTGGTTCCGGAATATGTGTCGTAAAGCAGCTGAAACATTAACTGCTCAAATGCCACGTTTCTCATTAAAATAAATACAGGGTTTTTATCTGCGGAGATTTCATGTTGCATTAACTTCAAGGAGCATCCATTTGCTGGCAATACAGGAAGTGCTTGACTTACAACAGTTCATTCAATGACCTGCCTATCTATCTGTCTGTCTATTCTCTCTCTCTTGCTATCTATCTGTCTATCTGTCTGTCTGTCTGTCTCTCTCTTACTATCTATCTCTCTATCTCTCTATCTCTCTATCTCTCTATCATCTCTCTCTCTCTCTCTCTCTTCTCTCTATTGTCTGTTCTGTCTATCTAATCGATTTCATCATCATCTATCTATCTATCTATCTATCTATCTATCTATCTATCTATCATCTATCTATCTAATCTATTTCTGTCTGTCTGTCTGTCTGTCTGTCTGTCTGTCTGTCTGTCTCCATGTCGCCCAACTGCTCTCTCTCACAATGACACAGTGATTATGGCCCTTTTTCACAAGATACTTAACCTTGCAGCATCCCCATCATCATGTGATCAAATTCAGACACTTGGCAACTAACTCATATTTATGATGGTTACAGTGTCCCGGGGTCACGTGGTCCCCTTTTGCAACCTTCTGAGAAGCAAAGTCAATGGGGGAGCCAGACAGGGCAAGCCCCATGCCCTTCTGGCACTGATGATGTTACCTAGGTTTTTAAATTCATATTTATATTTCTCCAGAGACTCAGGGCATTACAATTTTTGGAGCACAACCCAATGCGCTCAGCAATAGCCTTCCTTCCATTGTATATGCCTGCTTATTACTAAGCGGCATTTTTACAAAGTCAGTTTATTGCCCCCAACAATCTTGGCTCCTCAATTTACCTACCCAGAGAGGATGGAAGGCTGAATCAACCTTGAGCCTGGTGGGATTTGAGCCTGCACTAATTGCAGGCAGCTGGAGCTAAGTGCTAGGCGTTTAACAGCCTGCACCACCAAGGCTCTTTTTAAGTTGGGTAATGAAACGTCTGCAAGGGCACAATTAAGCTCAGAGAGCACCATGGACCCCATGATCCCATGGTAGTGATACCTCTAATAGCGCAAACTCAAAGTATTAATTCTTAAGGTAGGACAAGTTCAGTTGTGTGCATGACTGGATTAAGTGCCTTGGTGATCCTCAGTAGTTGTGCAAGGACAGATTGGGAGAAAGATCTTCAACCCCCACCAATTGGTGGGATTCAAAAAATTTACTACTGGTTCTGTGGGTGTGGCTTGGTGGGCGTGGCATGGCTTGGTGGGTGTGGCAGGGGAAGGTTACTGCAAAATCCCATTCTTTCCCCACCCACTAACCTGCTTTCCAGCTCTGTTCTCCTGTGCAGGGCAACAAAAGAAGACCTAGCCAATCAGCTGGGACTTGGGAGAGAATAGATGGAGGCAGGGCCAGTCAGAGGTGGTATTTGCCAGTTCTCCAAACTACTCAAAATTTCTGCTACCGATTCTCCAGAACTGGTCAGAACCGGCTGAATACCACCCTGCCACCAACAGCAACTAAACCAACATAGGAAATGATATGGGGCAGAATCCATGGTAAGTCAAAAGGTTATGGAGCTTCTGAATCCAGTTTGACCGAGATACTTTGTGCCCGAGATATTTCCTGGTTTGAAAGCAAAGCCTTTTTTTTTGTTTAGAGATGATCATAGAACACATTCTCCCCTTCCTCAGATATATGAAATCAGTCATTCAGGATAACCCACCCCATAACCTTCTAGGTTTATGTAGTTTCCTTGGCAACAGTATCTTAAAAGATTCGCCATTGTCTTCTTTACGGAGGTTTATTTGACTTTCCAATTAAGCCTAGATAAATTCTTACTCGTCTCTCATCCAACTCCTTTGCAATTCTGACCCTGCTTAGGTGTTAGTCAGAGAAACAACAAAATAAAGTCATATTGCCATATTCCCCAGCAGGGATATCCATAATGGCTTGGGTCCAGGGTACTTGCAGGAACGCCTCCTGCCTGCATCACATTCCGATCGCCCCGTGCGCTCCCACAGGAGGGGCCTCCTGGGAATACCGTCGGTCAGGCATTGTCGGCTGGCGGTTCACAGGGCTAGGGCCTTTCCTGTGGGAGAGCCCGCCCTATGGAATCAGCTCCCTGCGGATCTTCGTTTGGCCCCTGATCTCCACCCTTTCGCCGAGACCTGAAGACTTGGCTATTTCAGCAGGCCGGCCTGGATTGACCATGGGGGCGGGTTGTTTTAATAGCATTGTTCATTATTGTAATTTTAATTGTTTTTAATGTTTCTTGTAATTTAGACTTGTCTTTATTTAATATCTTTTTATTGTATATACGTTCTTTTTTATATGTTCGCCGCCCTGAGTCCTTTGGGAGAAGGGCGGCATACAAGTCTAATAAAATAATAATAATAATAATAATAATAATAATAATAATAATAATGCGCTCCCTAAGGGTAATCATGGATCAGGGCAACAAGCCCAAATACAGAGGAAACATCTAGGTATCTCCTTGAGAAATTCAACTTCAAAAACTCCAAAATGGGCTGCAGGCTGATAATAAGAAGAGGTTGCTTATTGCAAAGTGATTTTTCAGTGTGTGTGTGTGTGTGTGTGTGTGTGTGAATCTTATTCAAGACAAATTTAAAATACAAAACTCCAGAAACATCCAAAAAGGACAAGAAAACCAACACCAAAACAATCAAAATATTAAAAAAGAAAAAAGTGCATTAAAAAACTAAGTAAATTAACACACATATTATCCCCCTTAATTGAATACAGATTAATATGTTACTATAGGATCGGTTCCCACTCCTTGCAAAACAGCCTCACCCTCCCAAATTTTTAAACTAATAAATCTACTTGCAAATTCTTGATTTGCCTTCTCTTTATTATATTAGTGACCAAAATGTTAGCAAAAAGAACAGTAATACTAAAGCAAAACAAAATAAAAGTTTTTAAAACTCCACATTAACAAACTGGTTACAGGTAGTCCTCGGCTTACGACCACAATTGAGCCCCAAATTTATGTTGTTAAGTGAGAAGTTTGTTTTAAAAAAGTTTTACGACCTTTCTTGCCATAGTTGTTAAGTGAATCACTGCAGTTGTTAAGTGAGTAACATGGTTGTTAGGTGAATCTGGCTTCCCCCGTTGACTTTGCTTGTCAGAAGGTCACAAAAGGGGATTGCATGACCCCTGGGACACCGCAACGGTCATACATGTGAGTCAGTTGCCAAGCATCCAAATATAAATCATATGACCATGGGGATGCAGCAATGGTTGTAAGTGTGAAAAAGGATCATAACGCACTTTAACACACCTGTTTTGACTTGTAGAACCTGTTTTTCTAGGACCAGAGTTTGTGAAGGTTGAAGATGAAAGGAGAGGATTAGGTGGGTGTTGTACAATCAACTCTGGGCTGTCAAACTCGATTTTATTGAAGGCCGCATTCAGGGTTGTGTTTGACCTTGGGGGCAGGGTGGGCGTGGCCAGTTTGATGTCACTCATGTTGGGGGCACTTGCAGTGGTCTGAGAGCTCTGCCACAAAAATGGGCTCCCGAGCTCCGTTTTCAGCTGCAACGGCCTCCTGCAACCCTCTGCCAGTGAAAATGGAACTTGGAGTGTGCATGCGGTCCCCCAGGCCCCATTTTTGGCCATGACGGCCACCTGCAGCCCTCTGGGAGCTCTGGTTTTGATGGCCTGAGTGCTTTGTCAGTAAAAATGGGCTCTCGAGCTCCATTTTCAGCTGCAATGGCCTCCTGCAAACCTGTGGGGATCCGGGGTGTGGCACAAAGGCAACACAGCCAGAGAATAAGTAGAGGACCCTTTATTAGCTCCAACTTTGCCCCCAATGACCCGGTTACCTTCTGGTCTAGAGAAAAACTCTCCCACGAACCTGCACCAGCCTTTGGCTGCAGATATTCCAGTCCAAATGTTGTAAACTGAAAACTTTAAACTATAAATCCAACAAGGCAAAATAAGGTAATAAATCCGGCAGAGCAAGATACGGAGTTCCAGAAATGAAGTAACAAAGCAGTAAATCAAAGCAGTTGGGAGGATGCCAGGAACTCATAACAGCAGCCAACACAAGATAACCTCAGTGTTTGTCCCCAACAAATGCCTCTCCCAACTGCTTCTCCTTTAAACATCCTTCCCAGGTGTGCCTTATGAAGAGAATCAGGGCCCTTTCCTCCCTCGTAAGCCACTCAACCCACATTGCTCTTTTCTCTGTTCTTCCCTGCGTGCCCTAGGATGAAGAGGGCATGGGCCTTGGTCTTCATCTGAACACCCACTCCCTTGTTCTACCTCTCCCCTGCTCTGCCCAGCCTGACTTTGCCTTCCCCCAGTTTCCTCCACAGCCAACGGAGCCACTCCCCCACTCCCCGGTGGCTGTTTGTCTTCCTCCTAGAATTCAGACTCCAATGGGGGCATGCCACTCCACTTTCGTTGGCAGAGGCACCATGGGCTGGTACTTTGCTATTTCCAGGATGGCTCCATGGGTCAGATCTAAGCACCTCGTGGGCCAGATCTGTGCCCTGGCCTTGAGTTTGACATCCCTGATCTACTCCATTCTCTTTTGCATCCAGGATTTTATCCAAAGCAGGAAGCACACTTAAAAAAAGATCAAAGGTATTAAAAAAAAACCCACGTTACTGTATTCTTTTTTTTTTTATATATATAATCACACATAAACAAACATAAACTTAAACGACATATAAGCACACACGCACAAATCATACATTAAATTGAACAGGTATTGCTAAGTTCATCTCACTTATTGTCCAATGTAGATCAGATCCAATTTAAGATAAGTTATTGGATCTTTCTTCTATCCAGCCATCCATAAAAATTGTTCCATATTTTATAATAGTCCATTTCTTCCTTGTTTTTAGTTCCATAGTCAATTTGTCCATCTCTGCACGTAATAATTTTTCTTAGTGTTTCTGCTTCAGTTGGAGTTTCACTATTTTTCCAGTTCTGTGCAAAAGCCATCCTTGCTGCAGTGATAATATGTATCATTAAATAGAAAATGTCTTTCGGATATGTTCTTTTGTAATTCTGAGTAGAAAGAATTCTGGGGTAAATTGTATCTCCTCCTTGCACATTTCCTGTAGCCATTTATGAACTTGTTTCCAAAATTCCTGGGCCTTTCTGCAACGCCACCACATATGGTAATAAGTGCCTTTTTCCTTGTTGCATTTCCAACAGATAGGTGAGAGTTTATTATTAATTTTAGCTAGTCTTATTGGTGTCATATGCCACCTATAAAATAATTTATAGAGGTTTTCTTTGTACGGGGTTGCTAGGGTTATTTTTTATTTCTAATCCAAATATTGCCAATCATCCAAATTTATGTTATAACCAAAGTCTCTCATCCATAGTACCATTGTTTCTTTCACAATTTCTTCTTCCATTTTAGCCTCTAATAATACATAATAAATTTTTTGATCATCTTTTCTCCTGCCCTAGCAAGATTTCGTCCAAGTCAGTCCTTGTTGTACTGATACCCAATTCCCTCTTATCCTTTGCCTATTTAGATTGGAGTTGCAGATAGGCCCACCATTCCAAATCTATTCCTTTATCAGTCAATTGTTGTCTAGTTAGTAAATCACCCTTTACGTCTAAGAGCTCTTCATAAGTTATAATTTTGTCGTATCTTAATAAATGTGGGTGCATCAAACGTTACTGTATTCTAAACTGGGAGGTGTTGCAAAGAATGCCAGCATCAGAAACCAATGGGCATCCATGTGACACAGGAATCCTTCAGAAAGGAATGGGGGAGTCTACTTGAAGGACATTAATTCGTGGTTGTTATATCCTTGCCCTTGGAAAGAATCCTCCAGTAACTAGTTACAGAACTTGATATGAGCAGAGTTGAGTCTTTCCATCTTGTTTTTCATATAATAAAGGGAGAAAACAGACATGCTGCTGTTGTATTGTTCTCCAAATACCCACCAGCAAACATTAATCCAAGAGTGTAAATAGCAGCTTCTATTTCCTACTAATTACCATTTTCCTAAACAACTTCTGAATATTTGATGACTGTATACAGACACCCAAGCATTTAACGCAAATAAATGATGTGAAAGGCAAGCAAACATGCCATTAATATTTCACGTTACTTATTCGGAGAGGACCGCTGTATGATGGACTTCAAATCTTTTAGAAAACCTGATTAGAAATGCATTTTCCAAACAAGAAGGAAAAAGAGACAGTTTCTAGAGGCAAAAAGAAAAAGTTTGCATTTTCTTTCTCAAGATTCTGATTTTATTCTAGGCCAACTTCCCCAGCCCGTCCAAATTCCAACATCCGTGTTGGCAGTTTATACCTTTGCAGAAATATGATCTTTATTTTCCTTACATTTATTTTTGCATTTATCATGATACGCCTTTGCTATTGGGTGAAATTGTCTATAAATAGTCGTCAACATATGATGCCGATTGAAGTAAGAAAATTTATCATTAAGCAGTGAAGTCATTAAGGGAAGTATCATGTCACCGGACCTGACTCTAAAACCTATTTTGTTGCAGTTATTTTATTTATTTTATTTATTTATTTAATTGGATTTATATGCTGCCCCATCTCCGGGGGGACTCGAGGCGGCTTACACAGAAATATATAAACAATAAATACAACATTTATCAAATTATCTAATCCAATTATAAACATCTAATTAAAATACCCTTAAATTAAAATTCCCAACCCTGCTCAGTCCAGGCCGGCCTGTGCAAACAGCCAAGTCTTGAGATCACGGCGGAAGGAGCGCAGGTCAGGGGACAAATGCAGCTCTAGAGGTAGCTGATTCCAAAGGGTGGGTGCCCACACAGGGAAGGCCCGCCCCCGGGGGACCACCAACCAACATTGTCTGGCTGATGGCACCCCCAGGAGGGCCTGCCTATGGGAGCATACCAGGCGATCGGACCTCGATGCTGGTAGGAGGCGCTCCTGCAAGTACCCCGGACCCGAGCCATGCAGGACTTTATAGATTAATACCAGCACCTTGAATCTTACATGAATTAAGTGAATCCAGCTGCCCTATTGACTCTGCTTTTCAGAATCCAGCTGGAAATGATGTTCATGTGACTTGAGGGATGCCGCAGTGGTCACCACGGAGTGATATATCCTATGATTTATGATGACTGTATTTTATGATCATCATCATGATTTATCGCTTGTTGCTTAGAATAGAATAGAATAGAATAGAATAGAATAGAATAGAATAGAATAGAACAGAACAGAACAGAATAGAATAGAATAGAACAGAACAAAACAGAATAGAATAGAATAGAACAGAATAATGGAATGGAATAGAAGAGAATGGAGAATGGAAATAGAAGGGAAGGGAAGGGAATAGAATGGAATGGAATAAGAATAGAATAGAATAGAATAGAATAGAATAGAATAGAATAACAGAATTGGGACCTTGGAGGTCTTCTAGTCTAACACCTCTGCTCAGGCAGGAAACCCTACACCACTTCAGATCAATGGTTGTCCAATCTCTTCTTAAAAACCTCCAGTGTTGGAGCATTCACAACTTCTGGAGGCAAGTTGTCCCACTGATTCATTGTTCTAACTGTCAGGAAATTTCTCCTTAGTTCTAGGTTGCTTGATTAGTTTCCACCTGTTGCTTCTTATCCTGCCTTTAGGTATTTTGGAGAATAGCTTGACTCCCTCTTCTTTGTAGTAGCTTCTGAGATATTGGAAGACTGCTATCATGTCACTCTTAGTCCTTCTTTTCATTAAACTAGACATACCCAATTCCAGCAACCATTATTTATATTTTAGCCTTATATGTTTAGCTTGTATGTACACTGAGGATGTATGCTCCGGAGACAAAGTCTTTGTCTGTCAATCACACAATATTCTATTCTATAAGTGCAACCATAATCCAGTGTTATTCTTGTCATTTACACAATTCTGCCAAACCTTAGTAAATCGCAGTGGTTCATAGGTCTGTTTATATATCCACCCTTTAAAAAAAAACCCAACTTGGGGCAGCATATAATTGAAACAACAAGAACCCAGGAAAGTAAACCCAAATAAAATACGACAAAGCAGAAAAGGGATTACACCAAGGCAATTCAATGAAGCAATTGTTCTTGGCAAAAATACTAAAGTGATTTGCCGTTGTCTTTTTCCAAGCTGTTTTTAAATTACAGTGGTCACATTTCCTGCTCATTTCCCCTCAAAGTAACAATTAGACCCAACCCTGCTTAATATAAAAAAATCAGCCCAGGTGAATTGTGTTAGTGGACAATGTTAACAAAGCTACGGCATTAAATACCAACCCAATACAATGATCTACAGTGAAAAAGCACAAAAATGAAACCATCCCTAAATCATAATTTCCCATTCAGTCCAAAATCCAGAGAAAAACACTTTACAACATGATGAATTGAAGAACAAACCAGCCAGTAGAAAATACCATGTTTGTTCTCTTTTATTCAGCCATCAATAGAGGTATTCAGTCATTCAGAATAAATTTCAGCCATCAATAGAGACCTAGAGGTAAACAACATTTACTTCTACACACCATTCAAAAGAGACAATTTACAAATCATTCAAAAGAGACAATATGAAGCTAAGAAGGAAACAAAAAGACTAGAACACAACCTTTCCAGCAACCAAGCAGGGATTAACACCAGACAAACAATGAAGCAGAAAACTATACCTTAATCAAGGGACTACTAAGGAGAGAAAAAAAAACCACACACTCACCAACACTGGCAGGGCAAAATATTGTATATAAAAGGGAGCAAGCCCTACTGCCTTCTAGTATAGATGAGGTTACCTGGCTTGGTAATGAAACATCTGCAAGAAAACAACCAAGCTCAGAAAGTACCAACGACCCCTCATTTCAACCCTGAGCCACTTGTATTCCCCTTTATAAGTCAGTGTTTTTCAGCCTTGGCAATTTTAAGATGTGTGGTCTTCAACTCCCAGAATTTCCCAAAACAGCATGATGGGAGTTGAAGTCTACTTGAAACATGCTGACTGGGGAAATCTGAGAGTTCATGTGCACATATCTTAAAGTTAAGATTCAGTCTATAGGGAAAGAACAAGAAAGAACTCATGAGTAATTCCATGTGTCATTCTTGGTACTTGGGGCCTGATTTGTATTCAGAGGAGAAGAAGAAGAAGAAGAAGAAGAAGAAGAAGAAGAAGAAGAAGAAGAAGAAGAAGAAGAAGAAGAAGAAGAAGAGGAAGAGGAAGAGGAAGAGGAAGAGGAAGAGGAGAGGAGGAGGAGGAGGAGGAGGAGGAGGAGGAGGAGTATCAGATAGTTGAGGCTGAGAGGCTGACTGGTTTGAGTCAGGAGGGGGAGGGGGAGGAAGAAGAAGAGTAAAGGTAAGAGCAAAAGTAAGAGGAAGAAGAAGAAGAGGAAGAGGAAGAGGAAGAGGAAGAGGAAGAAGAAGAAGAAACAAAAAGCCCAGATGCTTCCTACATTTGGGCTATCAATATTGATCTTCAGTGTCTAATATTTAGTTGTTTGTATCTACAAGTCACAGTGAACGGCCTTGGTGGTGCAGGCTGTTAATAGCCTAGCACTTAGTTCCAGCTGCCTGTAATTAGTGCAGGCTCGAATCCCACCAGGCTCAAGGTTGACTCCGCCTTCCATCCTCTCGGAGTAGGTAAACTGAGGACCCAAGATTGTTGGGGGCAATAAGCTGGGGCAATAAGCTGACTTTGTAAAAATGCCGCTTAGTAATAAGCAGGCATATACAATGGAATGGAGGCTATTGCTGAGCACATTGGGTTGGATCCCAAAAATTGTAAGCCGCCTGAGTCTCGGAGAAGGGCGGCATATAAATATGAATAAAAAAAAAAACTCCACATGGTTTTTCCTTATATAAGGGAAGTGCAGTTAATTTGATTAGTTCAATCTTCAAAAAAAAAATGCTGAAAAATTTGGGCATGCATATCCAAAAGGAGAGGCCAGGGAGAAAGATCTAGGTTCCTTGTCAAAGCCCGAAGGAAGTGCTAATTTAGCATGAGGTCTCCAGTAACAAAACTTTATAAACAGTAAAAAGGCATCTGGTTCCATTGCATAGCACTGCAACGTGCTTTGTGCTAAACATGCAGTTCAGAGTCAAGGCATAAATTAGATCAAGTGCAATGGGTTGCTAATGATCTTTGCCAGTATAAAATGAAGATATCCTGGGGAGCAATTGAAGAGGGGGGGAACAAAACCCCACCAATTGGAATTAATATTCTGAGCAAGAGAATATTCACTTTTGATTCACAATTAAGCTTTTGACATTCTAATTCATTTTTCCCACGTGGCATTCAGCAACATCCTAGACCCTGCAGCCATGACGCTTCAGGTCATTTAATGGGCGAAAACCAAAGCTGTTTGAGAAAGAGGAGATGCTTTGCAGTGAAGGCCCTCATGGGAGATTTCCACGAAATGGCAGGAAGTCAACAAGGTCACATTGGCTGCTGTCCCAGATGATGACGATGAATACTTAGACTTTGAGGTTTCCACTAGATCTTCATTACAACTTGTGGAAGGTAGACACAGTCAGAGGTGGGTATTCAACAGGTCCTGACAAGTTCTGGAGAACTGGTAGCAGAAATTTTGAGTAGTTTGGAGAACCAGCAAATCCCACCTCTGACTGGCCCCGCCAACCCCATCTATTCTCTGCCTCCTGAGTCCCAGCTGATCAGCTGGATCTTCTTTGGTTGCCCTGCACAGGAGAACGGAGCTGGAAAGCAGGTTAGTGTTGTGGGGACCAGTGGTGGGATTCAATTTTTTTTACTACCAGTTCTGTGGCGTGGCTTGGTGGGAGTGGCTAGGTGGGCATGGCCATGTGACTGGGTGGGTAGCTTTTTTTTTCTTTTTTGCAGTTGCCCCTCCCACCTGTTTTTGGGGTCTTCTGAGCCTCAGAGGAGGCTCTGGGGGTGTTTTTGCTCCCAGGTTCCTCTGAGGCTCAGAGAGGTAAAACATGGAGGGAGGCTGAGCCCTCAGCAAGGGGAATCCCGGCACAGCTGATCATATGAACAGCTGATTGTCCGGAGGGGAAAAAAAGAGAAATACTTTAAGGGGTCAGCGTCAGGCAGGCAGGGTGAGCGAGCATCGAGTGGACAGGGCAAGCGAGCCAGCAACCAGGCCAGGGGCATTGCCAGCCAGAACTTACTACCGGTTTGGTAACCCATGCCAAATCTTTGCTACCGGTTTGCCTGATCCGGTGTGAATTAGTTGAATACCACCACTGGTGGGGAGGGAATGGGGATTTTGCAATATCCTTCCCCTGCCACACCCACCGAGCCACGCCCACCAAGCCACCACACACCACGCCCACCAAGCCACGCCCACAGAACCGGTAGTAAAATATTTTGAATCCCAGCACTGGACTCAGTCTATTGTCTTCACGAATGTCACAATTTGCTTGCGCAGCCATCCCGATTGAAAAACCAAGAAGTCATTGTTTAGTTCAAAATGGGAACACCTTTAGGAGTTGGAGACCCAATGTCAGGCCTGTCCCAGCTTGGACGTTTAGGGAAGAAAGACCCTTGACTCCCATTTGCAGTGAAAGGGCTTTTTACAAAGTTGGTCAGCCAGACCTGAAGATTCCCACATAAGTCTAGGTTAAGAGAGACTGGAGAACCATTTGTCTGATGAGAGTAGACTAGACTAGACTAGACAAGACTAGAAGACTAGGTTGGACTAGAAGATCTTGTAGGTCTCTTCCAACTCTGATTTTGATACACATAAAATTAACAGAATAATAGAGTTGAAAGGGACCTTGGAGGTCTTCTAGTCCAAACTAGTCATCTAGTCTTGTCTAGTCTAATCTAGTCTACTCTAGTCAGACAAATGGTTCTCCAGTCTCCTCTTAACCTGGACTTATGTGGGAATCTTCAGGTCTGGCTTTCCTACACTGTAACCAATTAGCTTTAGTAAAAGTATACCTTTCGCTGCAAATGGGAGTCGAGGGTCTTTCTTCCCTAAATGTCCAAGCTGGCACAGGCTTGACATTGAGTCTCTGACTCCTAAAAGTGTTCCCATTTTGAACTAAACAATGACCTCTTGGTTTTTCAAACAGAATGGCTATTATAGACAAGTGGCTGTCCAATCTCTTCTTAAAAGCCTCCAGTGATCACCCACAACTTCTGAAGACAAGCTATTCCGTTGATTTAATTGTTCAGCAAATCCTCCTTAGTTGTAGGTTGCTTCTCTCCTTGATTAGTTCCCATCCATTGTTTCTTGTCTTGCCTTCTGGTGCTTTGGAAAATAGTTGTGGCAGCCTCTAGAACAGTGGTGGATAACCTTTTTGGGCTCCTGTGCCAAAAATTGTGCGCGCGCTTGCACGCTTGTGCTCTGTGCCAGCACCCAGAAGGCAACGTGCGCCCCCCATGCCCCCTACACATGCGTGCGTAATCCCCACCCCCCACCCCGCTGCCCCCTTACTTGCACTGAGCCTCACAAATAGTTTTCAGCCAGTTTGAGGACTTTTTCGGCCTCCTAAAGGCTTGAGGAAGGCTTCTGCAGGCTTTGCAGGCTGAAAACTAGCCCCATTTCATCACTTCTGGTATTTTCGGAAAAACAGGAAGTGATGAAACAGGGCTAGATTTCAGCCTGCAAAGCCTGCAGAAACCTTCCTCAAGCCTTTGGGAGGCTGAAAAAGGCCTCAAACTAGCAGAAAACCAGCTGTGAGGCACGCAAATGTGCAGTCAGGCAAGTTTGCCTGCAGCTTGCATGCTGGCACAAATGGCTCTGCATGCCACGTGTGGCACACATGCCATAGGTTCACCATCACGGCCCTAGAATCTCTTGTCATAAGATGATTGAGTTGGGAGAGACCTCAAAATTTTTCCCCAACTGGTATGAATTTGTCTTAAAAGCCAATGATGTCAGCCCTATCAGGTAGACTGGAGCAAGAAACAGACACCACATAGACCTAAAACTATTTTTATTTGGAAAAAAAAATGCAGTAATAGAATCTTGAAAGTCTGAATATATTAACTCCTCTTTTTGCTTTCAGGTGAATTGGGAGATGAGTTGTCTTAGATCAGGGGTCTTCAAACTTGACTGCTTTAAGAATTCCTCCTCTAGTCATGTTAGCTGAGGAATTCTGGGAGTTGAAGTCCACAAGTCTTAAACTTGCCAAGTTTGAAGACATTTGCCTTAGATGTTTTTATATATTTCTATTTATCTTCTAAAAGGGATGCAGTGGCTCAGTGGCTGAGATGCTGAGCTTCTCAATCAGATAGGCCGGCAGTTTGAATCCCTAGCGCCACATAACGGAGTGAGCTCCCGTTACTTGTCCCAGCTTCTGCCAACCTAGCAGTTGGAAAACATGTAAAAATGCAAGTAGAAATATAGGGACCCCTTCAGTGCACCTTCAGCGTTTAGTCATGCCGGCCACATGACCACAGAGATGTCTTTGGACAGCACTGGCTCTTTGGCTTTGTAATGGAAAGAGCTAGCCTGTATGCGAGGAGAACTTTTATATTTACCTCTATTTATCTTCTATCAATCAAACAACGAAAGTAGTTTTAGCCTCCTTTGGAGTTGGTTTCATGGGGTGATCTACTCTGCAGGTTGTGAGCGATCTCCTCCAATACTTGTTTCTCCTAAAAAGGTCAGGGGTTGCAAGATGGTTGCAAACACCACCTTGACTTTTAAAAAAAATCCCTCCCTTTCCCATCGGCTACCCTATTGTAGCCTTCAAAAAACATCTTTGGTCCCACCGATTTCTCACGAGGTTCCAATATTATATTTAAATTAACGGAAAGTTGTGAAGGAATAACAAAATATTTTCACTGGAACATTTGAAGCAACCCTTGGGCATCGGGCACTGAAATAACATGTAATTAAAATGTATATATGGCTTGTCAGGTTTTTTTTAGAACAGATACCTGAGGAACAAATATACAACTAGGAAACTTGCCTGAAGCAGAAAAAAAAAAAGATTTTCCAGTCTACCCCTCCCTCCCGGAAAATGTCCCAAATTGGAAGGAGAGAGTGTGTGCATGCATTTGTGTATTTGTGTGTATGTGTGTTTGTGTGTGTGAGGAGGGGGGAGAGATAGATGGAGTGAGAGAGAGAGGGAAAGAAGGGGAGAGACGGAGGGAGAAGGGAGAGAGAGGGGGGAGAGAGAGGAAAAGAAGGAGAGGGGGAGAGAGGGAGGGAGACAGAGCGAGAGATGGAGAGACAGAGAGAGAGGGTGAGAAAGAGAGAGAGGGAGAGAGGGAGAGAGAGAAAGAGAGGGGGAGGGCTGTTTTTCCCATTTAGGAAACATTTTCCCATATGCCTGTCTCAACATAAAAAAAGGAGAAAAAGAATCACAAATAATTCGAAAACTGTATCACAAGAGGCAATGTCCTGATTTGTTTTAACGTTAAGGCAGATGAGTTCCTGTTATTTCACAATTCATGAACATCTCTTTTCTATTATAACATGGTCAAGGTTTTTGACTGGCATAAAAAATAATCCACACCATCTTTTATCTTTGTTTCTGTTACACTTCCCTTCGTTTTGAAGTCGTTCCTCCTGCTGCGTTTCTATTTTCCTGGAAATGTCCTGTAACAGGTAGAACATCAGCACAGATTACCAACAAAAAATACCTATAAAATGCTTTTGGGGCTTCTGCATTTGGTGGGAAAGGATACCTTCTGATCCCATGGTTAAAAAATAAAAATAAAAACTCCTAACCTTTTATTCACGGGGAAAATACAATTTATCCTCTTCCCCTGTTCGAAATTCAAGAAGCATTTTTTTTTTCATAACTAAAGGATGATGTTTTGCTGCACAGATGTATTATTAAAAAAACATATCTGCAATTCGGGCCCTCGTATTTAGACTGTCAGCTGTTTATACTCCACAATGTGGGAGGAAAAATATGACGTGATTGAAACAAATTTTGCACAAACAATAGGAAGTAAATATTTGATGGATCTTCAATGCAAGGAAGGCAATGCATTGAACCCAGAATGAATATAGATCAGGTTTTTTCCTTCTATTGAGTGAAACTTGACATAGGCCACATGTCCATGTTCCTAAATCTTAATCAGCATTGGCATTCTTCATCCAAACCGGTAATCCTTGCTGTGAATTTGGAGTAGCAGGGAAGAAATCTGAGGATCAGCGTAAATCCAATGAGCAGAGAACAGCCTGGTTGAAAATCACCCAATGGGTATCTTGGGTGACTTCGGGCCAGTCAACCAGGAGACAGAGAGTTCTAGTCCAACCTTAGCGATGGCAGCTAGCTGGATGATTTCAGGGCAATCACCAGGCAACAGAGAGTTCTAGTCTGACCTTAGCCATGGCAGCTAGCTGGATGACTTTGGGCCAATCACCAGGTGACAGAGAGTTCTAGTCCCACCTTCGGCATGAAATCCAGCTGGGTGACTTTGGGTCATTCAACCAGGAGATGGCAAGTTCTAGTTCCATTTTAGGAATAAAAACCAGTTGGCTGACTTTGGGGCCAGTCTCTTTCTCTCAGCCCACCCCACCCACTGGTTCTTGTTACAGGGGAAAATAGGACAAGGAAGGAGTATTAGGCTTTGTTTATTTATTCATTTATTTATTTCCACCTTTATTATTTTTACAAATTTAAAAAAAAAGATTTTTACAAAGGCAGTGAACATACCCAATACACTTTCTTCATACTATTTTCTACTAGTAATAGCGTGAACTGTTCTCCAGCGAGAATCATATTATATTGTATTGCATCATAATATTATATTATATTGTATTGTATTGTATTATATTATATATTTATTATATTATATTACATTATATTACATTATTATATTATATAATATGTCTTGTCTCTAATTTTCTGGCTGAATATAGAGACAGGTAGTTAAAGATAATAAAGGCTTCCATACAAAGTTTCTTATTGGATTATATCAGGCATCCTCAAGGGTTATAACTCACAGTTATATAGAGATTCATCTAATGTCCAATTTTTGCATTGTTGTCTTCATCCCATAATGATACAGCAAGGGGAGACTCTAGCACGTTGCTGGGTCCAGGTAAGAATGACCAAAACTCCCCCAACCCAACCAGAGGTCAATTCAGTGACCAATCAGGACTACAGATGTGACCACATGACATGAACTACATCTCCCATGAGGCATCAACTACATTTCCCATGAGGCATTCCCTTAAGGGGACAGCTCTCATTCCCAAACTAACTATATACTGTTTAACCAGCATATTATATTATATTATATTATATTATATTATATTATATTATACCATACCATACCTACCATACCATTATATATCCCACCTTATTGTTTTTGTAAATAAGGTGACAAACTTACACAATATTCCTCCCTCCCTGTATTTTCTCCACAACAATAATGCTGTGGGGAAGATCTTGCTGACCCAAAGCAACCCAGCCAGCTATCATGATAATGATGTCAGCAATAACAGTTTCTTATTAATCCCTCAGATTACTTGAAGGATAGTTTCATCCTAGAATAGAATAACAGAGTTGGAAGGGGCCTTGGAGGTCTTCTAGTCCAACCCTCTGCCTAGGCAGGAAACCCTACATCTGAACCCCACTTCAGACAAATGGATATCCAATATCTTTTTAAAAACTTCCAGTGTTGGAGCATTCACAACTTCTGGAAGCAAGATGTTCCACTGGTTAATTGTTCCCACTGTTAGGAAATTTCTCCTTACTTCTAAGTTGCTTCTCTCCTTGATTAGTTTCCACCCATTGTTTCTTATTCCTGCCTTCAGGTGCTTTGGAGAATAGCTTGACTCCCTCTTCTGTGTGGCAGCCCCTGAGATATTGGAAGACCACTATCATGTCTTCCCTAGGTCCTCACTGAAAGGTAAAATTTCTGATTCATGTGCTCAATCAGGGACAGTCAGGATGAAGGTGACTTTCAGTTACCAAAACCAGGTTGGTGACTTTGAGTCAGTTAGCTTGTTTCAGTCCTACCCTTCCTCACGCGTCTGTTGCTATTGGGAAAATAAATGTGCAATGAACTCGGATAAGTTGCTTTGAGTCCTGGAGAAAAGGCCAGGTATAAATTGAACTATTAAACAATCAACATATTTCTCCCAGTCTGCAGCCTTTATACAAAAAGGAAGATTTATGAGCTTCTATTTTACCTGTCAGATCAGCGAAGGTTAGCTATATCTTTTGATCAGAGACCCTCTACACAATTTTTGTGACCCTCTTTAGCAATTCTGGCTCTTTAATTGCCTCTCTGATGGATGATGGAGGAGAATAAACTTCGATACTCTGATGCAACCGATTTCAAAGCAGAACTTTCCTTTCCAAGTAAAGCTTTAATTGACTTAATTTATCACCCACCAAGTTGCATTGAGTTTAAGATTTGATTTTATAGACACTGGTTGACTGATATAATTAATGGCACTCTTTGATACTCTTAGATGGCTTCCACTTAATGCCAGAAGCCAAGACCTCCATTGGAGAGAGAAAAATATATAATTTTGCTTGTTTTACACACAAAGAGAGAGAGTGTGGGGGGAGAGAGGCAGAGAGGGAGAGGGAATGGGATAAAGAGAGTAAGAGGGGAAAGAAAGGGAGAGAAGGAGAGAGGAAGGGAGGGAGGGAGGGAGAGGGAGAGGGGAAAGAGGAAGAGGGGAGGGAGGGAGGGAGAGAGGGAGAGGGGAAAGAAGGAGAGGAGAAAGGGGGAAGGAGAAAAGAGAAGGAGAGAGGGAGAGGGGAAAGAGGGAGGGAGGGAGAGAGAGAGTGAATTTGCAGAATGACATCTCCATTGATTTGGAGAATGTACAGGAGGACAGATTGATGCTGGAGAACCCTTTG